>CM032629.1:26659544-27259544 GCA_019097785.1 Fraxinus excelsior
TTTTTTTTTTTTTTTTTAAAGATAGGGTATAGATGATTAGGTGTTGATACCTTGCTAAAGAGATGATGAAATTCAACATAGCCCTCATTTTTCTATCTATTGAGGTAGGACATCATGTCTCCTTCATCTCGTGCTCATAGAATATCCAATTACATGTATCAGTTGCACGGGTGTTTAATTTCTTTACCAATACCCTATGAAAGACGTATGTAGTCAAGACTAATTAATTAATGATAATACAGTACAGAATTTATGACAAATCAAGGGTTTTTATCAGTATTAAAACCCCAACACAACGAAGACTTCCATCATAGAGGCAAAAAGAATGACAAACGATTACCTAACTTCATAAATTCCGTCGAATATCTTTTCAACATGTTCTAATGATACTGTACATTAAATTAATTTTAAAAAACTAAAATAATCCACTTCATAGAAGATGTTTGTCTATCAGCACTGCATGATGTAGGAGGATTCTTCTGAAAATCATTGAGTTCCTTTAATATCCATTTTGACGCCATAAATTTACCATTTTTAACCGTAAAAACTATAGAAAAATGAAATTGAGATAAATAGGTGTGAGTATGTGGGTTATGGTAGAAAAGAAAAATTAACGATTATGATTTTACGTTTAATAATTTAAGATAATTTTTATATTTAAACTTAATCGACAATATATTTATTATTATTACATTTTCAGTTTTAAAAAAAAAATCGATCTAAATAGATATTTATATCGTGAAATATCAAATTAAATGAAAAATTGTAGGAAAATAAAGTTCGAAAAAAGACTTTGGAATGAGGTTGGGATTGAAAAAAAACATAAACAATCACGACTTTACGTTTTATAAGTAATGTAAAATTATTTTTGATATTTAAAATTTATCAATCATATATTTATCATGGTCGCATTTCAACATTTCCAACAAATTTTAAATCACTTAAAACAAATATTTGTAACTTAAAGTAAAAACTGAAAAAAAAAAATGAAATTGAGAGAAATTGGTGTGAGTATGAGGGTTAAGGGTGGGGCAGAAAAGAAAAATTAATGATTATGATTTTACGTTTAATAATTTAAGAAAAATTTTATATTTAAACTTATTCTACAATATATTCACTATTATCACATTTTAAGTTTTTTTTTAAAAAAAATAAATCGATCCAAATGGATATTCATATCTTGAAATATCGAATCAAATGAAAAGTTGTAGGAAAATAAAGTTCGAAAAAATGATATTGGAATTGGGTTGGGATTGAAAAAAACATAAAAAATCACAACTTTACGTTTTACAATTAATGTAAAATTATTTTTGTTATTTAAAATTTATCGATTATATATTTATCATCGCCGCACTTCAACATTTCCAACAAATTTTAAATCGCTTAAAACGAACATTTGTAACTTAAAATATTGAATCAAACGTTAAAAAAAAAAAAGGCTTAGCGGAGCCGGGCCGGGCCATAAAGTCATTCGGCTCAGCTCGACTTATGAATAGTGAAAAGAGAACTCACTCTTTTATTAATGTAGGATTAAACTTAATCGACAATATATTTATTATTATCACATTTTAAGTTTTTAAAAAAAATTTAAATCGATCCAAATGGATATTCATATCTTGAAATATCGAATCAAATGAAAAATTGTAGGAAAATATAGTTCGAAAAAAAGGATACTGGAATTGGGTTTGGGTTTGGATTGAAAAAAATATAAATAATACGTTTTACAATTAATGTAAAATTATTTTTTATATTTAAAATTTATCGATCATATATTTATCATCGCCGCACTTCAACATTTCTAATAAATTTTAAATCGCTTAAAACGAACATTTGTAACTTAAAATACTGAATAAAAAAAAAAGGCTTAGTCGAGCCGAGCTGGGCCATGAAGCCATTCAGCTCAGCTCGGCTTATGAATAGTGAAAAGAGAACTCACTTTTTTATTAATGTAGGATTAAACTTAATCGACAATATATTTATTATTATCACATTTTAAGTTTTTTTAAAAAAATTTAAATTGATCCAAATGGATATTCATATATTGAAATATTGAATCAAATGAAAAACTGTAGGAAAATAAAGTTCGAAAAAAGAATATTGGAATTGGGTTGGGTTGGGATTGAAAAAAACATAAAAAATCACGACTTTACATTTTACAATTAATGTAAAATTATTTTTGATATTTAAAATTTATCGATCATATATTTATCATCGCCACACTTCAAAATTTTCAACAAATTTTAAATCACTTAAAACGAACATTTGTAACTTAAAATACTGAAGAAAAAAAGTCGGCTTAGCAGAGCCAGGCCATAAAGTCATTTGGCTCAGCTCGACTTATGAATAGTAAAAAGAGAACTCACTCTTTTATTAATATATATATATATATAGGACAACCACCTTATTCTCTATCATTGAGAAGATCAATTGTCATAAAATTCTTGAAGAACACTTGTGCAATTAATTTTGAGAAAATCCTTAATTCTTCAAGAAGTTTTTCATTTAAACACTTTGAACTAAACTCATTGTCATCCATTGAAGTGTTTGCCTCTTATCTTCTTGTTATCAACCTTGATTCTATCATTCAACAAGAAGAGAAGGTTTCACTTGTAAATTCATCTTGAATTGTGGGTCGTGTTGAGGTCTCGAAAAGCTCGACATTGTAAAAGGATCGGTGCTCCTTGTTTGTAAATCACCGGAAGCGTTGTAAAGGATTTGATTGCACCACAAATCAATTAACATAGTGAAAAGGTCTTGTTCATGACGAAAAGTTTGGTAACGGGGGACGTAGATCATTGCGTTGGATTGAACCTCTATATTATATTATTTGCACTCTCTAACCCTTTTACTTAACCTCTTACTTTGTCCAAACTTATATAATTTCTTCTATGTGCTTATTTGTGTTTAGTTTAATTCTTTATCATTTGTGTGATGATTAGATTAAAATTTTGAATAGTTAACAAAAAAGTTTTAAAAACCTATTCACCCCCCTCTTGGTTAGCCAATCTTGAGCTTTTAGACCCGAACCTCACGAGCCAAGATCCTAAGGTATTTTAAACCCTAGACCCGTTAATGTGCGGAAACAAGAACCATGATTTTGCGAAAGTCATAAAGGGTGTCTAATCTTTTGATAAGTTCTAAGGGTTGAACGTCATAAATATAACAATATATTTGATAAGTTCGATAATTCATTCAAGAACCAATAGAGAGAAAATCTCGTTAATTCATTATCAAAAGTCTTGGTTTTACGGTGAAATAAACCTCTTATTTATACTAATGCTAGAAACCCTAATAAAAACATAATTAGGTCATAAAATATTGTCAAAGTTGGAAATAAAATAGAATTCTAGACTAACAAAGAAATCTCACGAAAAATAGGAAAAAGCATCCAACTTGTTCTCGACATGTTTCTATTCCACCGCAAATCCAAAAATATCATGCGCCCACATATCCTTCTGCAAGATTTCGCGATGATTCCGAATTATACTCATGGGCGAAAATCTGACACCCAGGCTGAAATTTATGCCCATTTTAATGCACAACACTCGTTTTTTTTCCAAATATCTTCCAAACATTGAATCCGACTCGTTTTGACTCATGAACCCTTCACAAAACTTGAACATTGGCTTGTCAACTTCTTCAATTTGGACTCCAAAACTCGACAAAGTGATTGTCTATCCTGGATCATATCACATGCCCATTGCTCATTAATTCCTCTAGTTGCCTTTGGAACTAATCTCCTTAGGATTACTTCTATAAGCTAGCCGGTTTAGAATAACAGCTCCAGGTAAAAAATCAATTTGATGCTCAATGCCTCAAATGGCTAGTAACCTACTGGCATGTATTCAAGGAACAAGTTACCAAATTCCCGTAATAAAGAAATAGCCATATTAGGGAGAAGTGGTTAGTCTTCTCAAAATTGAGGTATGATTCTTTGTAGACCAGCAAATCAAAGGCTGGTTTTCCACTAAAACCCTCATTTTTTACTCTTTTTTGGCAAAGAAACTCACTTTGGATATGTCTTCGCTCTGAAGACTCTTTTTCTTTTCTCTCTTGTTGCTCCACTCTTTTCTCTTTATTTTCAGTTACCTCACTATTTTCTCTTTTCCTTCAAGTATCAGTATTTTGCCTCTCTTTGTTTTTCTTCTCTTCATCACCTTTCAATTTCAATTTATCCTCATAGATCTATTTGGTGTTAATGGAACAAGAGCAACAGATTTTCCATCTTTGACAAAGTTGTACCTATTTTTGTACCCATCATGTATCACTTTCCAATCATACTACCATGGCCTTGCCAACAAGATATGCCCAGCATGCATAGGAACCACATCACACATTACTTCATCACTATACTTCCCAATTGTGAAGCTCACCAAGACATGCTTATTAACCATAACCTCTCTACATTCATTTAACCATTGTAACCTATAGGGTCTATGATATTTGGAGCATAGTCAATCCCAATGTTTTTACAAAGGTAGTACTAGCAACATTGGTACAATTTCCCCTATCAATAATCATATTACATACCTCTTGTTGATATGACACCTAGTATGAAAGATATTCTCTATTTGTTGCTCCATGTCATCTACCTTAATTTGTATACTTAGAGCACGCCTCATAACAAGTGATTCACCTATCACATGGTACTCTACCCCATCACCATCACTAGTATCCTCCAATTCAGGCATCTCATCACTATCACTCACCACTTTCCCATTATCATGCAAGATCATTACCCTTGTGTTTGGGCATTGAGAAGTAATATGCCCTAAACTATCTAAGTAGAGTTTGGAATTTAAGTGGTCCACTTATGACCCCCTCCTCTCATGGAAGTCACTCAATTGAACATTATTCAGACCAATAAAATGAAAACAATATTACAAACTCACTCCAAATTTAAGAAGATTCCAATCTTTAGAAACTTTGTTTTCAAAAACTTTTAAGGAAATCCCACTTTAGAAACCTATATTTCACCACCACAATCGGGATACATATCATGTTATCAATGGTAAAAACCTAAGACAATGATGTTGTATTAATTATGCTTCCCTTTTTCTCTATCGCAAAATCAACCCAACTGACACGATACGTGCTTTAACCATGAACTGCTACTCCAGTCTCTTTTCTATTGTGTTGCTACTGCCAATCGCCTGAACACAATGATGATTTATTATTGTATAGTAGATTTGGTTAGATTGGATTGTCGTGGTACACGACGGTGCATCTATTTGGAATGGGTCATTGTGATGGTTTGTTGTAGGCTGGTGGTGGTACATTGATGTTAGTGACGATTGATTAAGGAGTAGGTGAAGTCTAGTAGTTGTAGATCAAGTTCAGATGGTGATGGTAGCGATAGAGATGGAGGTGGTGATGGTGATGGTGGTTATGGTGTTGTTGGGTTGTAGATTTGAGGTAACGACGACGATTTGGGTGGTGTCGACAGTGGTGGAGTGAGGTAGGATAGGAAGAGGTGAGATAAAGAGTGATTGTGACTCACTAATTAAGTAATATGTTACTAACAAATAATTTATGACCTAATAAAATTTGTGATTTGTTCCTAAATATGTCGTGACATATAAATTATGTCGTTGTTATTGTGAACGTTACTTTGTTAATAGAATTATAGGTCACAATTTTATCAGGGCGCACAAAATGTGTCCACGTGATTTTTGAAAAAAATTCCATAAGTTTGATATTTTTGAAAATTTATATTGAGACATTTGTAGTGATATTACGTAATTTTCCTTTTGAAGTACCAAGCCAAAGTCAAATGCATTCACAGCTATATAGAGAAATAGAACATAAAATAAATAAGTGAGGCTGGTGAGAAAAAATGATTTTGCTATTGAAGTGAGCTTTTGTGAGGTTGCACTTGTTGTATTTTCCATTTTCCAGTTTGTGGATAGAAAAGAGAATACACGGGCTGGAAATTGACTATCTATATCGCTCGCTTATCCCTCAAGCGATGGGACTGTCGCTCGAGTGAGAAACTATCAACAGGCTAGCGAGAGAGCTCTGATGAAAAGGTGTCATTGTTGCTCGAGCGAGAGACCAGGGACAGACTAGCGTCAGTAAATGTTGCTACATTTAGTAAAAGTTGCTGAGTTTGGAGCGCGACATTTCACTCACAACCTTTGCTCTTGTATATAAAGGACCATTTAGACACCCATTATGCATCACATATCATACTTGCATTGAGCATTTCATAAATATCTTGCAAAATCATTCCAAAGCCATTTTCTTCTTGCAGAGAGAAACTCTATCGAAAGTTCGTTAAACTTGTCGACAAGTTGAATTTGTTGTATCTTGGAAGATAAGTGCTGTGAATCGTGAACACCGTTGTGGGGAAATTTTGTCTTAAGGAAAGAGGGTAATTCACTTGCCTTGGATTATTCTTTTCTTCTTCTTCCCTTCTTTATTTTATTTTTGATTTTTTTCGTTTGTAGTTTACATACTACATTTCCAACCCTATAATTATAGTGTTTAATCATGTTCCTTCGGATTAAACTTTGTTCTTGTCAGTTCTATAATTTAACAATCCTTTCACCGCACATACATAAAGTCATCTTCAACAGTAATTACAGTCTCCCTCTTTTGTTGACATAGGCGAAATTACTGAACCACGTAAAGACGTACAAGTCGAAATAATTGTCAAATCGGTTGTACCTAAAGAAGCAATTGCACGTCTTAAAACGGAAGAATGTTTAGATTTGATGAGCCACATCAAGAAGTTCAATATGTGCATCACTGAACTACAAAACGTGTATAATATTTGATGACATTATTATTGGATAATTGAGCTTATCTTGTAATTTGAGAATTAAGTCTCACTCTCAAGTAAAAGGAGCCGAGACTAATAAATTAATCTTACTTAGTCTAGTCTTGACATAATTAAGATATTTGAGTTCTAAGTTGCGTTTATTTGAATTGTAAGAATACTTTATTTATCTAGCTTATGTAATATTAGATAGGATAATAAATTTAAGAGTTTTAACCTTTTTTTCTCATAATATTATATGAAGTTTCTCGATAAGTACAAAACGTGCCAAGAGTAATATATAGTTACATGAACACAAATAATTTGTTATGTGACACTAGATGTAGTTGATAATACTCTTTAGTGGATGTTCTTCAGTAATTATAAAATGATAATCGGAGCAAGAGCGTATCCAAGTCTCATATTCAGCTAATTATTAAACGAGATACGTCAGTCATCCAAGAGTAACCTCAGGATCCGTTTGTCATGCCTTTTGCTTTTACTTTTATTTCTTGTAGAAGAGTTTTTGGAGAAAATTACCTTAATTTTTGTTTAAAAAATAATTTTTAAAGAAACTTTATATTAGGGAAGTACGTTTAGTGGAAGTTATAATAAACCAACTTCCTCCAAAATTCTTCGAATTAGAAGAAACACTTTCATAAAATTAATCAAATGAATTCAAATGCAGCTTTTGAATCTCAAAAGCTCCTTTTTAGTTTTCACAAGCGAAGCGAAATGAGCCCTTACAATTGCAAAGCGATTCATGCTGATTCACCAGGATCTCACGTCCCACGTACATTTAACCATTTGATAATGCAGGTGTCCGCGTCTAAAGAGAGCACAGGACAGTTTAAATTCCCAGTCCCGCGTACATCTAAACATTGGATTATGTAGGTGTCCATGTCTCAAGGGAGCACAGGACAGTTTAATACTAAAAGCAAACTAATAAATCTAGGGATAATTAATGCATAACGTCCTTACATTTCACTATTATTATAAAAAATTGTCCTTACCTTTCATTTTTTGACATTTTTCCCCTTATTTCCAACTTTCGTTACGCAAAATGTTATTTTCATCTATTTTCTCAATTAAAAATTGTTGATCGATGAATATACCATTCCATTTAAATAAAAAAATAAAAAATAAAAAACTAATTACAACTAGTCCCAAAAAATTTTAAATTGAAAAAATGAATAAAAGTGACTTTTTGCGCAATAAAAAGTAAAAAATAAGGGTGAAAACGCCAAAAAAATGAATGTTTCACTGTAGTAAAAGGTAAGGATATTATGATTTATGAACAAATTACCCATAAATCTAGCATTTTATTACAAGCTTGTCTGAATTTTAATGTTGACACAAATCAAGACATTCCATAATTGTTCCAGATGTGCAAATAAGAGCCAACTGATAGCTACGACAGTGTTCCATGCGGACAAACATAAGGGAAGTATGAGAAAAATAAGAAACGTATACGACTGGTGTGCAACCGTTCGTAATTTGTACAGGGCACTTAGAAATCAAATAGATTTAAAAGAATGGAACTAATATAAAATGCAGGTTCAAAGTGCTTGATTAGTCTGCCGGTGAAAGTCTTCCACAATTGGACGGTATTGATGAGAACATAATCTAGCAAAGCCACAACAGCCAATTAAGAAGAGCAGCAGCCACTCTTCTGGCCGACGGGTTGTCCATGAATCTGCACAGTGGGAGGCCTTGCGTTGTTTGATGGCTGACTTGCCATCCTGCAGTTAATGACAGGGGTGTGAAAAAACAAACTATTGAACCCTGTTTAGAAATCAAGCTCAGGCAATGACTCAATAATGGTGAAGGGTCAAAAATAAAATAAATAAACATACAAGCAATAAAAAAATATATATTCGAAAACATAAGTTAATCTTCATCACCAAAACAAAAAAACACCTAAGATTAAGGTACTATGGCATCAAGGATTCATAACAATATCACGTGACATATGCAAGACTTAGTTGCTCCTTAACAAAATTATTCCTTTTTATAAAGACAAAATGCAACCTGTGATCAGTTCAACAGGGAACAACAGGGAAATGGACAGGTTTTTATCTGGTTTTTAACTTCCATTTGGTAAGCTATACCCGGACCGGTTTCCCATTTTACGGTGAACCAGCCATGCTGGTTTTTATAGCGTTGATATTTAAGGAATAGTGCACTTAAGAAAGTACTAATAAGAAACACTTTGTCGTGGAAATATTCAGATCTCCGAAATTTGGAGGGCAAGAAATAATACATTATGCACAAAAGAAGAATACCTAGTCTTAATATCAGCAGACATTGCCATGAAAGCCTGTTCAACATTAGTGGCATTTTTTGCACTGGTCTCCATGAATGGAATGCCAATTTCATCAGCAAAAGCCTAAACAGCAAATGGAGGTAATTTCAGTTAAAACTAGTTTGTACAATAGTACACATGCAAAATGACAAGATTTGTACCTTAGCTGTATCATATGAGACAGCTCTGTTATCAGTCAGATCACACTTATTTCCAACTAAAATCTTGTTAACACTTTCACTAGCATAGCGATCAATTTCGTTTAACCATTGCTTCACATTGTTGAAGCTTTCTTGGTCAGTCACATCGTACACTATCTGCCAGAATATTCCACCAACAGAAAGCATTTAATACTAAACAAAATGAATGACGAGAGATGATGAGACTAAAAAAGATAATTACTATAATGCCATGTGCCCCGCGGTAGTAGCTACTAGTAATTGTTCTGAAGCGCTCTTGTCCAGCAGTATCCCACTGCAAGCCACAAATAATTACAAACTGTATCAGCCAAAATAGCTTTCATACTGAAATTGACCACATCAACTTGTTTTCTCCAAAGGTTTGAAAGCAATCGAGTGAGGACATGAAATGATGCAAATACATCTATTTTTCACTCTTCCAAAGTCTAGTGGGTGTTTCATTAAACTCCAATAATACCGACCAGGAAAACTAAGAAAAAGTACGAATTTTTTTACCAATACCTCCATGGAACCAATTCAATAAATGCAGATTCCGACAAAAACTTAAAGAGGTCAGAGAACGTACAATCTGAAGTTTGATTGTCTTTCCATCTTGCTCCACAGTGCGTATTTTCTAGAAAAAGAGAAAACGGTCAATGCTTCCAACTGTGCCAAGTAAATTTAACAACCGATGAAGTCTAAGCTCTTACAAAGTCAACACCAATTGTACTGATGTAACTGTCCAAGTACGAATCATCCTGCATGAGAAAAATCAAGAACGTTCAGTTATTAATCTATATTCAAAGCAAACTCAACAATTTGTAAGAAAAGCAGATATCAAAATTTAATCGCCATTGCAGCCGCACACAGATTGAAATTGTAATGATGGGGAATGCAAACTAATCTCCTATTACCTAAGACTGGTAAAGTAGTATTGGCAAGTTACTAATACAACTTTCTCCATGGAACCTAAGAGACATACCAGGAAAATAACATGTGAGTACTGAGTACCATTTACAAGAACGTAGAGCTAGAAGCCTAATTAGATACTTAGAGCGCCTAAAAGAAAGAGGTCAGATTTCAATCTACTCAAGATTTAACAAAAATGGGGAAGGCAAAAGCTATGGAGCATAATTGATAATCTTACAGCATGACTTTTAAATCAATTGTTGAACTCAGTACTTCCTTATTTATATAGAAAGCAATCTTAATATCAATATAATGTCCAAAACCTTAGAACTTCCAAATCTGTGCAGATGGTGGAGAATTTCAACTTGAGCATACTCTATGTTAAAACTGTAATTACAATTTCAGAAAGGCATTTACAACTTACCACAAGATTCTACACAAAACAACTCAATAACCCTAACTGCATCAAATCAATATCTAACGAAACCTCAAGAAAGTAAAGAATAACTAAAAACCATTCTTAGCCTATTAACTAGCACTCTTTAAAAGCACATACAACCAAAAAAAGCATGCCCTTGGATACATGGAAGTTTACAGTGCTGCACCGCTTTACAGTCGAATTCCCACACTGTTCATTGCATAGTGATTCGATCAAAGATTCCAATTCCAAAATCATGAATTCGATTGGCAAGATAATGGTTAAATATCACTTTAACAAGTATAACCAAGTACTATGAACAATGATCTCTTATTCAACCCAAAAAAATATTAAATTCAATAGCAACATAGTGCATCTCCGTAATCTGTATATTAGTACTAATGAAGTAACATGTCTTTAAAAGCCAACACTTTACTAGTTATTGACAACAGTAGAAATATAATTTGAAAGTTATAGTACCACTTTGAGCAAATAATGACAGTGGTTAGCTCATGCTTGAGGAGCTACAAGGTATGATTTGAATAAAAACTGAACTTCTGGCAATTTTTCTCTAAATTGGAACTCTCGGATTCAGAACCTATGGTTTGTCTTCACAACAAATTTCAATTCAATGAGCAAAAGATGTCCACAAAAAAATTAGGGAAGGCTGAGATTGTTTCCTTTCTTTTTCAATTTTTTTTTTTTTTTTTTTTTTTTTGGCGGGGGGAGGCAGGTTGTTGAAAGTGAACAAAAAATATGAGTAAATTAGTTGTCTCTACAAGGCTAAATCAGTTCAGTGATTGAAAAGGAATTTGAAACAACTCAAGAAAATCCCACATCAACTGCATTTGCAAAAAAGAAAAACTAGCATCTGACAAGAATTGAAGAAATTATGCAACGAACTATAATTGAGTGACATCTAAAAACTTACAGCAAATCTCAGTAGAAGGCAAGACTTGCCAACACCTGAATCTCCGATTAAAAGAAGTTTGAACAAGTAGTCACTGCAAGATATAACATTATATCATATAAGATTTCTAGGAATTACATAAAATGTACTTGATCAAATAAACCATATAAGCCCCAGTTTGACACCCATTAATTTCTCATTCTCATTCTTCATTTCAACCACACATTCTCAAATAAAATAATATTACACACAAATCAAAAACTTTTCATCACTTTTCCACCACACATTCTCACATCAATCACTATTCCAAAAATTTTCTTTTCCTCAAAATGGGTTTCAAACAGGGGCTAAATTTGATTAAGAGGGGCCGAAATACACACACAAATCCACAAAAATTAAATATTGCAGGAAGTTTTTGGAAACCTCCTCAAAAGAATCTCATAATTCAGCCCTGCTCCAAAATGAATAAAGATCTGATTTTTCAATTATCAACGTGTTTTAACAGAATATTTCCCTGCAGAACTATATCTCCTGTTACATCAAATTCTAGCCAAGTTTCTATATACAGAACCAATAATACGGTCCACCAACTTCTATGTGGCCCAATTTGCAGCAGAATTATGATCTCGATGTAAAGCAGGATTGACATTTTCATGAATTTTGCCAACAAATGGACAAAAGTAACTAACTTTTTGCTCCATAAACAAAGCTTCAACCAGCTAACCTCAGCAATAATAAGTAGATCTAAAATTAAGGACAAACACACAGTGGTTTCGCTGTGTCAATATTTTTCATTGTTCAAATGGCACAGTTCAGAGACTTTAACCTGCATGAATATTTAACAATAGCAAACTACAAATAAAAAATTGTAAATTCTCAGTTAAATTTAATGCAAATGAATCCGACATATAAAACGATCTAGATTTAATATTATGATAAAGAAAAATCCAAAAAATCTAAAAATAATAAATCGAGGTCATTGAAAAGCATAATTCGTGAAGTTAGAATCATAATCGATGTGGATCTTATCAAATTCGAAGCTAAAATAAAACTGTTTTTCTTATCTTCCCTTAATTTTAAAGTTAAGCAAAGAGAGATTTACTATTCGGTTGTCATGATTGGATGCAAGAATCGATGGATGAGCTGGGATATTCTCCTTGGGATGGCCGGGGATCGACGGCGAAGAGAGATCGGTGCCGGAAGAGTTGACCGAATGAGGAGCAGAGTTAACGGAGAGAACTTCAGTTACGTGTAATGAATATATTTCAGATGAGACTTCGACCTTCGTTAATTTTTTTGTTTTATTTATATCAAAATATTTTGTTTTCATAATTTGAAATTAAAATGAGAAAAATATATATATTTTTTACTTTTTATTTATTTATCTTTAAAAAATATAATGAAAAAATTAAGTTATTTTACGTCATTTTAATGATTTTTGGACATAAAATTATTATCAAATACAAAATATGTCAACTAATGAAAAGTTTGAATTTAAGAATGTCATGAAAAATTATTACGAATACAAGAGCTGCATGCGCATACAGCTTTCGAGCTTTATATTTATAATAAATAAACAATAAAAAAGCCCGAGCCGGCTCGGGTCGAGCCTTATTTTTTGGCTCGGTTCGGACCAAAAAAAGCTCGAGCCGAGTTCGGGCTTTTTTTTTTGGTTTTAACTCGGCTCGTTGACATAGCTAATGTAAGGTCATAACAAAACCGAAAAGCAACAATGATACATGAACATCAAGATTGACATAATGTTTAACATAATATCACATAGCACTGTATCATTAAACAATTTAAAATTTAATTAGTTTTTTCATCTAATCATCTACTATCACATACAATTATGTTAAGTTTTCTGTCAAATTATTCTAACAAAGTAGCTTGGATAAACATTTTTTTTTATCGATAACATCAGGTCAATTTTGAAATATATTCAATTGTCATTCAACTTTAAAAACTCTCCACTTTCACATTAGTCCATGTTTGATTGATAGTAATTATAGACATTGTGAGAAAATGATGTTTTGAATAGTGATTTGTTAGAAAACGCATGATTAAAAAGTAAGAAAGATTTTTGGATTTACGTACAAAATATTATAGCCCATGTTTGACAACCATTATAAAGATAATTTGGGGAAAATGATGCCTTGAATAGTGATTTTTTTGAGAATGTATGGTTAAAAAATAAGAAAATGTTTTGAATTTACGTATAAAATATTTTATTGTGTGAATATATAATTAAAAACGAATATGAGAAATAAAGAGTCAAATAGTGACTTATTGTGTGAATTCGTGGTTGAAAAAGAGTCAAACAGAGACTTGATACACTTGTAGCTTGTATCCCACTCGTCACGAAGGAAGATAAAGAAATTAGAAATCTCGATTATTGTATTGTCTAGCGCAATCCAATACTATCTACTAACTATGCATTTGACGTATATTTCTACTTCCATTTTTTGTCAAGATATCTTGTGGATATCTTTCTCCCTTTCCGGTTTCACGTTAGCTATTCAATTTTCTTGCTATTCCATCAAGAACTCATAAATCTGTTAGGGATATTACATCAATAATGTGCATATTATATGCACAAAAAATATACCATTTATATGGATGAAATCGAAACATAATTTGACTTACCAAAATAGTTGAAAAGACAACTTAATAATTTACCGAATCCGAATACATGAATATGGACTCGCTTTTCATTTTTGAATGAAAGCATATCGTTGGACCTTGCAATATAAACGTATAAACAAGGTTAACAATATTTTGAAATCATACATAAATGAAATTAGAAATAAGAAAGATAAGAAAAGAAGAGATGCAAGTGATGCAATTTGCTGAGACAAGTGTTGAACACTTTGTCCTTAAGATGAATTTGCCCTGCATCGATGCTAACGGTTTTTCGGCAACCATCTCCTAAGATACAACGACCACGTCAAGTCATAATAGCACTCAAAATAGCTTACACCAACGAGCTCGAACGGAATTCTCTCTTTACAAATAAAAAAAATGGTTTTGAATGACTTTGGAAGTGATTTGCAAGAGTTTTTATGTAATGCTCAATACAAATATGATATGGGATGTAAAAGGAACGTTCACGGGGTCTTATATATAGAGGATGAGAGATTGTAATTGAAATGACGCGCCCCAAACTCAACAACTCTTGCCAAAGATCGTACAATTCACTATTGCTAGCTTGTCGTCATCGCCTTACTTAAGTGATAACAGTGACTTTTTTACTAGCTTGTCTCTCGAGCAAGCTGGCATCTCCCTCGAGCAACAACCTAGACATAAGCTAGCAACAACTTTAGTCAATTTTCCAAACATCTTCCTCTATTTTCTCCCCAACTTTGGACCACAATTTCTCATTTATCCAGGATTGGTTTTGAGATTCCAAATATACCACGACAATCTACTCAACGAGTAAAACAAGTAAGTCTATTTATATTTGCAATTTGACCATCGAATTAAGTTCGAATATTTGACCGAAGTTGACACGAAAGTCACTTTTCCAAATTTTTGGTTTTGATACTTAACCAAATTTTCAACAATCTTCCAAATGAATGGAAATTCTACATGCAAATCATAATGCAGACACTAGTAAAGAGATTGCGAAAAAACATTGCATTAGGTAAGGTAGCTTCTGGCCTTGAACCTTCCTTAGTGAAATACTATCGGATTTACTAGCTAATTGGTGAACTCACGTCTTGAACCATTCAGCCGTTGGTGTAAATTAGGACAATAGTACTCACACAATGCTTCCCTAAATTAGGTAAGGTAGCTTCTGGCCTTGAACCTTTCTTAGTGAAATACTATCGGATTTACTAGCTAATTGGTGAACGTGATGTCTTGAACCATTCAGCCGTTGGTGTAAACTAGGACAACAGTACTCACACAATGCTTCCCTAAACCATTCATGGTTATCATGATTGTGTTCATTTTGCCCATGAACAATTCTTAGATTTCATAAGTGTTTAGAGAATTTTAGCATCGAGTAATTCTCATTGAAGCGGCCATACTTCACACTTACATAGGTAACCTCCTATTAAGAATATTCTGCCCTACTCCACTTGACTTAATCAATATATAGGAATCGTCGAAAGAGTTTCTTAACTTTCAATCATTCTGCAAAAAGTACTTATTATAGGAATTAGTATGAATAATTTCCTAAGTGCTTCAGGTAATCTTCATAACTTGGTTGTCTCTTTAAACCAAGATCTTGGGATCTCCGGTCAACAAAGTAGGGTTACCATTATAAAGACTTTTACATAATAGGCTTAATCTCATTCCCTTCAATATGTAGTATACTTGATCTCTAGGTAAATCTCTTAAAGGTGCCACGAGTTTACACCATTGAGATTACGTATTTGTCAATGACATATATATCGAGATTTACCATTACATGTGACTTAGTATCTTATATAGCAAGCCAATGATCGATTCGTTTAATAAATACAAATTGTCACCAACTAAAAAACCCTCTTATGAAGCTACATGCTTCTTACTTGCTTTATCTAAAACTTTATCAATATCCAAATTTGGTTGGAGGATATTTATCAAATCATTACACTAGTCAATCACATTTACTAGTGAATTTCAGATTCATAGGTATTCAATATTCAATATTGAACTATTACAAGGCATTTATGAATATTCTTCAAATGTTTTAATTGTTCTTACATATCCAAACAAACGTCATAATTGGCTTAAACCCCATTTCATCCACTTTAGACTGAGTGTCTATCATCCTCATAATTAGTATAAGGATTTTCTACATTTCACTTCATAGACATTCTTCTATAATTTATAAGGTATAAAGAATTTAACTTGAAGAAATAGTTACCCCCCCCCCCCCCACAATTACTTAATTAGAAATAAAGTTGCATTCGCAAGTTTTGAACTTTACGTATAAGTTTGCAAATATTAATATTAACCCCCATATTTTTGGGTTATACTTGAACTTAGAATTCATCAATTCTTTCATTGTTCAATAATGTCCATATCAAATGTTTCGTGAAAGTCTATATACTTTCAAAATCGTGGTCGTCAATTCACAATTTATTAAAATTGCATACAATGTACTTCAATCCAACTACAATTTGATCGAGATCATCACATAGACCAATAATATTTTTCCAATCATAAACCAACTTAATTGGTTCTACGCGTGTAGTATAGTACAAAAATGAAGAGAGTTAAACATCTTGATTCACAAGATTGCAACATATGCAATTTATCAAATATTCAAATTTGTGACATTTCATAAGACAGTATTATGGGAAGCCAATTCACCCTATATTCCGTAGGTTAAAAAGGTGTGTTCTCAAAAAATATAACCCTACAAAAGGACACGCCTCTTGGAATAAAGTCATGTTCTTTCATATAAAAAGACACATTTTCATCTAAATTGACTTCATAATATTCTATATTATTTTTCAACGATGCCTTGTAATCAAGTGACTTCTCATTACTAAATAATGATTCACAGTTAGCACAAAATCACATTTTGTCATACTCTTATGCAAATATAATTTTGTATAAATCTTCTCACTTAATTTAATCAAATTAATTACCTATCAACATTAACCAAAATTAATGAAAGTTCATATACTTTTAACAAATAGTTGTCATTATTCCAACATCTATACACGTATAATGGTATTCATCACATTCAAAGTGAGGAAAGGAATAGCAACAAATATGCTTGTTCCAGAAATTTATATATCCATTGTATAAATATATTCAATCTTAGTCAACACATGTTGTGACTAGGAATATTAAAGTCTCATGGAAGTGTGTGCACTTCCACATAATAAGGGATATTGCGATCTTATTATCACAATATGAATTATCGAAACATGTACGATGCACTTCCAATTCCAATAGCAATCTCAATCATAAATGAAATATGTTCATCTACCATTATGTGATGAAAAATATTCTAGCATTTACATACTAAATATATGTTGCTCAAATTTTAAATATAAAACGGATTA
Organism: Fraxinus excelsior; assembly: GCA_019097785.1. Lineage (NCBI taxonomy): Eukaryota > Viridiplantae > Streptophyta > Magnoliopsida > Lamiales > Oleaceae > Fraxinus > Fraxinus excelsior. The sequence goes on from CM032629.1 coordinate 26,677,034, forward strand.
TGGCGCAATTGTCAAAAGGAACAAATGAACCACTCACATATTTAAAGTCACAAACCTTTAAACCATAATATTTAAATTGTTTACAACAAACCAGAAATTGATTTACAAATTATGTACATTTCTATCAATAAACACCTATTCACATGCAAGCAACTTAAATGATACAACTTATAGTAAAAGACATACATACTTATGCCCTTTCATAGATGTAAATAGATAACCGCATACCAAGACAAATAAATTTATGCTACATAATTCCAAAAGGATCACACCATTTCAGAAATAAATAAATTATCTTCAATGGAGAAATATACATCTTTTATCATGCATATTCAATCAAAATAGATTATATAATTAAAGAAATTTTTGGCTTTAGTTGTTAATGCATGAATTCAAGGTCATAGTTGCATGATATCAACTATTCAAAGAATTGATTCACGGTAACTTCGAAATATAAAACACTTACAAATCTCATCTTAAGATTATTGGAGATATTATATTCACAAAAACATACCGGTTTATATGCATGAAATCGAAACATAAATCGACTTACCAAAATAGTTGAATATGGACAACTTAATGATTTACCGAATCCGAATACATGAAAATGGACTCGTCACTTTCCATTTTTTGTTTTTTTTTTTTTTTTGTTTGAATGAAAGCATATCATTGGACATTGCAATATAAACATATAGACAATGTTAACAATATTCTGAAATCAAACATAAATGAAATCAGAAAGAAGAAAGAAGAGGAAAGAAGAGATGTAAGTGATGCAATTTGCCGAGGTAAGTGTTGAATATTTTCTCCTTAAAATGAATTCGCCCTGCATCGGTGCTAACGATTTTCGACAACCATATCCCAAGATACAACAATCATGTCAAGCCATAGGAGCAATCCAAATGGCTTAGACCAATGAGCTCGAACAGAATTCTCTCTTTACAAAGAATAAAATGGTTTTGAATGAATTTGGAAGTGATTAACAAGAGTTTTTATGTAATGTTCAATACAAATATGATATGGGATGCAAAAGGGACGTCCACGAGATCTTATATATAGAGGATAATGGTTTGTGAATGAAATGTTGCGCCCCAAGTTCAGCAACTCTTGCCAAAGGTCGCACAATTCACTATCGTTAGCATGTCGCCATCGCCTCGCTTGAGCGATAAAAACATTGGTTTTTTCACTAGCATATCGCTCGAGCGACAACCCAGCCATAAAATAGCAACAGCCTTAATCAATTTTACATACAACTTTCTCTATTTTCTTCCCAACTTTGGGCCACAATTTTTCATTCATCTGGAATTGGTTTTGAGATTCCAAATATATTATGACGATCTACTCGACAGTAGAACAAGTTGGTTTATATAGATTTGTAATTTGACCATCGGATCAAGTCCGGATGTTTGGTCAAAGTTGACATGAAAGTCACTTTTCCAAGTTTTTGGTTTTGATATTTAATCAAATTTTCAATCTTCTAAACCAATTTCCAACAAAATCAATCTCTTGCCATTGTTTTAACTAACTAATACTTCTCAAAGCCTTTGAATGAAATTCATTGCATCCCAAGATCCACAAGAACATTCAAGAGCTTGCTTGAGCCCCATTTTTTTTTTTTAAATCATTTTCAATCACACATTTTTCAATAAAATAATATTATACGTAAACTCAAAATTGTTCTTTAATTTGCAATCACACATTCTCCATTAATATACTATTTCAAAATACATTATTTATCCCAAAAATGGGGCCAAAAGAACACAAAGTAGATATACATTTGTCAAATCATAGAAGAAATAGAGCCATTGAATACCAATATTGCAAACGAAAGAGCGGATACTGCAAACTCATATCCCTTGCTTTGGAAGGAATGTATTCTTTAAAAAGGTAAATTTCACTCGGAAAAAAAAAAAAAAAAAATCCCCTAGAAAAAAGGTAATAACTTATAAATACAAATTTTGAATAGAAAAAGTCAAAGATCATGTTACATATATCGAATTTTTTTTATCTAATTCCTCACCAACTACTCACAATAGAGGGGTGGGGACCACATCTTAGAATTTTTTTATTCACGCGAGGCCTGCGTTCATGTTCTGGTGGTAAATAATTCGGTAGATTTTTTGAGGTACAAATATCTTTATCCAAAAGTCAATTAGCCATCGATTCCTAAATTTCTTCTTCTTAATGATAAGTAAATGCTACACTAAATAGACAGGTATTGTCAAGTCGACAACCTCACGTCTATATCAGTATATCACATTGAACAAAAGTTGCCAAAATAGATAGGATGTGGTTAAATTTTATTTTAGCTTAATTTTTATTGTACTTTAATTTTGTTTCGGATAATCACATTTTAATTAATTTCAATTGAATCATTAGATTTTAATTTAATTTCAATTGAATAATTATATTTTAATTTCATTTCCATGGAATAATTTCATCTATTAAAATTAACTATATCATAACCAAATAAATAATGATCATCACTAGAAAGTACGATTTTACTAAAATAAATTACCATCATTATTTACCAATTATCACATCATCGATTTTCGTTAATTGCTCATATGAAATAAGTCTAAACTTAGGTAATATTTGAGCTCCATTTTTGTGAAGAATGAATTTTATAATAGTAATTTTTTAAAAAATATGAGGTTAAAAAGTAAGGAAGATTTTTTGGATATACGTTCAAAATTATTTGAGAATATATTGTTGAAAATAGATTTTTTTTAATTTTTTAAAAAAAATGATCTTTTAGATAACGAGACTCGAATGAAATAAATGATTTTATTAATTATCAATATGGATTAAGTACATTTTTAATAATTCGCTCCCGGTTTGGTTTAAATAAAAAAAATTGATAAAATGTATATCTTCTATATATATAAAGTGTCAGTGAAACGGAAATTCTTGTTTTAACGAAAAATTTAACGAAATTTGTTGTTTTAACTGAAAATCTATTTTCACCGTTACTTTTATTGTTTTCATTAAATAGCAATTAAACCATGGCCATTAATATTGTGTCGGTTAGAATTCCATTATTTAATAATAAATGAAATATAAATATATGGTTAAAAAAATTGTAAAAATTATGAAATACATAATTAAAATTAATTATTTTAAAGTCGGATTATCGATAATTAATCGGTTTCCTATTAGAAATAAATTCATATTTCAATTTCACGAAAATTAGAAATCGACGTGTTTTTATATACGCACTCCCCCAACATACACCTCGCAAACTCCCCACTGAGAATGATCCTGAAAACCACCATCCCCACAGCCAGAACCACCCTCTCCATCCTTTCTTCCATATCCAAACCCTCGTTTTCCTTTCCCAAAATACCCTCACACACATCCTTTAATTCCTCTTACACCACTAAACGCCCTTATATTCTTTTTACCCCCTCAAAAATGAGCTGGCTCAACAAACTCGGATTCGGTGTGCGCAACCCCACTGACTCCCCCGTGGATTCCTCTTCCGATTCTTCAATGGCACAGGGACCTGACGACGACGTACCTGCTCCAGGTCAGATGTTCGCGCAATTCGGGGCGGGTTGCTTCTGGGGCGTGGAATTGGCCTTTCAGAGGGTGTCGGGTGTTACCAAGACTGAGGCGGGATACTCCCAGGGGTACTTGCACAATCCCACCTACCAGGATGCTTGTTCCGGTACCACGAAACATTCGGAGGTGGTTCGGGTCCAGTATGATCCGAAGGAGTGTAGTTACGAGACTCTGCTTGATGTTTTCTGGGCGAGACATGATCCTACAACTCTTAATCGCCAGGTGACTCTTGTTAACTATTGAATTAATATTATTGAGTCAGATGATTATTGCTTTTGAATTTTGGAGTTTTCTTTTCTATCAAAGAGTTTATTTGTTGTTTCAAAATTTGGTTGACTTTTGATGGAAATTTCCTGAAGGAAGATTAATAGAGAATTCCTACTCATAATTATTACTCGTCAGCCCCATATTGTAGTTTTAATTGTTTCGCTTCAAATATTTCATAATTAACTGATTAGCAAAATAGAAAAGTAAATTACGATGTTTTCAGCGATAAACAAAAATACAGTCATTACATGTTTTAGGGTCTGGTTGAGATCATTCTTTCTGAAACGATTATCCTGATTTGCAAACAAGTGCTAATAATTTTTTGTCAGGAAAAAGATTAACTACATGCATTGAAAATGGTACAACCAAGAAAAGAAGCTTTTTCGTCAATTCTTCACTTCCATGGATTATACAGTTAGTTTTCTATAGCCAATTAGTGTAAATGTTGATAGTCTAACGGGCATGTCCATAAGGCTCTTTATGTAAGACTATTTTATAGAGGGAATTCCTTGAAATTAAGCTCCATTTAGCTTTCTAAATTACAGAGTAGGTTTGGCTCTACCCTCTATTTGTATTTTATAATCATTGAGTTTAATACGTTTTAGATTTCAATGCTCCACTTCTTTGATGTTTAAACCATATTTGATTTTATTGGTAATTGACATCTAAAAGCGTTCTCATTGAAACACGTAGGTGTAACCTTTCATCTGGGGACTTTGATCCAAAGCTTGAGTACGTATTAATTAAAAATGAGAGAAAAACAATAAATGTTACTTAAAATAATAATAATAATAATAAAGATTTAAGAAAGAGTTTGTTGGAATGTGTCAGATTCAATTTAAAGATTCTCTATATTATGTATTTAGGACGGTCTTCTCTTGAAGATGCCCACTACTAAGTGCCATATAAATGTGAAAAAAAAAAAGATCTCATTAAATCTTGATATGGTAGGTAAAAGATTTTGATAATTAGTTGGATGTGTGTGTCCCAGCATTGTAGGCCTTGCTTTACTGGATTACAGAGTTCAGTCAAATTCCTCTATTTTTGCTCTCTCTGTGGTCATTTTTATGTTGCAATTTTTCAACCACTGATGATTTGGACATGCCTTTTTTTTTTTTCAATAAAGAGAATACATTTAGAGTTCATTTAATTTTTGTACCACACAACATATTACATACTTGAAATCAATTTCTGAGATGTAGAAAGTTCAACAATGTGGAGCATTATATTTCACCGTAGGTTTTCTTTTTCTTTTTCTTTTTCTTTTTCTTTTCGCCAAATGGGAAAGTTGTGCAAGAAAATTGTTGTTGAAATTTTTTGATAGACATAGAAGGGAACTGTGCCTTCCACTGTTTATTTGCAGTGAACAGAGTCTTATTTTGCTGTCTGTCTCAGAGTAAATCTAGGGCAATGGAATTGAGGCCTCAAAGTTTAACCAATTCAATAAGTTTCTCGATTTCATGGCCACAATTCCATGCCTTCAAATGTAGAATTAGTAATTCTTTAGGTTTTCATTTCTTGGTATAATCAGATGAGGATGCCGAGGGCCCGAGTGGACCCATTATTCTTGTTTCATGTCTCATCAGTGTACAAAATTTCCAATTCCAAGACATACAATTTCTTAGATGTGGATATTCTCTTAGATTTGGAAGTTACTTGTATGAATAATGGATATAAAACTCCGTTAAAGTGGGAATGTGGAGCAGTCTTAGCCTATGTTTGGGAAATGTTTATGAACTCTTTGTCAAACCACTTTTTATCCACCCATTTCATAGGATCCACAAGTACTATCTACGTTTCTATCACTTATTTGTGTACATTTATAAGCACTACTGTTTAAACGCTTCTGAAACATACTATTAGTTATTAGAATCTTGTTTGATGGTTTAATTAGCGTGCATTGACCCTATCACTGTGCACTTCTTTTTATATTCACCTGGACTGCACTTGTTGAGGGATTTTCCAATATTCAGATCTCCGAATATTCAAGCCAGTCAGCAAGCCCAGGTTTCTTGGGTAGTGGGACTGTAACACAATAGCTTAGATACAGAGTAACATCTCTTCTTACTACTCTCGGAATAAGGCAATTCAGTGAACTAGATTCCCCATCTACATTTATCTAGAATTAGAACCCTCTTCTCATTACAAAATGAATTTTTCAGTCAATAATTTAGCATCTAATACATAATATTGACATTATTGCATTATGTTTATTTTAACCATGCCATCATCATCAGAGTCAGGATTACTTCAGTAATTGCTGCTTCTATTGATGTTTCATATTTTTGGTGTTTATTCTTGTACTTGTTATGGCCTTTTGGATGTTGAAACTTGAAATCTGCATTTGCCTTAATTGTCTGACCACTTGATTATTTTCTTTTCTGGACAAAAAGACTTTACCTCCTCCTGGTTTTCAAATGTGTTGATTCCTTGTTGGTTTTCAACATCTAAATTTTCTGTCGGATCATGTCATTTCTCACAATTACCAAAATCTACTTTCAACCAACCCTTTCAACCATTTCAATATATCGTTTTTCAATGTCCCTTTTTCAACCCATTCACATTTTACTGATCGACACGTTCATAGATGCTTCAACTCTTATCCCGCTCATGATATGTCTGCAAACATTTGCTTCTCTTCATTGTTGACAATCAATCAAATTCCTACTAGACATGTGGCAAAAACAGCAACTAATTTCACACACGCGGCTTATTATTTCATTTCAAAAATAATGTTTGGATTTGAAACCCAAACAAAATTCCCTGTAAAGAATTGGCTGAAACTCCAGAAAAACTTCACATTAGACTGTGAAGCCCTAGAACTCTTTCTCTTGCTATCCAACTTAATAATGAGCGTGCATGAAAACTAAGGGAGCCAGATGAGGTTCGATTTAATGCTCATATTATTATATTCACAGGTCTTATGTGCAGTAAATAGACAAAATCATATGTACCTTTCAAAAAATAAAAAAATTCACAGGTAGGGATTGACAGGTGTGAGGTCAGTTATAGGGAAAACTACATTTGGCGATACATTTTGGAAACCACTAGGAAAAAAGGGCCTTATGCTTGCTTTTAAGCGATCCATATTAATGACCCTTTTATGCGTTTTACAGGGGAATGATGTGGGAACCCAATATAGATCCGGAATTTACTTCTACACACCTGAACAAGAGAAGGAAGCACTTGAGTCGAGGGATAAACAGCAAAAGCTTTTGAACAGGACGATCATAACTGAGATTCTACTTGCCAAGAAATTTTATAGGGCCGAAGAGTATCACCAGCAATATCTTGAAAAGGGTGGACGGTTTGGTTCCCAACAATCGGCTGACAAAGGTTGCAATGATCCCATTCGGTGCTATGGCTAGAGTTTCCTAGTTTTGTATTGAATAATGTTGTCAACAGATTGAATTTGTACTTCCTGAATAAATTTTTGTTTCACTTTGTGTATCGAAGGTATATGAAAGTTCTTGGGATGGAATGTAATATTAGTACTAAGATCTTAATTTAGATGGTTGCAGTTCTAGAAATTTTTCTGGCTACCCGGTTTGTTGCTTAACTGGATGTATGTTACCTAATCGTCTTACGGGAAGTGTGTGTTTTTCCATGTTCAGTTTACGATGTGTGATGCTGAGAAATTCCTGTCTGGGTTAGACAACTGAGCTTCCACATTTTTCGTTCTGCACTTCATCTTAATCCAGTTTAAAAGGCAAAGGGAAGTATGTTGCGTTTTGTTAGTACTTCGTACTATGCAAGTATTTAGAAGAGATGAGATATCTGTATAGTCAGTTGCTTCTTGGGAATTCGTTCTTCAGAAAAATGGTTTCTTGTATTGTTATGAAACCAGGTGGGGTAACTTTGGACATTTGTGATAAAAAATTCTTTATATATGCACAAACCAAACTGTCAAAAAATGGGTGGCATATTCAAAATTGAACTCGAAAAGAAAGTGGAGTATGCAAATGACTGGATGTGCAAACATGAATTGAACCAGTTTACTACATTCAATAGCGAGATGGACAAAGTTCAAATGCTCATAGCTTCACCAAGCAGATCAAACTTTGGGTGCTTCGCTCGTCAAATTTGACTTTTGATTATATCAGTAAAGCGCTAGCATTCATGTCAAGCTCCCATCATGATCATCGACCCAAATGACAAAATTATTTGGTGAATAATCAAACAAGATTATGGATTAACTGAAGTGCTAATTGTTGTTGATGTGTGAGCCCATCTTCATTAATGTAGTAATGATCAAGATTTGAAGATGGTGGGAAGTGTAGAGGAGGAGAGTGTTGCAGGATCTCTCTTTGAATATAACAGCAATATGTATGGAATGTTTGGGGTGTAACATTTAATTGGAACCCTAATCCAAACAAGAAATCCACTTCAAGAAGGTTCATTTCTTCAGTGCTGATTCCTCCTACTTTGGCATAGTATGCATTGTTGTAAAATCTGCATGAAGAAACAAAATACAAAAAAAATAAGATTATCACGTCGAAATCAGATGTGATCGATAGAGAATGACTTTATGGCATGTTTAGTAAGCTAACTGAATAAAATTGGACATAATTGAAGAATAAATAGAAATTAAGGTTTTTTTTTTTTTTTTTGGGTCATACGTTAGTTTGTTGGTCTAAACTTTTGATTCAATCGAGTCATTCAATCAAACTACGTTAACTTGATAAAATGAAAATGACTTGATAGTGACTCAATTAATATGAAATGAAGTTCATTAGTCACCTGAAATACAAGTTCAATGGCCCAATAATTATAGTCACAAAATTCATACATAGCCAAATTATGATTGATAGATTAGGATTGAACACCAATGAATGCATTTCATATTATATTCATTTCTTGAAATAGAAGACATGGTGATATAAGGAGAGGAAGAAATAGACTCGCGGCCAACCACTATCATGATGTACTTATTTTGACTTCCCCTACTTCTTTGTGAGGCATGTTAAACTCGATAATAATTTTTCGAGTTGTTATATAAAAAATAATAATAATAATAAAAAATTATCGATCGAGAAAGCTATATATATAAAACTCGGTATGCTTTAGACTTCTGACATAGTGAGATTGTTCAACACATACACGATTGGGGTTGGCTTCGAAAATTCGTATGAATTTAATTCTCAAAGAACGAGAGATATAAAAATTATGGGGGGGGGGGGGGGGGGGGGGTGTCGTATTCTATGTATACATTTATATGGCACATGCTTTAAATTTTGAACATTGTCCCACCCAGACAAGGGACACCAAATTTTAGGTGTCTTTGTCTAGTGGAACATGACTGAGTTTCACGCAATTAGCTAAACATAAGAAAAACTTCACGTCTTCAAAATTTGTTTTGTCTTAAAACACCAGCCTTGAATGACACATTTTACATAAATTTATTTAAACTAATTTTTTTTTTTTTTTTTGGTTTTTTTACTTTTAAAATTTAGTTTGACCTCATTCAACGCAGATCAGAAATCTGAGGGGAGTTGACCAGTTTAGGAACAAGGGCACAAATTTAGTTTGGGGAAGTGGGGTGGAGCATTTTTTTGCCCAAACATTGAATGTGAGAAACTCAACACATAAAAAGAATTTAAAATAAATAAATAAATAAATAATTTAGCTTGAAAATAGAAAATATTTTTTTACTAGAATTACAAAACTTGGTCCCACCAGTGGGGGTAAAAAATAAAAAACATAAACAAGAAAATGTCGACGATGCAACTATAACGTCACTATCAATTGATATGAATAGATAAATTCTATGCTGAATTGATTTGCATTCTACTCGAGAAAACTCGAATAGTGAAAGTGACTCATTTAAGAAAATACCTAGAGGCGCACAATGCTTGGGGTCTCGAAATCTAGTTGAATCAAACGAAAAGCATAAAAATTCCTACATAACGTTGGAAGTGTTGTAGTACTTACAAGCGACGATTCTTTTTTTTTTTTTAACTTCATTTTATTCTTTAATCCTATTAATAATATTGTCTTAAAACTGGTGAATCAAGGGGTCAAAAATGAAAAGAAGCAATCTTTTTAACAAAAATACTAATTTTCATCAAATTTTAGGAGAATAGAGCAATAAAAAAAAAAAAAAAACTTACATATCATCCATAAACTTTGCAGAAACCAGAACACTTGTAATAAGCAGCCGATGAACATTGAAAGAATTTATAGGCAACAATGGCTGCTTCTTAGCGAACCGGTCGAGATAAATGTATGCTGTGATATAGCAAGAAGGGCTGCAATATGCATACTTGAATATCCTCTGCAAGTAGTCATTGACAGAAATTGTAGGCCTTGTCAAGCCATGGAAGATTGAGATTTTCTGCGAGTCGAGATGGCGAAAAACGTCGTTCGTTTCAGCTACTCTTTGAAGAAGGGAAGAGAGGAATGTAATTACTTTAGGCATTTCTTGAGAATTCTCAAAGTCTGCCATTGATGGATGCTTTGCTAGCTGATAATAAGTATTTGGTGGTTTTTCAATGGCTATTGTAAGTATGTAAATTGTGTAAGACGAATATGATGTGACAAGAATTTGTGTGTGTTTGTGCACTTATATAGGAATGCGATTGACCCGGAAAATTAATGGGGTTGGGATTTAGCTGGTAATTGCATTGACAATTGTAATTCTATTCCTAATTTCTAGTGACCTTGCATTCTAGTGAGATGGAATTCAGCTAAAAATAAAAATAAAAATTTAAGTCAAAATTTATAATTAATTTTAACCAATGAGACCATTACTTGTTAATCATACTTTTCATTAATTTTCATTTTTTTTTTTATCAAAACTTACTGAAAATTGAATTTTTATCTGAATCAAACAGGAGCCCCCCCTCCTCGTTCGGGATATCGATATAATATATTGTGTTATAGTGAAAGGACGTGACACCTATGACATAGATGTATCTCATTGGGAGCATTCTCTACTAGGAATTGGTTGGATCAAATCTTGAATTCAGTCAAAGTAGGCAATTGTTAACTAAGGTGAAGACGTGTCTAGACGTGTTGAAAAACAATGAGCGGACATATAATGAAATTAAGGAAAAAGACTGAAGAAGTTGTCTCAGATTAGAAAAAAATTGTTAGTGGTTATACCATAAAATTGAACGTTTGGTATTGATTTTTCTTAGAAAGGAAGAAAAGGGTAAAAAGTTAGTGGTTTTGTGATCATAAGAGGAGATTTAAAGTTAAATGGACATTAGATTAGTTAAAACAGTTTGTTTTAATCGATTACATGTCGTTTCTTTAGCACAAAGTACACAATTTAAATATTAAATTAACCAATTTATGGCCAACCAACAAATCGAGATTGAGATCGAGTGTGTCAAATGTAAACGAAAAATGTGAACAACGTGTTTTTTTTTTATTGGACTTGATTTATATAAATTATTTTTTAATTTGCATGTCGACTAGCGGGTAAATTTTTTTTGCAAGTAAGACGGTTATCGTCCCTTTAATAACGTCTACCACACTTGTACTATTTTTCTCCTCTCTAACTAGTCAAATGAGGACGTTCACTTTTCCTTCGAGAGAATATACAACACAAAAGAATGCACCCCATCTATAGTCACTTTGAAATGTAAACAATTAATGCAATGAATTTTGGTGATAACGCATAGAAAGAAGAAGAAATTAGAGTTGAGTGAGTTTGGCTCTCTTCGAAATGCACTTACCTTTTTTACCAACAAAATTTACTTTTTTAGCAATAATTTGAACGGTAGTCGAAGGGTCATAAATAGAATTTATACATAGAACTTTGTCTAGATATGTAGATCAAAAGATATTGGTAAATTTATACTATGTTAAATCTTGAACATATGGTTATAATTGCTTTTAGGACGAGTTGGGCATAAACACGATTCCATTTATGAGATGACTGAATATGACGTTCGCATGTACATTGTAAATAACTTTTTACGATATACAATACATGCAGTAAAAAGTAAATTTTGTTACAGTGTGTAGGACTACCCGACAATCTCTATCAACAAGGAATGTGGCCGACCATCCCCCTATTTGTCAATCTATATAAATAGTGGTGTCATCCTTAATAGCGTTATCATGCACCATACTAAAATTAAATCTCATTTTTCCTTAAAACACTATATTAATTGTGAGAATGCAACAAGTAAACCATATATACAAGTAGTCAAGTACACACAACTTCTATTGAAGTGTAATACATAGGCGACACTTCAATTGCGAGCAACCATAATTTAGTGAGCTTTAGTTACACTCAAACTTTTCCATAAGCGACAATCAACCATCAATAATCACCTCACCTAGATATATATATTTAATGATAATAGTTTCATAAAAGCACTTGAAATTCTTCCTCAAAAGGGCACTTATTGGAGTAAGATTAAGTTTTTTTTTTTTTTTTCTCAAATCGTCATAGAAACCATATATATATATCTTAATATAGAAACACTTCGTTTTTTAATATTTACACATATGTTATTCCACGTCCTACTTTGATGAGACAATATAAGCTTTCGATAAAAAAATAAAAAATTAGCAGATTTTGATGAAAGTTTATGAATTGTATGGTTGAGAATTAAGTTGCAGTCATATCAAATATGAAGTTAAAATTAATTATTGACTTTAACCTCAGATTTTCGACTTTTTAAGCTATACTAAACAAAAACTTAATCTCGTGATTAAAAAAGAAAGAAAGAAAGAAATAGAAAACCTCATAATCGAAACAAATTATCATTATTTTGTTTCATCGAATAAGCCTGCGTGTTTACAATTGCATCTTTAGTTTGGCCAAAGAAAATGATTGTGTGTGTGTGTGTGTGTGGATTACATAGAGTTTATGTTAGGATGAATTTGGTTAACCACCAAATTAAATATCGGTAATTAAATTCCTTACTTTAGGTAATGCTATAATTATTTGGTAACTTGTGATTGTACACAAGGAAATAATAATAATCAAGGGAGTGAATTTCACCAAAATGATAATTGATTTTCATAAGAAACCACATTGCTTGATATCTTGACGATAATACTTAACACACTAAAGCGTACAAAATAATAATAATAATAATAATCTAAAGACGATTTGTGAAAATAATTCAACACAAACTTTTTGAAGGCGTGAAGAGAATTGAGGTGGGAAAAGCGAATATATTTTTATTTTTTACAATGAAAACAAATTTCATAACCAATTGTAAAAAAAAATAAAAAAAAATTCACTTTAATGAACAATTTTCATGTAAAATAAAGCCAAACGAACACTAAACTTTGATAAAAAAATAATTTTTTAGGAATTTTTTTTCATTTTTTTTTAACTTTTTGACAATGGAAACAAATTTTATAACCAATTGTGGAAAAAATTATCACTTTAATGGACAATTTTCATGCAAAACAAAACGAAACGAACACAAAATTTAAAAATTTTCAGGGTTGAAGATTATACCAATTAAACACACTAAATTAACAATTCCCTGCAAGACAATTTCTAAACAATTACTTTCCCTGAAATTCATTTTCTTTTCACTCATTTTCCACCCTTGCAATCAAAATGAGTGTTTTGCAGTCTAACGTGTTAAAGTTATCTTAAAAATCTAAAATATTAATATTAAAAAAAAATCCAAAACAAACTTCTCTTCAATCACGTCTACCCATGTGAGTCCAACTACAATTTCATGCCTCTTTCAAATAGTCGATAGACGATAAGAATAGTGGTGTAAAACGAGTTGCATCGTATCATAATGCGGCAAGAAAAAGTGTAATACGAAATCGAATATTTATTTCTCCATTGAAATCTTTTATTCACGAAGTTGGCACCATGTAAATAAATCACCAAATTTTGATGAAATATTATTATAAATTAGATTAGGACAAAACAAGATTTTGGTAAAAATATTGATTTGGCAATGAGTGGCAATCCTCTAACATTATAAAATATTATGACTTGTAATCTTGTATATATACATGGTTGAAATGTCTATTAAACATGGATAAGAGTCAAGCATTACAAGTTGGTCCAATAGGATTTTAACACGTTTTATTTGTATTATATACATACACTTCTATATAGTGAGAGAGTGAAAGATGGTAGAGAGAGAAAATCTTTATTTGTGCTACACACGTTAGGAAGGTATGGTTGCATGTCGTTTACTAAATCAAATGGCAGTAAAAGAAATTATATTTCAAATATTTACAAATATATCATTATAAGTAAAACGAACAAAATTAATTTAACTTAATGAGAAATCACACCCTATGTATTACATTATATAACGTTTTTATTTTCTTTAAAAGATGTCTTTATTATAAGATTTATTTGTCTTCTTTTCTAAACTCCAACGTCAAATAAGTAAAAATTAATTGTAATAAATTGATAGAATAATATAAATTTAGAAAATACTTAATTTGAGTTTTCCAACATTGTAAAAACCTAAAAAGAAAGAAAAAGAAAATTCTTAATTGTTTTATTTTAATTAACAAAACAATCATGACATGCTGTCAAGGAGGGTTTGACACCATCATGACAGCACACTCACAATAAGAAGCATGGGAGATTTTTTGGTATTTTTGTTGTTCATGTGGGTCCTACGCGCACGTGAGTGTAGATCAATCAAGTGGGCAAATTTTTCTGGCAATTCAACTTAATTCTTAACAAAAATTGGCAAATGAATAAAAAATGAAAACAATCGATTATATTTAAGTTGTGATAATTTTACAACTTAAAAAATTGTAAAGAATGCATGTGGAATTTATTTGTAACAATTGCGGAGAATTTTTTTTTTTTTTTTCTGCAAGATCATAGAAGAGAATAATTTATAGCTATAACCAAAAAAAAAAAAAAAAAAATTGAAAATGTGTAATCTTGTGTAGACAAATGAAAATGAAAAAAATTAGACAAAGTGTAAATTCATTGAGGAATAGATGAATGAGAAAGAAAAAAATAATTTTAAGATGAAAAGGAAATAGTAATTGAATTTTTGGATAACAAAAAAACAGTTGAAAATTGGTACCTAATAATGTACTACAAAGAGTTTTATCATCCATTCCTTGGCTTTCCTTTTGAACCGTCCAACCTGCACAATAGCTGGAGCCAGGATGATAATTGGTAAATTAGAAACCTAAAATGATTTCCATTTTAGGCTCTTGGGAACTCTAAAGATGATAATTTCTGCTTTAGAAGTATAATTTGGAATTTTTAATATAACATTTTTGCTTAAGCTTACAATTTGTTCATAAACATCTTTTCACCAATATTTAGAATTTCCTCTCTATTTCTTTTTATGTTGAATATGATTTGATATTGTTGTGTCACTTTGACAATAACGTGTGTATATATATATATATATGTGTGTCACTTTGACAATAACGTGTATATATAACGTGTATATATATATATATATATATATATATATATATATATATATATATATTTTAAAACAGATACGAATAAAGACACTTAATTAGCCTAACTTTGTTCAAATTTCCACGATAGACCCATAATGAAGCTTATGTTCAATGTTTGACTCGTGTTTATAAACACTAAAGTCACTTTTTATCCCCACATTATGAGTGACTCACAAATAATACTCACTTATTCAATGCTCATTTATATCTATCTATAAATCAAATTGTTTATTTACACTTCCCAAACATTCTTTTATTAGAATGTCACATATTCTGTCACTTATTCGTTAAAAGTTACATAAAATATTTTTCGATTAAGGAAAAATCTTTATGTACATAATTTTTTACCCAGACGCCCCCCAATAGAAGGCCGCCACTTGACAATTAGGTAAAATTTTAGGTAAATGATTTGGTACATGAGCACTACTCTTCAATTAATTAAAAGTTTGAACATATTTTTCAAATTTTTAACAAAATGAACATA
Organism: Fraxinus excelsior; assembly: GCA_019097785.1. NCBI lineage: Eukaryota > Viridiplantae > Streptophyta > Magnoliopsida > Lamiales > Oleaceae > Fraxinus > Fraxinus excelsior. The sequence continues at coordinate 26,692,737 of CM032629.1, forward strand.
GTGGCTTAATAATATACCCTATTTTTAATTAGAAAAATGACCAATATTATGAAGTCAAAAGGGGAGAAAAATTGGGATAAACTGAAGTCTCGTGTTGTACCTCAATTTTCAAGACTTAAAGGCGGGTAGCGGTCTCGCGAGAGTAACATTAGGCACAATTCACTTTAAAAAATATCTAATTTTATTAAACAATAAAAGAATACTTACTCTAAAATTATGAATAATGATTGATGATTATTTAATATTGTTGATATACATTGATAATTTTTGCTTAATGCAGAAGTGCATATTCTATTTAGGGTGTGTTTGAGTCACATTATTTTGAAATAATGTATTTTGGAATAGTAGATTGATGAAGGATGTGTGGTTGAAAAAGAAGGAAAAACTATTGATGTGATAGAAATTATTATTTTATTGAAAAATGTGTGGTTGAAAATGAATAAAAGAATGATAATGAAAATTTTAATGTGTACCAATCTGGGGCTTAGATTATAACTCATGAAAATTCTTGACTTTTTGACTCTATTATTTAATCACAGACTCTACAAATCACATATAAATAAGGTCACAAGTTATATGCAATGATATTCATATTACAACCACATGATTCGTCACACACTATAGGCATATCATAAACACATAATGGGTCACAAAAAAAAAAAAAAAAAAAGTAGATTGAATTTCTAATTACAAAATTGGCCACAATCCGACCATATATCACAAGACACAACCGGTCACAAAAGACACCAAAGTGGTCACAAAAATTATATAGGTCCCATTGTACATATATTTTACAGGTAACATAATGTATATCATCTTGATTTCGGGAAATGTGAGTTCGCCTCACCCAATGGTAGATCACAATATCATAAATCGCAGTTTTTTTCTAAAAAAAAAAAATTAAATTAATTGTGACTAACCAAGCCATAAACACCCAATAGATTTCATATACAAATTACCCATTAACTAAATCAATTACGCTATTACTAGATCTTCGCGTTTTAAGGAGGTTCTACGACTTATTTCAGGCCTCGAATCTTTGTGCACATTTGTGCCTTTTCTTTTATCTCGTTTTCTTCTAGATTTCTTACAAATCATTGCACGAGATTTCGGACCAATGCTTCTTGTTAATACCATCATCACGGTTGGGTATTGTCAAATGAAAAAAAATCAACGAATGTGAAAACCATGTTTAGAATACGATGAAATTGGAATGTGAGTATATAATGATTAAAATAGAGAATTGCTTTTACTAAACTTTTCAATTTAACGGAAAAACTAACGGAATTTGTTATTTTAACGGAAAATCTTTTTTCACCACCCCTTACTTTCAAAATTATAATTAAATAATAATAAAAAATTAGCTTTTGATAATTCATTCAAACTAAAATATTTTGGAGCTAACTTATCCGAATCGACTTTTTCTTGAATATGATTTATGTATCTAATTACGATTTATCCAACGAGACCAATATTCATATATTTACGATAACTCCATCAATATCTAAATATTTGACACAAATAAAATATAATTTGATAAATGTATCATTTAGTCCCTAACTTTCAAAATATTAAAATATAGTATATAAAAATTGAATTATATTTTATGAAAATTTTCGGGGTATTACATTCTCACCCCCCCTTAAAATATTTTCGTCCTCGAAAATTTACCCGTCATTTACCAATACTAAGTCTAACACATGATATACATATATTATCGTAATACATATCATACTTCAGCGATAAAATGAATTGCATTATTACTTAAAAAAGAGTAAAGACTTAAGCCATGCAAAAAGCTTAAACCTCCGTTTGTTTCTCATTAAAAACCCATAAAAATGAAAAATATGACTGTTATCAATCACATCAATCTATCAATTTTGAATTTCTATCTCTTGTGTGGAGTTCAATAACGGCTATATTTTTCATTCTCATTCTATATTAATGAGAATCAAATGGAGCCTAAGTAAACTCATCTTCTTACCCCTTAACATACATTGAGTTTTCTGTTTGTGATTTTGAGTTGGAGATGACTAGATGTGGCAATTGAGCCGAGCGGCTCGTCGGCTCGTACTGTTCACGCCCACAAGCCGCTCGGGCTCGTAAAAAAATGAGCCCGAGCACGAGCCGAGCTCGCCCAAACGGGTGACGAGCCGGCTCGTGGGTTATATTAAAAGAAAAAAAAAATTACGAGCCACGAGCCGCTCGGCTCGTGGCTCGTCCACGAATTTTAAATTAAAAAAAAATTAAAATTGAAAGGAATAAATTCAATGACCAGAACGGTCACTGAATTCAACTATTCAGTGACCAAAACGGTCACTGAATTCAGTGATCGTTTTGGTCCTCGAATTTTTTTTCTCTCTATAAATACCCACCTAAATCAAACTTTTTTTTTTCCACCAATATCAATCTATATTCTCTCATTCTCTACTCTATACAATTTACATTCTCAAATCTCCATTTATTTATCAACAATATCATTCATTCATTCTATAATCATTTTCTATATTTCTATATTCAATTTCTATTATTCTTAACAAATGGATTCACGATCATTTGTTGAAAACTTGTTCGGTATGGAGAACGAAACACAAACACCTGCCCAAAATCAATTTGGGAATGAATTCTCCGGTCTCAATGAATTACCAATTCCAGAAAATATTGAAGATTACGACGTTCATGAAGGTAGTCGTCTAATTGATTTGGATGACGTTGATGTTGATCCTAGTGTTCCAATTGATTTGGAACAAAATGAAGAGCCTACGTTAAATATTCTCGATGCAAGAGGGAAAAGAAAGGGGAAGAACAATGCAAAATGTTGGGACCATTTTAAATTGGTTCAAACCGGTCGTTTGGTCGATGGAATCCCCGAAACCAAAGCAGTATGTAAATACTGCCAACAACGACTGGCATGGCAAAGAGGCATTGGAACTACCCACCTCAATCGTCACTACAAAGCATGTGTGACCAAACATGGGTTTCTTCCAGCTGGTCAAACTCAACTACAGTTTGGTTCTCTAGGCGCCGTGGTACTACGCCACTTTCTACATGGATGTATTCAGAGGAGGAAGCTCGAACGGGAATGATGAAGTTTGTTGCCGCGTCTGAGTTGCTACTAGCAATAGCAGACAACCAACATTTCGTGAACTACGTCAAAACATATCTTCAGCCGAGGTACGTTGGGGTAAGTCGAAATACTCTCCGTGCTGATACAATTAAATATTTTCTTCATGCAAAACAACTATTGATAAATGATTTAGAGAAATATGGGGGTGTGATATCTTTAACTTCTGATATGTGGGAAGGGATTAATAAGAGAGGTTACATTGCTGCAACTGCACCACTATATAGACCCACTTTGGGTTATGCATAAAAAAATTATTGCTTTTAAAATTGTTGAGTACCCACACAACGCTCAAACTATATTTAATGCTATCATAAATATAGTTAAATAGTATAAATGCGAGAGCAAAATTCGTTCTTTTACTTTCGACAATGCTACCGTAAATAAAGTTGTTATCGATAAATTGCATAGAGTACTTCAATCTGATTTTGGAGGTTATTTATTTCATATTCGATGTGTATGTCATATTTTTAATTTAGTAGTACAAGACGGTTTAAAACATGTTAAGGATGAAATTGACCGAATTAGGAGTGCACTTATATATATCACGATTACACCTAGTCGAAAACAAGCATTTGAAGAATTTTATTCAGAAAATGGAATGACAAATACAAAAATATTTACTGACGTATGTCATAGATGGAACTCCACTTCTTATTATTAAAATCAGTGAGATTTCGAAATTTATTACTGAATTTTAAATCATATGCGGTTAGAGATGAGCGCAAGAAACTGATTTTGAATGAAACCGATTGGAATATAGTTTCTTAAAATAAAACATTTTTTATCCACATTTTATGATCTACACATATTTATCTGACGTTTATTATCCTACAGTTGTATGGTCCTTGAACGTCTTTATGCAATTGCTAAGACTTTAAAAGATTTCAAAATGACCCTGATTTTCATGCAATTATATATTCCATGGAATTAAAATTCAGAAAAATTTATATTTATTGGGGAAGAATTACTATGTTATTTCCTTTAGCATGCGTCTGGACCCCCGATTTAATTTATCGGGTACTAAATTATGTTAATTGATAAAATTTCAATTCTTTAACTTTTAGTACACCTATTACTTATAGGAATTTGGAAGAAACATTACGTGAAATGTACGAATTATATGCTTCATGAATGGGTACACATATTACTCGTGTACCTACATCTACTCCTCCCACTAATCCAACGGATGACGACGATGTAATTTTAGATTTATTCGAAAGCATGAACTCATATAGATTTAATTCATTTGCATATGCATGTGGTTCATTTGGTGGTAGTAGTAGTAGTTTGTCATCCACTGCATGTACTCAAACTTCGAGTAATAGTCCAAATGCGTTGCCATCTGAATTAATCGATTACTTTCGTCATACTTTGCTTACTAACAAAGAAGTTAAGAAAAATTCAGAAGAGGTAATTAAATTTTGGCGAGATAATGAACGTCGATGGCCAGTAGTTTCTGCAATGGCAAAAGACCTACTAACACCTCATGTTAGCACTGTAGCTTCGGAGTCTGCTTTTAGTGCAAGGAAGAGGGTTCTCTCTGAGGTCAGGAGTCGACTCAAAGAAGATATTTTGGAAGTGTTAATGTGCGTGAAAGATTGGGAAGATGCTAGTTATCGAATTCAAGATAAATATGCCGAAATTGCCTGTAACCAAGTAAGTGATATTTAATTTCATCATAATCATCACAAAATTTAATTTTCATACATTTATAATATTTTTTAAAAAAGTGTACACGTAACAAGTTGTTCATGTACAATTTTTAACTCCGCCTACTAAAAATTGAAGTAGCTGCTCCCAAGCCCGGATAAAGGAGGAGGGTCTATCTTTATTTTTTTATTTATAAAAAATAAAAATGTTTTGAAAAATGTATATTTAAAAAATGGTTTATAAAATGTGTTTATACTTTACATATATATTATTTTTAAGTTTAAGTATAAAATGGTAAACAAAAAACGTATTAGATTATTACTCAAGTAACTTAGTAACTCAACAAAATAATTTTTGTTCTTATTTTTTTAAAAATGTATATTTAGAAATTAATCACAAAATGTGTGTATATATATATATATATATATATATATCTTTTACAATTAAACTAGTGTGTTATGTGTATTTAAAATTTTTTTTAAAAAAAAAACGAGCCGAGCCGAGCGCTCAGCTCGTTTGGGCGAGCTCGGGCACGAGCTAAGCTTGCCCAAAATCCCACGAGCCGAGCTCGTCTTGGCATGGGTCGAGCCGGCTCGGCTCGGCCCATTGCCACCACTAGAGAAGACAGAGAGAAGCACTTTATTTAATTATTTATCAATTACATAAACATTACATCATTAATTATTTAATTAACCAAAAAAATTACATCTTTATTAATAACAAATTAATTCTTAAACAAAACTATTAAATATAAACTAAGCAAACGTGCATTGCACGTTGCTTGCACCTAGTAATAATAAATATAAGATATCATTTTGGTGTTAATCGGTGTTCCTTTACAATGTACTCTACTTGTAGAATATTTAAAATAAATGCTATGTAAATCACAAGTTCAATGTCTTAAATGTTTTTTTTTTCTTTACATGACCGATTAAATCATCACGAATAAATAATAATTAATAAGAATATCTATCGAAAACTAGAAGATTTTTGAAGAATATAATGAATTCTCATGTGTTACATGTTCTCATGATATATATAAATCAATATAAATTTATTAGCTAAAATTGGGACTGTCTTGGATTTTTGAAACTTAACTAGGACGATTATGGGCCTTGGTCACCCTCCATGTTGACTATTTAGGTATTGTTTATATTTAATAGATATATCTACTAGATGATTCTATATGTTATTGTATATTTGTAACCTAAAGTTATATTAGTTGGAATGATGATAAATGGTTTACCACCATGTTTCATTCAAAGTCTCAATTAGTTAATTAACCATTATTGTAACAACCTGAGCATTGTACCCGATATGTTTTCTTACATACTATCTGCTTTGGTAGAGTATCTACCTATCTTAGCCCTCATAACTTTTTGTCTTGTCCCTCATGTTTCAGCTTAAATCTTTTATAAGGTAAATATCTTAGTTCAAATTCTAGGGAATAGAACAAAAAATCGTGAGGAATAAGATGCACGAATGCTCTTTCAAAATGGACAATAGTAAGATAACACATGCTTGGACACAAGGCCCCAATCGTTAAAATTTCAATTGAAAATAAAGAGTTTTCCATTTCTATCTTGGAAATACTATTTCATATGTAGGCAACACTGGTACCATTATACCGGTACCAAAGTTCTCTCATTATAGTTGGCTTATGGTCGAAGTCCAATATTTTTCATCTAATGATTTTTGATACTTTAATATGTGTCTAATCGCTCACCACGATGCTGTTAGATGGACATTAGAGAGTGTTTAGAATGCATGATTAGTTTGAATCCTTATAAAATATCTCAAACTCTAAAGGGTAATGTTTTATAATACATGATTGGATTGATTTCTCTGCATTATGGTGAGAATTGAAGAAGTTAGAATAATGAACATAATGTATCTTTATATTATCTAATTTCTTGCACAAGAAAGTTCGAACCAGAATTCAAAAAATAATTTATTTAGATGAATTTACTGATCAAAGAGATTATCAACGCTGTAAATAACATCTGGAAACACAATCCATTAACTTATATTTGATAAATTAATGGCAGACTGGAAGCATAATAATATTCGATTTCAAGATAAAATCTCAAAGAAAATGCATTAAATAGTAAAGTTGTTCCCATTGAGTAGAAGAATATTCTTAGTGCACTAATGCTACTCAAACAGGGCGATATATTTGGGTTACAAATATGAAAACTTCAAAAGGGGCTAGTGTATCTGAAACATTTCAAATTGAAATATCTTAAAGTTGTGTCATTATGAGAAATAAATGGAATAAAAAAAAAAGAAGTTATATTGACAACCCTTTTATGTCGAAGATATTGCAGGAAATTCGTTGAAGAATACCAGTTTAAAAACAGTTGGCCAAATAAAAGGACACAACTTATGTAAAATTGAACTTACTAGAAAAATCCGAAATTTCTAAATCTGCGGTACTAACACCAAATCGTGCAATACTCATTTGAAAATTTTGAGAAAAAAATATATGATTATTAACGTAATTATTTTTGCAAAGACTTGAATAAATAGATGAATTGTCATATGATAGATGTAATCATAAGTCTATAACGATTAGACTTTATTCTGAAAAACTTTATTGACTCAATAATTATTTTGACTAATATTTTCATAACCGATAATCCAATATATTTGTCGCATACAACGTAGAACAAATATATATGTGTAAATTGGATGATTTTTTTTTTTAGTTATATATAAGATAATAAAATGCATATTGTTCGACGTGTAATACATCAGACCTGCACTAGTGACATTCACTATAACATCTAGCTAAATGAACCATGCTCCAAGGATGTAATACAAGCTCCAATGACATATTCATTAGTTACCCATGCTTACTTTTACCACCATAAGTTGGCGGTGGACAATCTTTGTCGCCATTTTTACTAGCACTGCTTTCGCCTCTGGGACTCATCTTTGGAGCATCACCGCCACCATAACCAAAGCCAAATCCAAACCCTGACCTCGTCCCTGAACCCCAAGAAGACCCACTTGAGCCCGATCCATACCCCCATCCACCTTCTGGACTCGATCCCCATCCCCAACTATAGTCTGAAGTCGGACTATGGGCCGCTCCACTACCTTCCATGTTGGTCCTTATAGCACCACTAGGACCCGGGGACATTTTTGATGAATCTCTCTTCTGCCCACTATCATCTCCACCCACGATGAAAGTCCTGGGATGACACGAGATCATGGAAAGCAGAAGGAGGGAAAACTGGAAAATGTTGGGATGCATTTCTAATAGTCGAAAGGTGGAAGTTGGCCAACTTTTATGCAATTTATTGCTTTATATAGTGCATTCTTCGTGGGTATTTATTAGTATTTGGGCTTTGATCCGAGGACCCGTGAAGCTAACTAACCAGTAGAAAAAAAGGGAGATTTTGGATTCAAAATGTGTACCTTCACACATGATTTACACCATCACCTTCCGAAACCATAATAATAAAAAATAAATAAAAGTATAACTTTCAACAGCATATGGACCTCCAAAGTAAATATCTAGAATAGAACAAATTAGAAGTTTAATAAATAACAAGCACGACATCGCTTGATGATCTTGAAATTAAATATGTAAATATTTATATAGAGTTCTCATTTTGTCTTGAAATTAAGATTTGATTTAGAAGTTAATGATATACCAAGTTCTTAATCTTTCAACAACTCAACGAGCGTTTTTAGGAGCAATAACACATCATTTTGAAAATTATACTTCAATATCTGAATTTCGACTTTAATAAAAGTATTTATAAAGAAAATTTAGAACACCTTTGCATAGAGTTATATTGTGGACATAACTTCGCACTCCCCAACAATATGTGGTGGCACTAACTCTTGAAACATGTATGTATATATAATATATTCATTGCATTTGCCCAAAATTTTAGATATTCCACGTGAATGCATTAAAGCCAATGCTATACAAATTTCCTTTTTTTTTTTATTGGTGCTGAAACTGAAATTATAGTGCTAATTTGATATGTTGATGAATGATGATCATAATCGTACTATAGAATTAAGTACTCAATGTTCACATTTCATATTCCTCAGGACCTCACATGCAATTATTCTATATGTCATTTTTTTGTGTGTGTTTGATAGTTTGTTACTTAGATAGAAAATACTACTATGTTTGTTTTGTCCGGTGCATTTATACCGGTGTTGTTCTTCATTTTGAGTTTGAGATTCAATAAAATAAGAGTTTCTTCTTTGATCCTCGATCTCTTCATGGTATCAGCAGAGGGAAGATCTTGAAGATATGATCTGATGCATACTGATTACTAGTGATTCAAACACTTGATTTTATTTCTGATGGCTGACGAATTAGAAGAAGGTACTAATTCACAAACAAATGGAGATCAAAAAAATGGAGGTTGTCACGAAGCTGATGAAGGAGATCCACTTCGGTTAGGTAACTCAGATCACCCTGGTATGTCACTTGTTATTGTGCCTCTTACCAGGAATAACTTTCTGGCTTGGAGTAGATCGGTTAGAATTGCACTTCGTGCTAAAATGAAGTTAGGGTTCATTGATGGAACAATTGAAACTCCAGCTAAGAATTCACCTCAATTTGTAAAATGGAATAGAGTTAATTGCATGATAACTTTGTGGATCTTAAACTCTATTTCAAAAGACATTGTTGATGATTTTTTATACACTACGTCTGCTAAGGAGCTCTGGAGTGAATTGGAAGAGAGATTCAGTGGTTGTAATGGTCCATAGTTGTACCAGATACAAAGGGAAATTTACTCGATAACACAGGGTAATCAATCAATATCTCACTACTACACAAAATTGAAAGGTCCATGGGATGAATTGACATATCTCATGCCATTACCTGAATGCACATGTGGCTAAGCTAAAGCAGTGTCACATATAACTTCATTTAATAGGTTGGTGCAATTTCTCATGGATTAAATGAGGAATATGAACAAGTTCGCATGCCACGACGGCAGGCAGGGGCCAGTGGATTTTCTGGGTTTTGGTTTGGTTTGGGATGAGGTGAGGTGTGAGGATTTTTTTTTTTATTTAACTATTTTGATTGTTTTATTTGAGAAAGAATCAATTTACCATTTTATCATTTTATAATTAGTCGAAGTCAACTTTTTTGGCCAACTAACTGATGAGTGCTATAAATGAAATATTAGATGAAAGCTACAATTTCTGTGAAAAGTTTGAAATCGAAGCTGCCAATTTCCCTTCACTTAATGTGCTCTGTGTTCCAACTATGGAAACAAAAATATATATTTTTCATTTCTAAAGTTTTCCATAATAACAATGCTTCTATTGAAATCTTTCCCACCACATTTCAGTGGAGGATCTAAGCAGTGGAGCATGTCTTATAAGCAATAACATCCTAGAGTTTTTCCTTGTCTTTTAGGATTTAAGGGTATTTAGTAATCTTTGGGGTAGAAAGTCGAATAAAAGAAATTTGCTTTAATTTCAACCTAGCTCATAATAATATCTATAAATCAGGTGGAGATTTTTATATTTAGATAGAAAACCCAATTCAACCCCTATCATTTTTAGGGGTATGGGTCAGTCACTAAGAATGGATAGTAATGCAGCTCAGATGAAAACAATCATAACTTTTTGTAAGAAGTTTCAACTGAGATGTATAAAATATTTTGAGTCCTAGTCAAATAAAAGAAATTTGCTAAAATTTCAGCCTAGATCATAATAATATCTATAAATCGGGTGGAGATTTTCATATTTAGATAGAAAAACCAATTCAACCTCTATCATTTTTAAGGGTATGGGTTGGTCACTAAGAATGGATATTAATGCAGCTCGGATGTAAACTATCATAACTTTTTGTAAGAAGTTTCAACCGAGATGTATAAAATTTTTTGACTCCCAGTCAAATAAAAGAAATTTGCTTTAATTTCAACCTATCTCATAATAATATCTATAAATTGGGTGGAGATTTTCATTTTTAGATAGAAAACCCAATTCAACCCCTATCATTTTTAGGGGTATGTCAGCCACTAAGAATGGATAGTAATGCAACTTGGATGGAAACAATCATAACTTTTTGTAAGAAGTTTTAATTGAGATCCATAATTTTTTTTTTTTTTTTTTTTTTACTCCTAGCTCAATAAGCTTTCCACTAATATACAATATACCTTATAGAAACTTCTATATCAATCTTGGAACCTTAAGCTCATGTTTGGTTCACATTTAAATTTTCATTTCACTCTTCTGCTCATTTTCAACCATATATTCTTCAATAAAATAATATTTTCCATCACATCAATAATTTTTTCTTCTTTTTCAACCATACATTCTTCGTCCATCTACTATTCCAAAATACATTCTTCCAAAATAATGTGGCTTAAACACACCATAAGTTTTCACGTGTTTAACTCGTTGGTTATCCAGCACCAACTCTCAATTCTTAGCCTCCACAATGATTGGCATAGTCATTGGGCCATTCCACTACCACCGCAATCATTTGATTTTGGTAAAAATACACAATTAACGGACTATAAGAATCACATTTCATAACTAACAACCTTATAAAATAATTACAAAAATCAAACGGTAAATACTATATATATAAGATAAATATAGTCACAGACAATCACAATGAAGACATATTTGGTCACAACCGGTTACAATTAACACAAGTGGTGATCATAGTTAACATATAAATGATCACAAACTCACGTACAATCATAGAATGGGTGAGAATTCCTCAAATCCACACCACCACCACCACTTACACCTTGAATTTGCCATCATCTCCACTTCCAACCCATTAGCACCACCACTTACACCTTCACCTAACATTTGCAATCAAACAACATCACATCCATCTCTACCTCCACACTATCGAACTAGTTTGTTATAAGTAAAACTACACCGCCGTCGATATTGCCCAAGTCGGCCATAACTCCACCACATTCAAATTAGCAAAACACATCAGATCTAAAACTACAATCTAGCCCAAACCACTCCAAAATCGCACGCAATGGTAAGCATTGTTGCCTACAATGGACATAGGGTTGGATGAAGACAGACAGGGATGGATGAATACCACGATACTAAACCTTTTGACGCCAATTTATGTAGTTTCCCTAGTTAACTCCTTTCATATTTGGAAAGATTTGGGAAGATGATGTGAGCACGTCAAAGTCAAGCTTCGGGAAGGACCCTTTGATTATCGAAGAAGGTCTGATAACACGTACGAGGGCAAAACAGGTAAAATAGACGATGGGATTGCTCATTCAAGCTATGGTTAACAATATGGTGATCTTGGCAAAGAAAGGTGCAAGTTTCTTGTTGGGGTCGACGATCGAAAATGGGTTGTAGCAATTTGATTCAAGTGGATGAAGATGGAGACCAAAATTACTACCATGCTACCGTATAGTATAACTAAGCATGCGGTCAAATGCCTATCAACCGAAACCAACAGGGGCCATTTTTATTGAACTATGTGATCGCATACAAATCAACTATGCGTCTACATAGTTAAATCTGGCAATGAATTTTTAGTTTTTTTGGAAACTTCCTAATTGCAATAGAATTATATTCTTACCATGATTTTGTAATCTTGGAAATATTATGCACGATTTTTGGGTTAGTATAAATAGGATTTTTATTTTCATTGTATTTTTACACAACATTATTATTGAAATTATTTAGAGGCGATTTGCTTTCGGCTTCTTGTTCTTCGTTGAACAAATCACGAACTTATCAAGATTCTTCATGTGGCGTTCAAATCAATCGGATAATATTTTCAAATAGTCAACCAAAAGGGTCAACATTCGTTCACGTTTTGTTGATTATTTTTATTCGTTATTTTTCGAATCAAATTCAAAATTTTGGTTCTTTGACTTTCTTGAGTTCGATTTCAATCTATTTGTGGGTTTCCTAGTTCTTCGCTACATGGGTTCACATCAATTGGTATGAGAGCTTAGGCTCCAAAATCAAGATTATATCATTTTCCTTTTTTTTCATTTGAGTCTTTATTTCCCTTTTCTTGCATTCTTTTATTTAAGTCTTTGATCCATAATTTGTTCGTAAAAAATTCAAAAGTTATTTATGTGTTCATTTTGTGTCCAAATCAACTTCCATTTTCTTTGCCGGCATCATAGTTAAATTTCGATTAAAAAATTTGAAAAAAAAATCAGAAAAGCTCTGTGAATAGTGAAATTAAAAAAGAGTATTTATTATTATTTATCTCGAAATTTATCGGCCAATTACATTATCTATTGCGCCAAATTCAAGAACCACTTTCTTGAATTCAAATTCCATTCCAATCATCTAGTTAATTCATTTTTCTTTCTCGAGTCTTCAAAATTTAAAAAAGAAATATCACTCAAAATTCTGGTTTGAATTCTACAAGAATAATTTGGTTGAGTTCGAATTTGTCCTTTGAAGCACTTGGGCGAAAGCATTGAGTGGAAAAAGTCAAAGTGGTGAGATCGATAGAGGGAAAAACCGAATTAAGTGATACACGAGCACATAAATCTTAGATTTAGGATGTTTGACAAGGATGGATCAACACCAAGCTGAGACAACAATCAAACCAACTTGTCGGATGCGATAATACGTAGGTTTGAACGGTTATTTGAAGATGTGTGTGATATATTGGATAGACAAGACACAGAGCTTGCCAACTTGTAGGGAAGTTCCAAATATAAGGCAACAAGGTAGGCGAGAGCCTAGGATAGAGGTGCGTAAAGAATATGATTATGGGAGTAATGTAAATGAGGAGGCAATAATCGAGGCTGAAATGGGTAGGATAAGAAATAGATGAGCTAGACTTGAATGAAGGGGTAAAAACTTGGTTGGAGACGAGGTAGATGGGAATATGGGCAACATTAAAATGTCAATTCCACCATTCAAAGGAATGAGTGATCCAGAGACTTTGAGTGGGAGAAAAGGTTGAATTGATCTTTGACTGTTACAACTTTTCGAAGGAGAAGAAGGTAAAGATAACAGTCCTTGAATTCACAGACTGTGCAATCACTTGGAGGGATCAAATGGTGACAATGGGGAGGAAAAATATGGAACGACCGATCAATACATGGGAGGACTTGAAAGCTATCATGTGGAAGAGATTTGTACCTAATCATTACTATCGAGAGCTTCATCAAAAACTACAAAGCCTCTACCAAGGATCGAAGAGTGTAGAAGACTATCACAAGGAGATAGTGTTCTTGATGATTATGGTAGATGTGGAAGAGGATCGGGAGGCCTCCATGGCCAGGTTTTTGAACGGGATGAATCGGGACATTGCTAATGTAGTGGAGCTACAACACTATATGGAATTAGAATACATGCTACACATGGCTATGATGGTCAAGGGACAATTGAAGAGGAAGAGGACAGCTAGATATACATCAGCTTCTTCGAGTTATAATTCTTCTTAGAAGCCGAAGTGAGATAACAATAAGGGTGATGGTGTTGTTTCAAAAGTTAGGATTGAGCTACCAAAGGAAAATGAGGAAGTTGCTAGTAATGCTATACCCAAGGTGGATTTCCAACCATCTATAAATCAAGATATCAAGTGCTTTAGGTGCTTGGGATCGAGACACATTGCTTCTTAATATCCAAACAAGATGACGATGATTTTGCAAGATAATGGAGAGGTGGCGAGTGAAAGTGAGAGTGATTATAAATGCATGCTAGAATTGGATGAGGCTAGTGATGGAAGTAGAGTGGAATTTACTGTTGGTGAGCTATTAGTCACGAAGTGTGCTCTTAACATTCAAATTAAGGTGGATGACTTGGAGTAGCAAAGAGAAAATATTTTTCATACACGATGCAACATCAATAATAAGGTATGTAGCACGATCATTGACATTGGGAATTGTACAAATGTAGCTAGTACTAATCTGGTGAAAAATTGGGATTTACCCTGCTTAAACACTTTATACCCTATAGGTTACATTGGTTGAATGAATGTGGGCAAGTTAAGGTGAATAGAAGGGTGCTAATGAATTTTTCAATTGGTAGTTATCACGACGAAGTATTGTGTGACGTAGTACTTATGCATGTGGGTTATATCTTGTTGGGGAGACCATGGCAATACGATAGGAAGGTAATACATGATGGGTATAAAAACAGGTATAGCTTTGTCAAGGGAGTAGAATCTATTACACTTACACCATTAACACCGACACAAGTGTATGAAGACCAAATCAAACTGAAAAATGAGGAAGAAAAGAGACATAAAGAGTTAGAGAAAAAGAGAGAAAGTAGTAAGCAAGTGGGCAAGAGAGAAAACAATGAGTTGACAAGTAAAAGATAAAATAGTGATGTGGCTAAAAGAGAGAAAAAGAGATAAGAGCCACATGAGAGAAAAGATGAGGGGTCTTCCGAGATGAGAGAAAATTCGATGGCTAATTTCTTCACAAAGGGGAGTGAGTTGAAAACATCGATGGTGGAGAGACAATAAATGATTTTGTTGGTATACAAGGAATCACTCATCAATTATGAGGAATCTAACTCACCCCTTTTTAGCTTGACTATTTCTTTATTATAAGAATTTGCAGATGTATTATCGGAGGAGTGTCTAGTGGGTTGCCACCCATTCGAGGCATTAAACACAAAATTGACTTCGTACCCGGCACGATCATTCTAAACTGACCAGTTTACCGAAGTAATCTCGAGGAGACTAAGGAACTTCAAAGGCAAGTGGAGAAGTTGATGAGCAGGGAATATGTGAGGGAGAGTATGAGTTCATGTACCTTGTTGTCCTACTTGTGCCAAAGAAGGATGGAACTTGGAGAATATACATAGATTTTCAGGCCATAATATCATAATGGCAAAGTATCGTCATCCTATTCATATGTTAGATGATATGTTGGATGAATTATTTAGTGCATGCATATTTATAAAAATTGATCTTAAGAGTGGTTACCATCAAATTCGAATGAGGGTAGGTGATGAATGGATAACCACATTTAAAACTAAATATGACTTATGAATGATTGGTCATGCCGTTTGGACTTACTAATGCACCGAGCATTTTTATGCATTTAATGAACCATGTTTTACGTACATTTATAGGTAAGTTTATTGTGGTTTATTTTGATGATATTTTAATATATAGTAATGACCTTAATGAATATATTGAGCATTTGTGGAGTGTGTTAATAGTTTTACGAAAAAAACAATTTTTTGTTAACGTTTAAAGTGAACATTTTGCATGGAAAAATTTGTGTTTCTTGGATATGTGGTTAGTGCTAAAGGAATAGAGGTAGATGAAGAGAAAATAAAAGCTATTAAAGAATGGTTGACACCTAAAAGTATAATCGAGGTAAGAAGTTTTTATGGTTTGGCTTGCTTAAGGGTTACTTGTATCGGGAAAATAAACTATGTGTTCCTAATTGTTCTATGTATGAATTGTTGATTAAAGAAGCACATAGTGGGGGACTAATGGTTCATTTTTGGGTTGAAAATACTTTAGAGATGTTAAGGGAACATTTTTATTTACCTAAAATGACGATTGATGTAGAACGAACTTGTGATCGATGCATAACTTGTAAACATGCTAAGTCTAAGATTCTACCTCATGGGTTGTGTACTCCTTTACCTATCCCTAGTGAACCTTGGGTTGATATCTCTATGGATTTTTTTTAGGTTTACCTAGGACTAAAAGGGGTTGGGATTCCATATTTGTAGTGGTCGATATGTTTTCTGAGATAGCGCATTTCATTCCATGTCATAAAACTAATGATGCCACTAATGTAGTTGATTTGTTCTTTAAGGAAATAGTGCATTTACATGGGGTTCCTAAGAGTATGGTGTCGGATAGAGATGTTAAATTTCTTAATCACTTTTGGCAGGTTTTGTGGGGGTAAGTTAGGCACAAAATTGTTATTTTCTACTACATGTCACCCACAAATGGATGGTCAAACTGAAGTAGTCAATATGACTACGATCCAGTTGTTGCGCATTGTTGTTAACAAGAATTTGAAAAGTTGGGAAAAATGTTTACCTTTCGTTAAGTTTTCATACAATAGGGCTGTACATCTTCACTATTTGAAATTGTTTATGGTTTTAATCCACTAACACCATTTGATTTAATTCCTTTACCTGTGAATGAACGAGGTAGCTTAGATGGGAAAAGAAAGGCCGAGATGGTTAAGTCACTCCATGAGGAGATGGAATGTTTCAAGTTTTCGAGAAAGTAAATGACAATGCATACAAGCTGGATCTTCCTAGTGAGTATAATGTTTCGACTACTTTAATATATCGGATATCTCTCTTTGATGCAGGTACAAATTCGATGAAGAGTCCTTTTGAAGAGGGAGGGGATGCTGTGAGCAAGGAGTTGAGCGAGTCAAAGTCAAGCCTCGGGAATGACCCGTTGATTGTTGAAGGAGGTCCGATGACACGTAGGAGGGCGAAGCGGGTGAAAGAGGTGATGAGATTGTTCGTTCAAGCTACAATTGACGATATGGTGATCTTGGCAAAGAAATGAATAAGTTTTATGTTGGGGTTGACGGTCGAAACGAATTGGAGCAACTTGATTCAAGTGGGTGAAGATGTAGGCCAACGTTACTACTATGCAATCACATAGTAGAACCAGCTATGTGATCGCAATCCAAACCGACCTACCTAACCCAAATCGACCCAAACTTGATTGGTTTAGGTTGGGTTGGGTTGATTTGATTTTAGATCAAACCGACCATATTAGATTGAGTTTGGGTTGGGGAAAAATCAATCCAATCCAATCCAACCCAAGCCCACCCCTAGTTTTGTGTAATTTTTGCTTTAATTTCTAATAGGAAGTGTTTGTCCATCAATAAGCATTACAATTTTTCTTATAATGCCTACTAGTGCACAAAATCATATATATTATTCCCCCTCCCATAAAAATATAATCGTTTCTATTTTTAGACAGATTAAGAAAATGTAATTAATGTAGTAGGAAATATAAATTTTTCTTATATTTTTTCTAATATGCTCCTATATTAAATAATGGTTTAAATAGAAATAGTTCATATTTGTTAATAACAATGCACATTGAATTAGTGACCTATAATTTGGAATATATGAAAAATGAAAGAAAATATATCTTTATGAGATGGAGTATCATTTTTGTTTTGTCATTTACTAGTTATAGACTGTTTGAGGTCTTTAATTATGATGTATGGTGTTCTCTAATTATTTCTTTTGATGATAAAAAATTCTCTATCATTTTCATTTATCACTATAGTAAGTATTTTGTCAGGATTTGTCTCCATACCTCGTTGGTTTACCATGAATTTCATAAATTTTTCAGATGTGATCCGCAAAAGTGCATTTCAGTGGATTGAGCTTCATTCGATACTTTCATAGTGCATAAAAGGCTTCCTCCAAATGTTCTAAATGACTTTCTACTCGAAGGCTTTTATCAAGCATATTATGAATGTATACTTTTATTGTCCTGCCTATTTGATCCATGAATATTTTGTGTACTAGTCTTTGATAAGTGACACCAACATTTTTTTTAAAATTCGGATGACGTTATCTTGTAACAATATAGTCTCTGATCTATTACAAAGACAGTGTATTCTTTGTTACGTCCATACATGGAGATCTGATTAGACTCTGAATATGCATCCATGGAATTTAGTAGTTCTTATCCTATAGTTGCATCCAAGGACGGAGATGGGGGAGGGGGGCGGTCTTGTCCGTGGTCCACTATTTCTAGTTAATTTGTAGTGTATTTTTTAGTTCCCCCCTCCCCCTAAATTTTTTTTTTTTTTTGACTCATCCCTGTAAAATTTTGAAATTTTTTATTTTTTTTCCATTAATTACAAAAATCTTAGACTTAATTACAAGATCCAATAGTTATTTAAATAAATAAATAGTCCAAATCCAATCCAAAAGTAAATGACCCATTTATGAATCTATTACCCACTGTTGCATTAAAAATAAAGGAAAATTAGTTCTAGCCCATTTGAAAAATGAAAACTCAACCCAATTGTAATATAATTAATTCCCTCAACTCTTTTGAGGAAGCTTCTACCTCTAATCTTGAATCTCTTATTTCGAAAGATAACATTGGTCAAGAACCATATATTGTTGATTCTTCTCCTCAGAATGAGGAACTCGATTCATCTTCACTGGAACGTGATCTTGGACTATGCAAATCAATATTGGATTTTAATGTTTTCAATTTGTATAGCGTTAGACACATAGATGGACATATTATTTTTGTATCGACAAACTGATTGTCTTTTTGGTCAGTCAATCTAACTTACCTAATTTGGTACTCAAAATCGTTGTTTTCAATCATCTTCTAATTAAAAAAAAAATTCAGGGGCCCATATTTTCACCCCCCAAACTAAAAATCCTGGCTATGTCCCTGGTTGCATCTAGCAGTTGGAGTGAAAAGCTGTATTTGGGACACGCTTTATTCAAGTCTATAAAATCTTGGCTAGTTTGCCATTTGTCATTACCTTTTGGAATTAGTACTAAATTATATACCCAGAATTGGCATTGAGCTTCATAGATAAAATCATTTTTTAACAACCTGTCAACTTTCTTTTTTTGAGCTTCATATTTTTCAGCACTCATTGGTCGCCACCTTGGTATTTTTAGCTTTACCTTTAATTGATTTTCAGTGAATGGCAAGCCACTTTAGGATCTATACCTACCATATCAGCATGTTACCAGGTTTTTATAGGTTCGTTCAACTCTTGGCCAATTTTCAAAGTTTTAGTTACATTTTCTGGATCGATGGGAAAACTTTCTAGTTCTTTGATTGCTGCAGCTTCAGGCATACAGTAATTTATGCTAGACTCACCTGACTTATCGACCTTGAATCTTTTTTCAATATTACCCACTTCACTACAACAATTACGTTTTCCTAAGGAGTTCGTGGGGTTGTTTCTCTTAAATTGCTAAAATATTTTTCTCACACGACTCCCTAATTATATTTTAAAGAACCTTTGCCTTTATTGGTGGATAACTTAACACGCAATCGATTAAGAAAAAATTTATGTTTGCTTTCCTCTTAGCAGATTGTCTGAGGATTCCAACATATAAATAGATCATTCATTAAAAATGTAGAAATTCATGTCCTTGGTATGCCTGAGGCTCTTCTCCTAAGAGTGGCTATCGTAAGGGATTTGGCTACCTCTCATGGAATTATAAGGTTCCGACGTAGGAATCCATAGATTATATGTTTGCATTCGATCGATAACATTTTTGTATAAAACATTTATCGAATTTTCATTGTCCAAGAGCCAATGGTTAAAGTTTTCTTTGGCTATCACTACTTGTATGACTGCTATCTCATCCTCAAAATACATGATTTTATTCCCATATTTAACAGCTTTGATTGAAGAGATTATAGATTTCGATTTACCTAATTTTGCGAGATCCTAAGGATTCATTCTTGCTAGCAAACTTGTCCTTTCTTCGTGGTGCCGATCTTCCCCTCCTCGTTCGAGATTGAACAGCGATAGCCTTACTACTTCCTTCAAATTCTCCCTTTTTTCTTTTAAAATTTTCATGTCTTTTTGGCATTGCCGCTACCATCGGGATCCTTACTAGGAAATTTCTTGTCAAGCCTTACTGCCTCTATTTTAGTAAGACATGACTTTGTTTCTCTTATCTCTTCACAAATTTTAACGATTTTCTAATTCCAAACAGCATGATCGTGGTTATCTTTGTCCTAGATTCTCACAACGGTGCTAATTTGTTAACATCAGAATTATAATCAATAAATTTCTCTCACTTAGTCAAGATTTTCTTCCCCTAATCTTACTATGCCTACTGCTCAGATGGAGCAAGAGGAGAAATGACTATTTGAGAAGGGATATTCATATTTTCGTGCCTCTACTTTTGGGTGGGACTATTTATAGATTTCTTCTAGAACATTGAAGGCAATTGGGTATTTCAAGTGGCTGTCATTTAATGGCTAACTTTTAACTAATTCGATTATATGCTCACGTTTAATCTATTGGTTTACATCTCCTTCATTCATTGACTTTAAATCATGCTTCGAGTCTTTATTCATGTATGGCTTGTCATGGTTTCTATTGACACGAAACAACATGGAAACAATTGGCTACATTTGGTTGCAAGCGTTTGTATTTCATAAATGCTCACTTTTGCTCGTATGCTTAGGAATTCTTAATTAGGTTCGTATGAGTTCGTGTCTTATTTTTCAGAATTTATTCATTTTTTAACAGTTAATCACAGTAGTCCTTGACACGTCCTCATTCGATTCAACAACACTGCTCCATCTTCCCTAGCATACCTTACTGTCTAGCCATTACCCCATGTGCCCCATGCTAGGTCTAGTCTCTCACCACCTACTACAATCATCCTTCCATCTGTCCATGCCAAAAAAAAATAATTTTATGTTAACGTGAGCGAAAACTCACATCTACAAACCAACCAAAAGTTCAATCTTAGCTCGACTCTTGTTCTCTAACCTAAGGTTGAACTCACTTCCTCCAAGCTTGCATTTTAAAAACCAGCGTGGCGCCATGCAAAGTTAGCTAAAAAGTTGATACTTTAGTACACAATGGCACATGGGCTATAGTTCCTCCAGCATCATCTTTAACTATTGTGGGTTGCTAATGGGTTTCCCTAAGTAAACCTTATGGCTCTGCTGACTGATTCAAGGCCCATACAACATCATGGAGCAAACTATTCAAAGATATTTAGTCTTCTGTTTGACTCTCTTTAAATTGAAACTCTTTATTTATCATCCTCATTTTCAATCATACATTCGCACAATAAAATATTTTGCATGTAAACCCAAACGTAGCGTGCGTCGATGATGAATTCAAGCTAGATGCTGGACTCACCACCAAGGCCACATAGACTGTTCTATGACTAATTGACTAATCGAGGACTATAATATTTTTATAGAAATTTTGACAGGGTTTCTCCTAAAATATTGACAAAACCAACCTGAAAATCAACAAATATTCATAAAAACACCTATACCCAATATTTTGGAAACCACCAATGCCACCACAACGTAAACAACATGAGACTAAGCTAGACTGAGTACTTCTACTACCAAACATCGTGTCCACAAGTATGTATTACATCAATTTTACAACCCTTCGACTAAATGCACCTCAACAAAATATTAGACCAAAATGTTTAATAACATGAGTCCCCAAAATATAATACATACTATGAAATGATTAAGATCGTGCAACTAAATGGTGGTTAATTAGGCTCTGACTGCATCAGGATTTCCAAGTATCTCAGATTCAGCGGCCTCCTTATAGGAAAAACATGACAACATATGAGCTTGTAACTCAGTGAATGGATAATATGCAATAACATGTACTTTTCGATTTATATTACTTAAAAATCTGATTTAATTTCTTACAGCTTTAAGAAGTGCTAAATTCTAATCATCTGTTTAGAACTGAAATATGCTAAAATCATAAGATTCTTACTCTTTATTCGGAATAGCCAACCGTAAAATATATCAAGTATAGCTAATCTGGTATCAACAAAAATCTTTGTAAAGTTGTCATTCTGTAAGTTAAAATCGTATTTATGTATCTGAATAAGCTGAATTCTATAATCTGGAAAAAAGCTATCATCTGATATTCGAAAATCTGTGAATCTACAACTGAATAAACATAATATAATATACTAAATAGTCACACCAATAAGTACCCAATGAATAACCTTACTCATGTACATAGTAATCTCGATGTACAAGGCAAAGCCATTCAAATTTGAAAATCTGATAATCTGGTCATACATACGCAGAGCTGTCCCAAAGGCTAATCACCCTAGTACACGGCCCAAAGCCTATGTGTGTACGAGAGTAGGTCCCAAAGACCTATGATAATCTGGTCATACACTGTGGAAACACATTCACATCAATGCAGAGCTGGTAAAATAACCATATAAAGTCATACACTGTGGGAACACATTCACACCAATGCAGACGGAGGTAAAATCACTTAGGTACTTTCTGGTGGTTTAAAAATAACTTTTAGTATGTTGAAACACGTAATATGAATATAAAATGCTAGATGAATGATTTAAATGAACCGGATTTAACTTTAAAAGAATTAATTATAAAATCCATTAAATTCTCGAAATCATGCTATCAAATCGAATATACGAAATAATTAAGTTCCTGATATGATATAAATTCAATAATTATTTATTTCTGAAAAATAAGCTTTTCCACTCACAGAGTACGAGCTACTAACTAGACTGGCTGATAAATGTTTCCAATCTGTTCGTCACCACCTAAAATATGATATGAATAACCAACTTAACCACTATCGAACCAAGAAACATTTAATATCGAATGCAATAATAATTAAACTAAATTTCTCGATACTTGACTAAATCTCCCAAATAATTCCTTTAATCCAATGAAACTAATTACACTTCCTAGTTCCTTCACTAGCTTACCCATTATCCAAATTACCTCTACCACACCATAAAATAATTATCCATCTTCCATTTAATGAAAAACTTGAAATCATACTTCCACCATAACTTTACACCTTGTTCCATCAATATATTCTTTCAAGTGAATATTTTACCAACACAAACATTTCCACAAATTATCTTCATTCAAGAACTCAATTAAAATTCCAGGTTTGCCAAAAAAAAAAAAATGGTATAACTTACCTTGAATCAAACGGAAGCTAACCAAACAAGAAATTTGAACTAGAAATCATAATCCTGTCCCTCCATTTGACATTTTCGGACCATGTGAAAACCCTTGAAATCCAACATAAATAATTCTTTATCTCTTGAAAATGGAAGAAATCAACTCTTACCCTTTTCTTCTCTTCATCTTCTTCATTTCCTTCCCCTTCTTTCATTTTTCTTCTTCTCTACCCGGTTTCTAGTGTTCTCTGCGTGTGAGGTGAGAGAAATGAGAGAATTGTGTTGAAATGTCAAAGATTGTGGAGATTTTGCATATGAAGCCCCTCAACTTCCCATGCTATATAAGTAAGTACTTCACTTCAAATATAATCCATTAAAAACCCTCACATATATCCAACAATAAAATTAACCCTAAAAAAATAATTTAGTCCAATTAAGTCCATATTGACCTTGACTTTGACAATTTCACATTTGACTTTGACTAATTAAAATTGGGTTGTAACAGAAATCCTTTCACTATGTTGAGAAATTCGGTTACAAGTCTCTCTTGAAAGAGAGTATCCTCCTTGTACAATGAAACCCCCTTCTCCATCCTCATTGTATCTCCAACAAAGAAATAGAAGAAGAAAATTTGAAGAAGAAGACAAACTTTTTTTTTAAAAAAAAAGGAGAAAAGGAGAACCTGAAGCTACTGCCTTTTTTTTTTTTCCCTTTTGTCCATCCCACAACAATTGACCCATGAAACCCTCTCTCATTTACCTAAATTACTGGTAGGTACCCATAATATAAGTATGATGGGCTTCCAACTTAAGGCACCACCGTCAACAATCTCAACCTTGAATTGAGTTGTACAAGTCACCTAGAAGAAACAACCGTAGTAGTCTCCACCTGAAACTATGCATATCCCTGCATCTTCCACGTCGAACGCAGCCGCGCCCCCTCACAAGTTCCCGCACCCAACTCGGGTGCAACACTATGCTCAACATGCTGTGAGATTGAGCAAACTCAAGCAATGCATGAACTTCTCTGTGGCCACTGGCTTCGTCATCATATCTGCAGCATTCTCTTTCGTGTCCACCGTGTGAATATGTAGTTCACCATCTGATATGAACTCACGAATTTTATGATATCTCACTGCAATATGCTTCGTTCTGGCATGATAAACCTAACTCTTCATTAGATATATCGCACTTTGACTGTCACAAAGAATCTTGATATTTTCTGGCTTCAGTCCAAGTTCATATACTAGTCCCTTCAACCATGCAACCTCTTTGGCAGCAACCATAGCCGCCATGTATTCAACCTCTGTAGTTGATAAAGCAATCCCCACCTGGAAAGTAGATTTCCAACTAATTGTACCACTTGCAAAAGTAAACACATATCTTATGGTAGGCTTTCACTTATCCAAATCACCTGCAAAGTCTACATCTACATAACTAGCTATATGTGCCAATACGCCATCATTCTCAAACAAAATTCCAAGATCTCTTGTCCCATATGGATGCCTCAAAATCCATTTTACAATATCCCAATGCTTTTTCCCCGAATTCCCAATGTACTTGCTAACACTAATCACTTGGGCAATATCGGGTCTAGTACACACCATAGAATACATTAGACAACTTACTGCATTAGCATAAATAAATTTTTTCATATATGGAATTTAATCTTATGTAGTAGTACATAAATCTGCACTCAACCTGAAATGCACAGCAAGAGGTGTAGAGGTTGGTTTTGCATTGGTCATGTTAAACCTATCCAACACGTTCTCAATATACTTCCCTTGAGATACCATAACTTCCCAAGTATCATAACCATTTGGATTTCCATGCCAAGGATCCTTTTTGTTGCTCCAAGATCCTTCATATCATACGCATTAGCCAATTCAGATTTCAACAAGTCAACACCCGACATACTCTTGGCAGCATTAACATATCATCGACATATAAGAGAAAATATATAAGAATCATCTGGAAGAACATGGAAATAAACACAGTGATCATACTCACTATGAGTGTAGCCACTTTTGATCATGAAAGAGTCGGATCTTTTGTTCCATTGCCTTGGAGACTGCTTCAAGCCATATAATGACTTATTCAACTTCCATACCAAGCCTTCCTTCCCCGGTTCCTCAAATCCCTTGGATTGTTGTATATAAATTTTCTCTTCTAATTCTCCATGACGAAACACCATCTTCACATCAAGTTTTTCAAGCTCTAGATCATAATAAGCAACCATAGCAAACAAAAGTCAAATAGAATGTGTTTTACCACTGGAGAAAAGATTTCTTTGAAATCTACACCTTCCTCTTATGCATATCCATTGGTCACTAACCGAGCTTTATGCCTTTCATGTGATAACCCATCTTTTCTTAGTCAAAGTCAGTGGTTGAATGGTCAAAGTCAATTAGGGACTTAATTGCAATAATTATTTTTGGGGGTTTATTTTACAATGGATTAAATATTCGAGAGTTTAAGTAGATACAATTTAAAGATGTGGACTTATTTATATAACATGGGAAGTGAAGGGCTTGACTTGTAAAATAGGTTTAAGTGGAGAACAAGTGGCACCTTTAGAGATCATTCTCTCATTTTCTCATTCACATCACACCCATGCGAAGAACAAACCGAGAGCACGCAGAGAAGAGAGAAATAGAGAAAAAGAGAAAGGAGAAGAGATGAAGGAAAAGAAGGTAAAGTGGGTGTTTTAAGCTTGAATTCCATTGTTCATTCTCTTTAATTTCTTCAAGAGGTAGATATATATTATGTTAATTTCTAGGGGGTTTTAATTTGGTTTGGAAATTTCAATTGTAGAAAAAAGATTATGATGTATAGTTCAAACTCTTTGATTGGTTAGCTTCCAAGTGAACCAAGGTAAGAAATTTTATTTTATGAACAAACCCTAGGATTTTAGATTGGATTCTTGAATGAAGAATATTGTTGAAAATGATTGTGATGATGAAATAATTATTTGGAATTGTGGAATTATGGAATAAGATGACATTTAGTTGGTTGGATTGTAGTTATTAGTTGTTACTAGATTGAAGTGAATATGTATAATTATGCTTGGAATGAAGGGTATGTTGATGAGTTGGTTATTAGTAAAGGGATTAGAAGGTGTAATTATTTCTACTTAATTAAATGAATAATTTGGGAAAATTTATTCTAGTATCGAGAAAATTTAGTTGAAATGTTACAGCATTAGATTTTAGAGGTTTCTTGACTTGATAGTAGTTGAATTAGTTATCTTGTATGATATTTCAGACGGTGACGAAAAAATTGGAAAAACTTCCAGATCGTCATAATTGTAATTTGTTTCGAGTGAGTGGAAAAGTTTATTTTTCAGAAATAAATATTTATTGAATTTATATCATATCAGAAAGTTAATTATTTCATATACTTGAGTTGACAGCATAATTTCCAGAATCAAATGGATTTTATAGTCAGTTCTTTTAAAATTAAATTCAGTTAATTGAAATCATTTCTATATCATGTTTATTCATATTATATATTCCAGTACATTTAAAGTTATTTTAACAACCACCAAAAAGTACCCAAGTGATTTTACCCCAGTCTGCACTAGTGTAAATGTGTTTTCACAGTGTATGACATCATATGGTTATTTTACCCGATCTGCACTGGTGTGAATATGTTTCTACAGTGTATGATCCATTATGGTGATTTTACCTGCTCTACACTATTGTGAATGTGTTTCCATAGTGTATGACCAACTTATAGCTCTGCGCGCGTATGACTTAGAATTACAGAATCTTAGAATTATAGAATTTCAGAATAGAATAGCCTTGCCATGTATATCAGTATTAATCGATACATGAGTAAGAAAATCCAGGGTACCTTTTTGGTGTGATATTTCAGTATTTCTACAGCTTATGGATATATGATGATAGAATTTAGATTATTCAATTTTCAGTAAATAGCTTTCAGCTTATAGTACTGAACAACAAAAGATTTCAGAGATTTTCATTTGTACTAGATTGATTATATTCGTTATGCTTTATAGTATATAATTTAGAATGAAGAATATAAAGGATTTTATGATGCAGTCGTGTTTAAGTTTTTAAAAATATTTTCAGATTTTCTCCAAGTTTTAAAAGATAGGGAAGTTTAAGAAAATATGCATAAGTCGAAGAAAAATATTCTTATTTAGAAAATATCCACTCACTGAGTTCCAAGCTCATATGTTTTACCACATCTTTTCTTATTAGATACTAGCTGAGTTGAGCAGCATCGGAGCCTACTGATCCACCGAGCTGAGCCACCTTTTGTCCATATTTGTATGACTCGTTTTGTCATCTTACATTGTACATATTTATTTTGGTATACATGCATGTGTGGTCAAAAGAGTTAAATTGTAATTCATGATTCCACATCACTGGCTCACTGCATATTGGGTATTTTGAGACTTTTGTTTGTTAAATATTTGTAAAGGTGGACTCCCCAGTATTATATTTTGAACAATTTAAGTTTTGAGGGGCTGGTGTATCCTATTCTAAATTATAGGTATTGGTTGAGAATGTTGAGTATTGTTTCAGATTTTTAGTCCATATTACAAAGGAAACTCTATCAAAATTTTCATAAAAGTGATTCATAGTTAGAACAAGTTAAAGTTGCCTTGGTGGTGGGTCCAGCACTTAGTTGGTATCTACCATCATCGCACGACACGTGTCAGGTCCATTAGGGTAACTTGGGACGGGTCGTGTTAGTTCAGGTTCACGGTTAGATAAAGCTTCCTTTTTTCTAAACACCCACTTGTACCCCATAGCCTTTTTCCCTTGGGTGATTTAACCAACTCCCAAGTTTTGTTTCGTTGTAGAGACTCCATTTCCTCCATCATTGTTGTCATCCATTTTTCATTATCTTCTGATTTCATAGCATCCTGAAAATTACATGGATCTCCACTACCAGTAAATAATGCAAAAGAAACCATATTTTCAAAGCCATACCTGTTGGGTGCTTTCTATTCCGCTTTAGTTTTCCTTTTACAATACTATAAGGCTCTTGGTGCTCATCTTGAGTGTTTTTGTCCTCATTTTAAGTGTTTTCATCATCAATAACCTTCACATGAACTTCCATCCTTTGCTGATTTTTTTGTTGCTCAATTTTATCATCTTGCGTGCTCAACATGTAAGCCTCATCAAACACAACATCTCTATTGATGACTATTTTATGAGCCTCTTGATCCAAAAGCATGTAGCCTTTCACTCCTTTTTCATACCCAAGAAAAATACATCTTTAGATTTTGGATCAAGCTTGCTCCTTTACATGCTTTGAATATGGACATATGCATGACACCCAAAAATCCTAAGATTAGAGTAATCTACTAGATTTTCTATCCATACCTTCTCAGGCACCTTGAAGTCAAGAGATGTAGACAATGACCAATTTATAATGTAACATGCCATATTAACCGCTTCAGCTCAGAATTGGTGAAATGGCGCACAATCCCTTCATTCTTGTAGTAGTCAACAAACTCTTTAGATTTGTATTCCATCCCACTATCTGACTTTAAAATTGAATGCATCAAAAGACGGATCTTGGCTAGAATCAACACATTTAACTGCATTCAAACCATCAACTAAATCAGCAAAATTGTACATATGTGAAGTCTTATGACCAAAAGTGGGTCTGTTACTAGCAACTGAATACAATGACACCATCGATGATGGGGGTAAGACTGATTTACCCATAACTTCTAAATTCAACTAAGATGTATTCTTTAAAGAAGACCTCAAATTAGACTCCAATGATACAAATCCAACTCCAATTTCACCTGAGTTCTTAAAATGTGCTAATTTCTCAAAGATTTTGTATAACACTACAAGATTTATAAATATGATTTTATATGTCCCTTTATCAAAAAATTTGCTCATTTACTTTCAGAACTCCACCTTCAATAGTATACATGTACCATTTTGAATTAAAAGTATTTAAGGAGATAAGATTTTTCTTCATATCTGAAACGTGTATCAATGCATCAAGTGTTCTAACTGTCCCATCAAACATCATTATTCTGACCAGACCAATATCAATTATCCGACAAGGTGTATAATTACCAATCATCACATCACCTTTTGAAACTACTTCATATGTTGAAAACAAACCTCGATTAGGATACATATTAAAGTGCAAGTTGTATCAAGACTCCAAGCCTCGTCAGGTTTGCAGTTGTAGTTAAACATAAGTAAACAATCTCCATCACTGTTAGGATTTTCTACTTTCCCGAAAGCTTCTAATTGTTGATTTGCTATAATTTTATTTATTCTGCAACTTATAACAATCTTTTATTAAGTGTCCATTTTTCTTGCTATAATTACAAAATTCGAAGTTAGATTTTGAATTGTCTCTTGAACGACCACTATCAACAATAAGGCCAGCTTCATGACCCTCAATTAATGATACAAGATGTTTCATCTTCTCCTTTGAATATAGAGCATCATAGAGTTCTATGATGATGAGAGTATCATGACTATACAAAATGGTGTCTCTAAAAGACATGTATGAAGCAGGCAATGAATACAATAAAATCAATCACAAATTTTCTTTATCATATTTGACTTCCAAGATCTGTAAATCAGCAATGATTTTCTTAAAAGCAGTTAGGTAATTTTCAAGAGATGTACCTTCGTCATATGATGAGAACATAAACGTTGCTGCAGATGCAATTTTCTAGTAAAACTTTTCATCATGCATAATTGCTCCAATTTTAACCATATTGCAGTGACCAACTTCTCCTTCAAAACATCCCGAAGAATATTATTTGAAAGACGTTGTATTTGAGATAGGGTATTTCGATCTCTCTGTTATTTCTCCTCCAAAGTCCAAGCTGTGGATATCTTGTCAAATCCAAATAATGCGTCGTCCAAATCCATCTGAACGACTAATGCTTGCATCTTTACCTACCACAAAGAGAATATTGTATTACGATCTAACATTGGAATATCATACTCCATTGTCGCCATCATGAAAAATCAAGTTGGACTATTACCTTGATCAAAACCTTGATTTTCCCAAAAGGTTCAAAACCGAAAGCTTTTACATCAGTATGTTGTGAAATGAAGATGATACCAGATTAATCTGGTACCATTTTGTTAAAGAAAATAAGAGATTATATCCACGATATAAAGTAAAGATTTCAAACACAATAATAATGTAATTTGCAGAGTAAATGGGATTTTATTATAATATAGAGAAAGAATACAAAGATTTATATTTACAACTTTGTCTAATTTAACTTAAATCATAAAAAAGACCCAACTATATATAGAAAACAAATAGGAGATGTTCAAATCCCAATAGTATAGTTGTAGTTGAAGTAGAGAATGACAAAAAATCGTACAGGCAGTGGCGTCCACTCTCGGATCTTTTACTGTAAAAACTTGATTTTCTTCATCACAATGGCCTCTTCAAATCCAACACAAATTTCAACTCCCAATCGGACTTCAGTAGAACTTAAACTAAATCGCCTAGTAAACTTGAAAGAGATTCCACAATAACATTCCAAATAGAATTCTTCTTAACGTGCACTTTAGTTAAAACACTCAACTACCTTTAACAAAGAATTTGTGTCTTATCTAAATTTCAACATTAGGTAATTGAAAGTTGTTCGTGAGAACCTGCTATTTTTCAAAACTTAGAGACCTACAGAGGAACGTTCATAAAAGTAATGACAATACATATATGTAATACGAGGAAATTGCATAAAATGTCTACATTTCACTATATGCATTTTGAAAACATTTGTAGAAATGACAACTTTTCAATTGTTTGATAGAATCGCCCTTATAAACTTTTTTACATTACTAATTTGTTGTTCAATATTGTTTGCTTCCCATAAATTCATGAGACATAGATGAATATTTAATAAAAGTAGGGTTCTCTATTGTCGGTGCTCGAGCCCTAGCACTCACAATGTCTCTTTGAAGGTATAGCACATCCATTCCAAGAGCGAAGGACTCGGGCTTCAGGCTTCGTTTAGTCAACAACCTAATCTATAGAATTTCTGATGCTATAGCTAGATGAAAAAATGCTTTATTTTAAGTAAAGTGAGACTTGCGAAAATAGAAATCCAACGCCCTTCTCAATGGATCCTCGGGAAAGTGGACAATTGGCACAATTAGAATATCTCAAGACATACCAATACCTATGATCTGCAAGGAATAATAGATTTACATCACGATATCTTTTTCTTTCTTATTATTTCGATTTTTGTTGTCATATCATGGGTCTCGGTACGCATGTTGTGGCACTTCCACTATAGATAATAATTTTTGTTTGAGTTGTTTGTTTTTTGTGATTTGGGATTAATGTATTTTGTGTACAAGATTAAAAACTTACTTTGGATAATTAGTTAATGAAGGTTTAGTTTTATTAATTTATTGTTGGGTTCCTCTAAAATTATGAGTTTCTTCTTTGTAGATTCATGTGGATTTTTTACAAGATGGGGAAATTAATTGTTGTTTAAGTTTCTTTTCTTTGGATAACTTGTTTGTTGTTTTATTGTATGCCAAGTAATTTCTAAAGTTGTTACTTGGAATAGAAAAATGAAAAAATTGGGGAGCATACATATTAGTATATCCATTTTCATATTTTGCTTATGATGCTGTCTTTTAATGCTTAATGGTAGGTATCTATGGTATGTTGTATTGATTATAGCGTGGAAGTTTTCTTGTTTTTCGCCTTCTTCGATGTAAGATTCAATCTTTGTACAAATGTTAGGATTGTTGAAGTGAAATGTTGAGAATTGATGTAGCAAATACTGAATTCTCGGAATTACTAACCAGTCAAGTATAGTATGTAAAACTAGTGGTGATGAAGGATGAAATGTCAATTGCTAGAAAAAAATGAAATATAAACATCTAGCTTAATTACTGACATATGTGTTCTTGATGACGAAGGATAAAATGTCAATTGTTGAAAAAAAATGAAATATAAACTTCCAATGCAATTACTGACATGTCTGTATAAATTTTTAATTAAACTACTAAAAATAGTTTGAAAATTTTATAATCTAACCAAACAACTTCATTTTCTAAATCAAACCACTTTTTTCGATTTTGTTTAGTTTAAAACCACAATTTATGTTATTTCGTAACACAAATTCCGTTGGATATTCGTGAGTGGTTAAAAGAGGTGTTAAAGAGGTATGAAAAATTTTGGGACAGAAATTGGGCGCTTGGAACTGGTTTGGACTGAAATTGAGCTTTAGGCGCTATTGGAAACGCGATCGCCGTAGCTTGCCTAACACTTGAGCGCCTTGCATCGCTAGCTCCCCTGGCGGGAGGCTGCTGCTTGAGCAATTTAGATATTTGGGAAAATCTGTTTCTTCTTTTGACATGATTTTTGATTCTCTTTCCAACTATAATATATTCTTTTGAGTCATATATATAGTGCATGTGATTCTTAGTGTTCAAATGACTTTTGACATGTTAGAATCAAGTTAGAAACACAATATTTTGTATTCTTTCTCCATATTAATAAATTTTTCATTCCTATACCAATTGTTCTTGTGTTATGAATGTTATTTCATATTGTGATATATAATCTCGTTTCTTCTATTCCTAACAAGTGGTATCAGAACTTAATGTCTGATTTGTTCAAGGTTTCTTGTTCTTGTGGTGGCAACTATGAAGTTGCTATTTCGCTTTTGGATCGCAACACTAGATTCACATTGTGACATGTGAAGATGAAAGCAGTGCTAGCTCTCATGGATTTGGATAACGCTTGTTGGGATTTGACAAGATCCTCTTAAATTGGTCGTTGGAGAACAACGTAAGGATCAAAATTTTCTTCCTCAAATTCATCTTCATCTTTCGAATCACATTATTTAGGACTTTTTGAAGTAGAAAACCCCAGTTGTGTTGTAGTTGAAGTTGGAGCAATTGTGCATAACTGAGAGTCTAACTAGCAAATTGCACCTGAAACAATGTTAGCATTCTCATTGTATGATAGAAGGTATATCC
This sequence comes from Fraxinus excelsior, assembly GCA_019097785.1. Taxonomy (NCBI): domain Eukaryota; kingdom Viridiplantae; phylum Streptophyta; class Magnoliopsida; order Lamiales; family Oleaceae; genus Fraxinus; species Fraxinus excelsior. Next base: position 26,726,078 of record CM032629.1, read on the forward strand.
CTAGAAAATCACATTGCTTTCTTTAAAGCAATTGCCATTGATTTGGAAATCTTGAAAGTTAAGTATGATGAAGAAAATTTAGGGCTAATTTTATTGTGTTCGTTGCCCCGTTTCATATATGTTGTTTAGAGACACTCTATTATATAGTCGTGCTACTCGTTGAAGAAGTTTATGAAAATTTATTTTTAAAGGAGAATATAAAGCATCTTATTGGATCTAAGGCTCAAGGAGAAGGTTTATTTACGATGGTTATGAGAGGGACAATTCGAAGTTTAAATCTAGTAATAAAGTTTGTAATTATTGCAAGAAGATGAGTTACATTAAGAATGATTGCTATAAGTTGTAGAATAAATAAAAGTTGACTGCAAATCAGAATGGAAGGCAATCAGAAACTATATTGAAGTCGATGTTGCAAAGAACTATTTGAGTGATGGAAAACATTTGGTTATTTCTGACAGAGATTCCAAACCCAACAAGGACTATATTCTTGATACAGTTTGCACTTTTCATATGTGTCCCAACTATGATTTTTTTTCAACATGTGAAGAAGTTTTAAAAGATGTTGTAGTTATGGGCAACAATGCACCCTGTAAGGTAACTGGTATTGGAAGAGTCAAAGTTAAGATATTGGATGAGACGGTTAGAACACTTGATGTAGTGAGACACATTCTAAATTTGAAGAGAAATCTTATCTCCTTGACTACTCTTGATTCAAAAAGGTTACAAATTCATTGGTGAATGTGGAGTTTTGAAGGTTTGTAACAGTGCCTATGTTGTGTTGGAGAGGCATCAAAGGTCCCAATTGTATGTCTGGCAAGGTTGTGTAGAATCTTTGAAAATCAATCAACAGAAGTTTGATACTTTGGTGAATATTTAATTTGGTATGATATAGTTGGTAATTGTTTGGGGTTTGTGTTGTAAAACACATCTTAGTTGAGTTTAGAGGTTATGGATAATATTGCTTTGTCACAACCACTAGCGACACTAGCGGTGTCATCGTATTCAATTTCTAAAGACAGACCCAGATGAAATATTATGCCTCCATAGAGGTACGGGAAAGCTGATTTAGTGGTATATACTTTAAGCGTGGTTTAAGATATTGAGTCAAGTAAGAAACCCTCGACATGAGCATTTGGTTAAGTTGATTCTATTTTATGGCGTGTTTCGGCCTTGTTGGTAACTTTTGAATTATTTGTAATTTTGTTGCTCGTGATGGTAATTCGAGCAATTTTTGGTACATGGGGCTTGGATTTAGTTAATTGGATTTGTCCCAGTTGGAATTTGTGGAAGAGAATGAGAGATTTTTGGGTTTTTTAGAGTGAAGAGCCATTAGTTTATTCCTTGCACAGACTTTGTCTCTATGTTGAGAATTTTTTAAGTTTGTTCATTGTAGTGGAATTTATGTCAGGGTGGAGATTTATTATTTTGTAACCGAAGTTCTGTTGGATGTTTGTAGATTGGTTGAAAGAGGTGTTAAAGAGGTATGGAAAGTTTTAGGGTAGAAATTGGGCACTTTGAATCAATTCGGACTAAAACTCATCGTCTGGGCGCTATTGGAACTACTGTCGTCGTTGCTTGCATAATGCTTGAGCACCACGTGCCACTCGAGCATTGTATATATCCGGGGAAAATTTGTTTACTTGTTTTGATTTGATTTTCTATCCTCTTTCCAACCAAAACATATTCTTTTGGGTCCTATATATAGTCTACATGATTCTTGGCTTTCAAATGCCTTCCGATGAGTTAGAATAAAGTTAGAAACCAAATATTTTGTATTCTTTCTTCATATTAACAATTTTTTCATTTCCCTACCAATTGTTCTTGTTTTGTGATTGCTACTTCACATTGTGCCATATAGTCTCATTTCTTCTATTTCTAACAAGTGATATCAACATACATAATTCTTGTTTGAATACTAACAATTTAGCAAAAAATAAACGTAAAATTATAACAAATATTGAACAAGTTAAATCATTAAAATATAAATATTAGTAACATTACAAATATTATAAACGAAAGTTCTACACTTCTAATCATTCAATGCAAAAATGTTTAAAATCAGAATTATTACAAACAACATACTTAATAGAGCATTCAAATTTTTAGAGAATGCATAAATAAACAAGCGACACACCCAACATGAACATGAATCAAAATATGAAAATCAATATATATCCAAAGACCATACCTTAACTAGTGTCAAAATGCGGAGCACGCATTGCTTGGTTCCCAAATGGGTTTGGCTTCCAGTGAGTGTGCCCTCTTCTACCCTAAAACAAGCTTTGTATATAGAGAATAGAGATTCATATACATTTGTTGTTAGAGTTTGACAGAGGAAGAAATAACTTACGAGTTACAAAATTATTGCAAGTATTACATATTTAACATTTCAAGCATTAGGTTTAAATTTGGGGTGGATAATTGTCTAAGTGGAAATTAAGTTTAATTTAGTTGAGTCTAATATGAATGTCTTTTTCATTGGGATGTATTTAGTTTTAATTGTGTTGGTTTAAATATAAATTAATTTATTTTTGTGGAAATTACACCTGTCCATATTTTAAATTTCCAATTTCAAAAATAAAATTTAAAAGTTTTTCGTATGAAAATCAAGTGAAAATTCATTTTTTATTAATTTTAAATAATAATATTATAAAATTAAATTAATCTACATATCCACCCAACCCATTTTACTCCAAACCCTAATTCATTTTCTCTTTATCCCCTCCATTCTCTTTTGCTCTATTCTCTCTACCTATCCTTCATTCTTCATCATTGGCGCTTACAACGGGTCGTCGCTCACTACTGTGAGCACCAACGCAGAGGCATAGCAAGTGCCACACAACGATGGTGCTTTATCGCTATGGTATGTGGTGTTTTTGAGGTGATTTTTATTAGTTGTTGGTGTTTTGCAAATGGTGGTGGTGGTGGTGGTGAGGTTTTAGGGTGATTTTTATTGGTTGTCATTGGTATAGATAAGTTGTTCAAATTGTTAAATGTTACCGGTCACATGTTCATTTGCACAAGTCACATGTTCCTTGTTACAAGTCATAATTTAGTTCTCAAATTCAATGTACACTTCTTACATGTTACAGGTTTTGAAAAATTGTCAGAGGTCGCTGAATTATATTCACAGGTCACATGTAATAATTCACAGGTACCCATTCATAGGTCACATATTATTGTGTATAGGTCATAGATCACTGATCTATGTTTAGATGTCACAAGTATTAGTTTACAAGTCATCAACCATATTGAATATGCTATATATCAATGTCAACATGTCACAGATCAAAATAAAATTGATCACATATCAGATGTCACAAGTCTTTGTACGTCACATATTCCAGTTCATGGGTTACGAATCACTTGTCATAGTGCATAGGTCACATGTAACAATTTACAGATTGCAGGTAAAGATAACAGTTCATAGGTCAAATGTCATAATGCATAAGTTGTTTGAATTGTTAAATGTTACCGGTCAAATGTTCATTTTCACAAGTCATATGTCCCTTGTTACGAGTCATAATTTAGTTCTCAAGTTCAATGTACACTTCTTACATGTTATAGGTTTTGTGCAATTGTCAGATGTCGCTGAATTATATTCACAGGTCACATGTAATAATTCATAGGTACCCATTCATAGGTCACATATTATTGTGTATAAGTCACAAATCACTAATCTATGTTTAGATGTCACAAGTATCAGTTCATAAGTCATAGACCATATTGAATATGCTATATATCAATGTCAACATGTCACAGATCAAAATAAAATTGGTCACATATCAAATGTCACAAGTCTTTGTCCACTGATACCACATCACATATTGAAATTCACAGGTCACGAATCACTTGTCATAGTGCATAGGTAACAATTCAATTTTCACAGGTCACATGTAACACTTTACAGATCATAGGTAAAGATAACAATTCATAGGTCAAAGGTCATAGTGCATAAATTACTTATCAATGTCTACAGGTTACAAATCACATGTCGTTGGTCTTTGTGTACTGATAACGGGTCACTGATTTATGTGCAAATGTTACAGGTCATAGATTATTGTGCACATATCATAATTCAATATGCACATGTTACATATCAATGAGCACCAATCATATGTTAATGTAAACAGGTCATAGGTCGAATGTCCTTGGCCAAAGATTAGTATATTGGTCACAGTCCATGTCTTACGTTCACAATATACAACTTGGTTTACAGAGGTGGGCATTTTAACCGAAATCAAACCTCCCATACCGAAACTGGAGGTTCAGGTTCTATTCTAAAAAAAATCAGTCAAAAATCAAGAAATGAATGGGTCTAGGTCGGTTCTTGGTTCGTGAATTGGAATTGTTGGTAACAAGATGTAATCGATTTTTTTTTTAATTTTTTTTAATAATTAATAGATTGGATAAGAAAATTACAAAATTTAACTAAAATATTAAATAGGCTGCTCAATTCAGCCCGAAGACAATATCTAATTCAAAGCTTTTGGACCATTTTAGTTACCCAGTCCAAATACATATATTTTGCCCAATAGATAAAAATAATGAGGGTGTTTGGTGAGGATTAAAATTAAATTTTTAGTAGATTGTGATAGAAATTTTTGAAATGTGTGGTTGAAAAGTTGTAGGACCCATGAAAGATGTGGTTAATATTGATTGTTTGACTTTGACTTAAATTAAAATATGATTTTAACACGTACCAAACATGGCCAATAAGTTAATAACACATTTTGCCTCCTTTACAATACCTAAAATCCCATACTACCCTTCTTTCGTAATTCCGTATTTGCATTTCCTTCTCTTCAGCATTAATCTCACTACCAAAGCTTCGTCTCTTGCACCGACACCATAGGTAAGTTTTGTAACTTTTGCAGTACATACTAATTTTTACATGCTATTTTTTTGAATCTTTCTTGGGAATTGATGATATGATTAGTTCAAAAAATTCAATTTTTTTGTCACCATTTTTTCTTGGCTCTGTTGCTTCATTGCTAAGTTAAAGAATGTATCCTTTTTGAGTTCTATAGATTATACTGGAAATAAAATCCCCTGCTTTGCTTAATTAAAAACTAGTTGCTTTCATTTTTTTCTCGAAGTCTATCTTATTTGGTTGTGCCTTTATTATTTTTTTCCTATTTAACAACAAAATCTGCGGTGTGCCTCCATTATTTTTTCCCTTTTCAAATTACATTTGTTACAAGCTACGATAAAATATTTTATTTTTTGTAGATGAATAACAAGACACTAGGAACTAAAAAGAAAACGAAGACAAGGTCGGCAGTTTGGTTAAGATTTACTAAGATAGGTGATGGAGAAACATCAAAATGGAATTATTGTGGGAAAGTCCTTCAAAGTAATTCAAAAGGTAGAACTTCTAGTATGTTGAAGCATTTGGATAGTTGTCATGCATATAAGGCTGTTCAGTTTGGTGACCAACAAAAGACCTTAACTCGTTAGAGAAATGATGGTGGTAATGGTAATGGTGATGGTGGCATGTTTAATCTTACGGCATCAGTATATAATAAAGAGGAATGTAGAAGATATCTAGTGAGGATGATTATAATTGATGAATTGCCTTTTTCCTTATTGGACGGTGTGGATTTTGAAGAGTTGTTCAAAAACTCAATCTTATGTTTGATGTTCCTTCTCGAAGAACAATTACTAGGGATGTGTTCTATCTGTACAATGAGACAAAGGAATCACTGAGGAATAAACTTATTCAAAATAGGCAAAGGGTTGCTCTTACCACTGATTGTTGGACATCAATTCAGAATATCAATTACATGATAATCACAACACATTTTATTGATAAAACTTGGAAATTGCATAAGAGGATTTTGAGCTTTTTCGTTGTTCCAAATCATAAAGGGAAGACAATAGGAAAACTTGTTGAAAATAGTTTGCTCGGCTCAAGCAAAAATGGTTTAGGCTTTTTTTTGGCTTGAACCAAACCGAGCTGAGCAAAAGCTTGACAAAAAAATTTAGACTCGACCCGAGCTTTTGGCTCGGGCCTTAGCGAGGCGAATCAGCTCTTTTTTTCCTACCTTGTCAAAGGCAGTTACATGTTATTTGTACTACTTTTTAAAATAAAGTTCGGCTCGGCTCGGGCTTTTCCTGGGTCGAGTCACGAGCCATCTGAGCTAGCGAGCCACTTTGACATCCCTAGAGAAAGAGGATGGATTTTACTATAAATATTGCATGAAAATGGACACAAAAGAGAAGGACCATCTACCGGTGATGATTGGGATAAGGCAAGAAAATTTGCCTTTTTTTAAAGAAATTTTTATGAACTGACTTTGAAGTTCAGTTTATCTACTACCTGTTACTTCTAATCTTTAATTCAAAGAAGTTTGCAATGTTGAACATGCAGTAACAACATTGAGTAATAAAATTGATCATTTTTTAAGAAGTATGGCATGCAATATTTTAACAAGTATTGGGGCACAATTGAGAAAATGAACAAGATTTTACTTTTAGCAATTATACTTGATTCTAGGTACAAATTTGAGTATGTTGCATATTGTGCAAGTGTCTTGTATGATGCCAACAAGGTGGATGTGTTAAAGAGTGAAGTTATGAAAATGTTGTATCCTTTATACAATGAATACAAGGGACAACATGGTATTAAAGGTGGAATTGGTGGTAGAAGTAAATTTGGTTGATGATGAAGATGATGATGAAGATGGAGATGATATTAGTCCATTTAATAAAGTTGACACAGGGTACAAAAAATTGAAAACTAGCAACGTGGATTTAGTTGGAAAAGATGAGATTCAAAAATATTTGGGGGAAATTACTGAAGAACCTACAAATGCAAAGTACTCTATCTGAGATAGCAAGGGTTGTGCTTGCCATTCCCGTCTTTATAGTTGCTTTTGAGTTAGCATTTAGCAAGGGTGGACGGATTCTTGATTCAGAACTCCTAAAATAGTTGAAGCATTAATTTGCACAAAAGATTGGTTACGTGAAGAATCTAGACTTTTGAGAGTACCCGAAGATGGAATATGCATTGAAGAAATGGAGTTTTACAAGAAAAATGAGATGGGCGAGTAAAATTTTTTTCACATAATCTCATATTGCATTTTGTTAATTTAATAAGTTTTAATTTTGTTAAACTTGTAATGATTATTATATTTTAATTATGTCTTGTAGATTTTGTCAATGCCACAACTCAAGCAATGGATGTTTAGGGCCTGTTTGTCTCCCATTTTGGGAAAAGAAATAGACTTTTGAATAGTGTTTTTTTGGAGAATGTGTGGTTGAAAAGTAAAGTGATTTTATTGGTTTGTGTGTAGAATATTTTATTGAGTGAATATGTGGTAAAGATTGTTTATTGTAGCAAATAATGTTTGAGAAAAATGGATGACAAACATGGGCTTAAATGGATGGTATGACACAACTCACATGGATTAACATCGCTGGCTCAAAATCTATTGAGAATATTCATCATCTCGAGTTTGTGGTTATCCATTTTAAGGCTCTTTTGATGACATTTTTTTGGTTGTTTAACTTCTAATGTTGGGTTTAAAAATTTTTGAAGTTCTGACTATTATCATAATAGGATGGTCCTATTAATGCTCTAGTTTTTAATGCTCTTTTAAGGCTGGTCCTATTAATTTTTAGTGTAACTTCTAAGAATAAATCTAATTGTCAAGGCTTGTTTATGGACGATTAGTCCATTTAATGTTAGTTATATGACACGATGGATAGTTTGTGAATAATTCTTCTAATTACACGGTTGAATTTAGTAAATGTGTATTAAAAAAAATGTTATAGGTAGAATCAAACACAAATCAGAACCGACAATTCAGATTTGGGTTTGGGTTCAATAATTACGTGGAACTGGATAGGTCCATTTATGAAATATTCAAACTATAATGGGTTTTGAGTATTGAAATACCTGAACCGACTCATCCGACGCCAAGCATGCCGTTTTATATCACAAGTTATCTGACAACAAGTTATCTGGATCCAAACCAAATTCGATCATAACGGTGCCCACAAGCTTCATATAATCGTAATATGATCAACCAACACTAATGATGAATGCAATACATTCAACAGACAAACGTGCTCATAATCTATTTGTGCAAATGTATGCAAAAAATTATGTTTTTTCACAAATAACATTACAAGTCACAATTAACATTTCTATAGACATGATGTTACAATCCGATTAGATACCGGTCACAACTTTTAATTACATGTCACATAATGGGCACGTGATCAATTGCAACAATTCACGTATCAAAATTAACTAATCACGGATCAGATGTCACGTATGTTTGTGCAATGATAACAGGTTTTTCGGTAAAACTCGCAAGTGTACAAGATTGTTGACAAGTAATAGATTTGATGAGAAGAGTTATCGTCTAACATGAAATAAATTTCAATTCAAATTTACTAGTTTTGTATTATAATCGAATATATTTCTAGCCCAAATTTGAATGATTAGAATGCATTAAATTTTAGATGTCTATATGTTTGCACGCGTGATAAAAGTTATTCCTAACATTTATTGTACATATGTTAATTTTTCGATTTTCTAAATTTATTGCGAGTCTCACAACACTACAACAAGCAACTAATTATCTAATTGATGGCCAGACAATTAAATAATTCAATGGATATTCAAAAATAATCAAGAAAAGCAAGAATTATTAAACTATTAGCTTGAATCAAAATAAATAAATAATAGGGTTCATCTTCATTTAATACAAAGAATCTAATTAAACAAGTTTTTAATGATAAAACAACAAGAAGAATGGAAAAGCATTACCCGGAATTCACCAGGATATTTGATTCTTCAAGTTCTTGATGTTTCTTGATTTAATCCACATGCTAGATTTGTTCTCACCTTCAACTTACGATGAACTTGTTCTCGTTCTTGAATGACTTTATGATATGGAAGTGATTTGAGAGGTGTGAATGGTTGCCCATGTCTTGTATTATATAAGGTGAAATTATGTCAAAAAATATGACAAAGTTGGGTTCCAAAAGAGTTTCAATCAAATAAAAAAAGTTGCATTCACGCGCGCATGATTATATAACTGCATAATATTTAGTATTTCGGTCTTAACTTTATCTTTCAATATCCAATTGAGGTGATTCAAAGTGATTTGAAAAGTTAACTCAAAAGGATATAATTCTTTTAGAAGTAAATTATTTTTTCCAAATTCGAACGTTTGCTATACAGGAAATATGTCTTAATCTCTGACTAAAAATGTGGAACATACTTTGTGCGGTTGAAAATTGATTTGTGAAAATCCTTTGATTATATTTAACTCTTTTTTTATTTGTAATTGCATCCAATTGACTCCTAACAAACTTTACTTATCGCTTTGTAGTCCGAATCAATTATTAGATATTTGAAATTTGATCCCGAACTTTGAATTTCTCTAGTTTTCGCCCGTTTTTCGTTCTTTCCTTCTAATTTCACTAATTTGCATCGATTTTTACCTAACAAATAAAATTAACATCTAATTATGTCATAAATCATCAAAGTTTATTACAATTAATCTCATTTAACGGCTTGAATAAGTGTGTTCACAAGTCACATATTCAAGTTCACTTGTCAAAATTCATAGATTACATGTCACATGTCATAGTGCATAGATAAAATATCAATGCACTAATATCACAAATACAAGAGAATTGGTCACAAGTTATTGGATCAATATCACATGTAACAGTTTACAGGTCACATGTAACATTTTATAAGTCAAATGCATTAATAGATTGAGTACATGCACTAATAAGCTTTAAATAGTTGAGATGTTATAAATTGTCACATCTCAGTTATTGAAACAAGTCACAGTCACATTGAACTCATACTCATGACAATGGAGTTTTTTAATTTCTATCACATCAACTCATAATTGGTTATTTTGTAAATACACTAATAGGAAGATCTTGCAATAATATAATGTTATCCGCCACTAATTATGACTTCGAAACCCTTCAAACCTACCTCGAGATCATCACAAAACTCAATTCTCTACTTCTACTATCACCTCAATTTGTGACTGTTGCCTTTCGAAAAATCTCCTCTACTGTGCCAATAATTTCAAATTTTCAAATATCAATAGTCCGACGATTTTCAATGAACTAGATTTTAGCGGTAGGAATGAAGATTATTTGCTTCAGAGTTCTTTGTAACTTTTCTCTTTTGTTCGGTCATCACAATTAGTTAAAATGGAGAGTCATGTTCGAAATGGAAACAAGTCGTGACTGAATTCTTGATTTTATGATGGATATTTATAAGAATCTAATTTTTATATATACATATAATGTATTATATATATTATTTATCACCCGACTTTTGTGGACTCAAATTGACAATTTTGGTTCGTTTACGATTTGACAATTTCGTAATTGAACCTTATGTAAAAGCATGATTTGTGGATGGTTCTCTCATACGCAATTCTTCTCCTAACAAAACCTATGTTTTTTTTCACGAATTATAATTAGAGTGGAAAAATATATGAAAAAGGATATAAATGAGATTTTGTATAAAAATAAAAGGCCATTCCTACCTTTTTGTTTTTTGTTTTTTTCAAAATTGAACAAATTTCAATTCTTCTACTAATTTTTTTAGTACTTATTCTCCTACCTATATTTATTCGATGTGGCCTATATCTATATTTATTTGTACGTTGTTACCCAAATTCCTATGTTTTAATACTTAAAATAGTATATTGCAAAATACCCACCACTTGAACCACACTCAGGAACTGATACTCTTTCTTGTCGCCATTAGTCGCCCATTGGAAAACCCGCACAATCACAAATTCGCTCATTAATTACCCAAGAATGATTTGTTCAGGAAGAATTTTAGCAGTTTTGTATTCAAATTCACCGTTTAATCATTCGAATCCACGCTTCTCCGAGTCCAGATATCTCCCGGTAAAGCTAAAATCTCATATCAAATGGAAAACCATGGCATCAGATTCCGACTCCTCTTCGTTTGCTGCTTCCGTTGATTCCGACGCATCAACTGATAAAAACTCTGCCACGTAATATAGTATTTTCATTTTGATTACTTAGTTTTTCTTGTTGTTTCGACTTGAGTCTTGATGTTCAGATCATTGGTTGAGAAGTTGAATAAGTTACTTCGATAAGTATATGAAGATATGTTATGTAATTAGGCGTGTTTGTAATTAAATGATTAGATGTTTGTAGTCATTCATGGTAAATTGGGAAGGGCTGATTAGGGGTGTTTGGATGCAGGTTTTGTATAATAGAGGGGCCGGAGATGGTTCAGGATTTCGCCAAAATGGAATTACAGGAAATTCAGGATAATATTAGGAGTCGTCGGAATAAAATATTTTTGCACATGGAAGAGGTCAGTTTTCTTTATTAATAATATATACATACATGAACCCTTTTTAATTAAAAATCGTTAGTTTTTGAATAAATTATTTCTTCAGTTTATAGATTTATTTGTCTTTTTAACTGTTATTTTACTGGTGATTGCTGTTTTGTATAAATTTGGTAGGTTCGTAGGCTGAGAATACAGCAAAAAATTAAAAGTGCGGAGCTTGGTATTCTGAAGGAAGAACAAGAAAACGAGCTTCCTAATTTCCCCTCCTTCATTCCATTTTTACCTCCTTTGGTATGCTCATTGATGCATTTTATTGGTCGTCACTATTTGTTGAGTATCTTGGGACGTAGAAACTCAGCAAACACTTCAGTATGTAGTGTCTAACAAATTTATTTGTTGCAGACCTCTGCAAATCTTAAACAATATTATGCAACTTGTTTCTCTCTTATTTCCGGCATCATTCTTTTCGGTGGTCTTCTAGCACCCTTTGTAAGTTCTACTGCTTCTTGTTGATAGCATTAGAACAGGAATATAAGGATTACTGAAGAAAATTTATCTTTGCACATTAATGACTGCACTTTCCAATTTTTCCATTTTATTTATCAGTAGGTGATTCTGTTACATAATTGGAGATAATCTTGTGGTTCAAGCTTTTCGAATAGCTATCGTTCATTGAAACGACTTATAAAACGGACATCCCTCTGTTCCCATCTCTCCTGTCATTCTTCCCCCATTTAAAATTTTGACCAACTCCATTACCTTGCAAATGGAAAGTTTTTCTGCCATCATTTCTTTTGCTTTTTCGCTTTTACAGTTAAGAATAAGAAATATTTATTTTGCAGTCTAATGTACTTTCGAAAGCATTTATCTGGAAACAACATACTTTTGATTCTTGCTCTAGAATTGTTTTATAGAGATGTCCAATGAAGATATAGTAGCACGAGACTGAATTTGTAAATGTGCATTGAAGAGATAGCATGACACTAGATTCAGTCCCTGAGAGAAATAAGGATTAAGCTGAATGTATCATTCCATACCTGATACTTTCAAGTTTCAACTGCTTTTATTTCCTTGACCTTTATGGTATCTCAGAAGCAGCCAGAATATGAATACTATTGGGACTATTTAAAAGAGATTTGGTTATACTTGCAGTTTCATGTTCTTAAAAATTACTTTCATGTCCTAATCCATGTACTTATTTCTATTGCTTACACTAGCTGGAGCTGAAACTGGGATTAGGAGGTACATCATATGCTGATTTTATCAGTAACATGCATCTGCCAATGCAATTAAGGTACTGCTGGAGTGCCCTTATTTATTAACTAATTTTAGTTCTTTTCCAGAATGATATATTATGGATGCTGAAAGTGACCGTGAGACTGCATTAATGTCAACTCTATCGGCACATGTTTAAGAATGCAAATTGAGCATTATAATTAACTGGATGTCCTCTCTCATATGTTATCTGCCAATAACATGAATACAGCTGATTCAGCATCTCCAGTTTCAACTTTTAGTTCATAAACAATACAAATATTGAATGTTTTAGTTTTTTGCATCTTTTCATATTATAGTTTATAACATTTCATCTGGAAATGAGATAACTTGTGAGAGGAAATATATTACCTATATATTGTCTTTGACATTCAAGATAGATTCTTAAAAGGACCAGAACCAGCTCTGCTTTCAAGAGTGTGAATTAGCATGGCTAGGTCCTCCTGTTTCTCCTTTTTCTTTTTCTTTTTCTGTTCTGGGGAATGATATTAATAGTGTAACCATCTTGTAATGCACAATTAAAACTTAATACTGTAGGCTTATGAAAATTTCAGAATTGAAGACATGATTAATACTAAGTTTAGATTAATTGATTAATTAGTTTAGGATATATTGCATCTTGTTCTAGTTTTTTACTAAAGAGAGTGGCTTTTATGAACTCTGTAGTCAGTTTGATCCCGTTGTGGCATCATTCTGGGGGATTGTAGTCCCACACTTTTCCACGGACAATGCTTTTTATCATTTTTGAATCATCGTTTGATGCACAAGCATGGTTCTACAGACTACATCAGATGCTAATTTTAGATGATTTGATTATTCGATTTGAGGATATGTTGCATATTGCTTCTGTTTTCTTAATAAACGACTTTTATGAACTCTGTAGTGAGGTCGATCCCATCGTGGCATCATTCTCTGGGGGTGCTGTTGGAGTAATATCTGCATTGATGGTAGTTGAAATAAACAATGTGAAACAACAGGAGCACAAGAGATGCAAGTACTGTCTTGGTACAGGTAAACAATGCATGTTCAGGCTTTCACGTCTTCTTAGTTTTCGTTGAGTTTGTCGTGGCTACATGATATTGAAATAGTTATTAAGCTTCACATCTTTTTTCTGGCTTCAACATCTATTTTCGAAATTCATCTGTGAGCTCTGCTTGGTAGATCTTCCAATCCTCCTAGGACCTGAATGGAGAACTTGGATCTGGATGTTTCACTAGTAAAAACAAATAATTATTCTGAAGACAACGTGGAGCTGGAAATGATGTTGAACTTTCCATCTTTCTTGTTGCGAATGATATAATTCTTGTCCTCGACTCCTAATAGTTTGCCTAATTCCGCCAATGAATGATAGAAAGTTGTGCTATGCAAGATTGATGCTCTTGGTCCTTATGGAACTTGTATTCTGATTTGCAGGATATCTTGCTTGTGCCCGCTGCTCAAGCACTGGGTCGCTTGTTCTTATCGAACCAGTCTCCACAGTCAATAGTGGTAATCAGCCTTTTTCAGCACCTAAAACTGAAAGGTGTTCTAATTGTTCAGGAGCAGGAAAGGTATGGTTTGGGATTTGGATTACATTTATTTTGCCTTTCGTATCATAGCTATTTACATGCTGTTGCTGCAAGGGCAGTTATTTCCTCTTCGCTTGGTATACATGGTCTTGGTATGCATACTGGATTGAGAGGATCACAGGATGGAACTAGTTTGTGGATTTGTGATCTGTATGAGTTTTACTTGGAAGGTAGGAAATTGATTTTTCATCAAGAATTTTATTTAAAAAATGAGTGCATTGTTAGACCTCGTAGAGAAGTCTGTGGGTTTGAATAACGAATAATGGCTTCGCTAAAAATATACTTTGCAATACTCTCCCTCCGACGAGGTACAAAAAAAAAACTACATGTAAAAAGGATAAAAAGTATAGGGTTCGCCTAAGAATCGCGAAACCATTCACCATGTACAGACTAACCAAAGGCGCCAATAAGGGGAATATTGGCAAAGAAATAAAACGTTATTTTTTACCAAAATCAGTCATCAGACTACTAATAAGAGGCATCCACTTGGCACAACGCAAATATTACCAAACCACCCCAATGTTTGGAGGGAAATCTATGAATACCCACTCCACTCAGAGAATGCATGCAATTAAAATATAGCTCTCAAATAGTTATATCTCTTCATTCTAGTTTAAGCATCTAGACTAACAAATTTAGGAGGTGAAACTTATAGTTAGGTGAGAGGATTTTTTTATTGTAACTGTTTATCAATAAAATCATTTGATCTAGTTTTTTTTTTTACCGCCAACACTCTATAATTTAAATTATTTATACTTTCCTTCAAATACTTCCTTTTTCATTGGAGTTGGGATAGGAGTGGTGATGGGATTTTAGTTTTGGGAGTTTGCATCCATTAAATTAGTAATTATCTCTACTTGTTGTAGAGAAGATTTGTTTGTTAGCATTTTGGGAAAGGAGAGGAGGGTATTCTATAACAGCCTTATTGCAATTAGCACTGCAGTTCTTTCTCCTTGTGTAGCTTCTCGAGCTCTTTTACTTTATATATGCAGTCAGTAAACTTCTTATATGGAAGATTATAAACATGTTTGGGAGTTGTTTATAATCAATTTAAATTATAAATATATAGAAATGAGTGAGGATAATTTTTAGTTCTTGTGGGTCCCATAAAATTTGGGTGGATAAAAAGTGATTTGATCAATTATAAACGTTTTATAAACATTAACCAAACATGGGTATCTCTAGCTTAGCTCCTACCCAGCTATGCACTCCAATTCTTTTCCTTTTCTCTGACTACCATAATATCACTTCAAGAAACTGGGTAGGTCGACAATATGGAGAGAAACTTTACCTAGTGTTTTCCTTGAAGATTTATTATGTTCTTCAAAACCAGGAGACCAAATCTCTCTCGGCTTTTACTCATCAATTTATTTTCATAAATCGCCATATCCTTCATTTCCATTATGTTATGCTAAATACAAGTGGAAGTGATTGATACAGTTGTCAAACTAGGAATAAGGTAGTGCATAGAAATTGACATATTACATCCGGAATCTGCAGTTGCGGCTAAGAGACTGGTGGATTTCATTTGCTATCTGTCTGGTTATGGATCTAGATTGAATTAGGTTGGATCAGTAAAGATCTTGGGTTCAGTTTCTAATTGGTGCATGTTTTTAGTTTCAGAAGTTGGTATTTAATCACAGTATTGATGTTCTAGCCCCATTTTAGTTGGGTGTCAATGGAAGACTCTTGGGATTGTTGCTTGGCTTATACAAATACAATGAAAACCTTCAGACCTCTTGAATTAGTTTTTCAGAATCTTCATTTACTTCTGTTTTGCAGGTCATGTGCCCTACCTGTCTCTGCACAGGGATGGCTATGGCGAGTGAGCACGACCCACGGATCGACCCCTTTGACTGATTATGCACAAATTTTCCCTTGACCTGTGGAGTACTTGATGCTGTAAAGGTTTTGTTCTACATACTAGTTCAGTCAAATCTCGATGGTCCTGTGTATATAAAAAGAATACGATTCCAAATGCTCATGCCCCGGAATAATTGTTCTATGGCTTCATATTTTCATGAACTTCTTTTGTATCTAGTTTTGACATTACAAAAAAGGTAAACAAAATAAGGGTATGTTTGATTGCAAATGTGGAAAATGGGTGGAAAAAAAATGAATTCTAGATAATTGAATTGTCTAGAAATGGTTTTACTAGGAATTGTAATTAATTGTGTTTGATTGGTATAATTTTTCACCTGGTTCGTTTGGTTTTGCTTTTACGGAAATTGTCAATTAAATGGATAAAATTTATTAGAATTGGTGATAGAATTTGTTTGGATTGCCAAACAGTAAATAAAAAAAAATAATAATAATAAAAAAAAAAATATATATATATATATATATATATATATAAATCGATTTTATTTTTTCGTTTGACTTTGTTTTTCAGGTAAACTGTCAATTAAATGAATAGATTTTTTAACCATTGGGTTTGAAATTTGTTGCCATTGCTAAAAAAATAATAAATAAATTTGGAAACCATTTTCCCACCAAAAAGGTGGGAAAATGTATTCAAGCAAAACAAAGAAAATGTCACCGTGTGAAGAAAAGGTAGAAATTCAATTCCCAAGAAAATTATTTTTATCAAACAAGCAAATTGGTGGAAGATGGAATTTGAATTCCTAATTTCATGGAAAATTTTCCATATCAACAACCTCAGAGTAGATATAACAATAAATCAAATGAAATGGTGGAAAAGGATTTGTATTGTTAATTTTTGTTTGATGGGCCAAGTGAGCATGTTGGAACTTTCTTATACATCAACGAAGTGTGTTTGGTGGGAAAATGTATTCAAGCAAAACAAAGAAAATGTCACCGTGTGAAGAAAAGGTAGAAATCCAATTCTCAAGAAAATTATTTTTATCAAACAAGCAAATTGGTCGAAGATGGAATTTGAATTCCTAATTTCATGGAAAATTTTCCATATCTACAACCTCAGAGTAGATATAACAATAAATCAAATGAAATGGTGGAAAAGGATTTGTATTGTTAATTTTTGTTTGATGGGCCAAGTGAGCATGTTGGAACTTTCTTATACATCAACAAAGTGTGCTTGGTGGGAAAATGTATTCAAGCAAAACAAAGAAAATGTCACCGTGTGAAGAAAAGGTAGAAATCCAATTCTCAAGAAAATTATTTTTATCAAACAAGCAAATTGGTGGAAGATGGAATTTGAATTCCTAATTTCATGGAAAATTTTCCGTATCAACAACCTCATAGAGTAGATATAACAATAAATCAAATGAAATGGTGGAAAAGGATTTGTATTGTTAATTTTTGTTTGATGGGCCAAGTGAGCATGTTGGAACTTTCTTATACATCAACGAAGTGTGCTTACAAGTAACACAGAGTATGAGAGATTCATACTTTGTGGGTTTGTTAAAAAGTTCCATAGGCTCGGGTAAACATGTCCTTAATTCATGTTTGATGGCTCACAACTCCATGGAATTTTACACGCATAATAGGCTCAATTAATAATTTTTATTTTTTTTAATGTACAGATGAAATACCCGATTGAATTTCTCTACCACATGGTAATATATTGAATACAATTAAATTTAGATTTACAAAATTGCATACAGAATTCAAATCGACTCAACAATCTAAAAACTTTTACTTCTTAGTATCTTCCATGATTTTGCCATGATGCTCGCCATTGCTTATCATAAAATGTAGCTTACTCAGCTAACTTTTGTATATTTTCAAAATCTCGTTGAAGGGATTCTTGTTGGCACAATGATGCTATGCCCATTGGGCTATTGAGTTGGCCCAGCTAGAAATCTTTGAAGGCCCAGCTCTAAAATTCTGTTTTATAAAATGGTGCTAAAATCGTGTTTTGCTTGAAGCTAAAACAGTGTATTTCTCTTACCTGATTTGAAGGCCTGTGATGTCGCCATGTGTTGTCTCCAACACCATTGGATTGGTGGCTATTAGGTGCCTCATTTATAAGGGCCATTAAGGTTTGAGACTTTCATTCTTTTCTGTTTCTTGACACTTCCATTTTCTCGGGTGTTCTCTGCACCGTTCTTAGAGATCTCTCTTCTCCTTCTCTGTTGAAATCAAATCTTCTCATTTGATTTCTAGCATTCTCTCAATAGTGTATAATCTTTAGTGATTTACTTGTTTGAGGGTTGATTCTTGAGTGAATCAACTTGTTGGTAAAGAGAGTTCTTCGTTGTGATATAATAGGGCTTGTCTAAGTGCTTATTCCTTTGTATTCTTACCTTGGGCTATGATTTGTGTACAAACTGTGGTTATTGAGTGATTAAGACACGAATCTAAGAAGCTTTGTCCGTGGGCGATGTTCTTCGAATAAAAGCTACGATTTTCAGTTCCTTTGTTCTTTGCAGTTTATATTCTATTCATTTTGTTCTAGTTCATATTTTGTTTGAGCTGTATAGTTTATTCCATATGAGTGAATGAAGAAAATGCACTTCTCGTGCAACAAAAGAGTTTTGGTAGCTCCAGAATCTACCTACCAGTATGTCATGTTGCTTACTAGATTAACTTCTGTCACCATAGCAGAAAAGTTCACATCTTTTACTACATGTGCCTGATGCTTCACAGTTTTTCCTTTCCTAGTTCGGCAATCCTTTGCAAAGTGACCTGGTTTACCACAAACAAAACAATCACCAATAGATTTATTTTTAGATTGGGGCTTAGACCGATTGTTTTTTTCTATAAATTGCTTTCCCTTGATTCTGCCATTAAAGTTTTAGCTTTTGGTAAAATTTTCAACAGTTTTCTTAATACCAGAACTTCCTTCAATAAGATAGACCTTTTTATCCAAATCTGGTCTCTCCCTACATTCTATCATTCTATTGTCATCCTTAATTCTAATTCTGATAATCAAATCCTCTAATGACATTTCTTTTCTTTTATGCTTCAAGTTGTTTTTATAATCTTTCCAAGAAGGTGGTAATTTTTCAATTATAGCAGACACTTGAAAACCCTCACAGATTTTATATCCCTCAACAATAATTTTGTGAATTATAATCTGTAATTCTTCAACTTGACTTACCACTGCTCTAATGTCATCCATTTTAAAATCTAGAAATTTTCCCACAACAATTTTCTCAGTTCCAGCATCTTCAGTGGCATATTTCTTCTCTAATGATTTCCATAATTCTTTAGCAGATTTACACGAACAGTAAACATCATATAAATCCAACGTCAAGCAATTCAAAATATAGGTTCTGCACATATAATCCTTATGTTCCCAATTAGCTAAATCTGATATTTCCTTATTACTAGGGTTATCGACAATTTTAGAAACGGGTTTATTAGATTCAATAGCATCCACAACTTTAAGAGTTGTCAAATAAAATTGCAACTTCATTTGCCATCTCTTAAAATTCTTTCCATCAAATAATTCAGGCTTTTAAGAATACTTAGGAACATATATATCTACTGCAGTCATTGCAACTAATTAAAAATGTAGAATTTCGCTTTAGATTGTTAGATTTATAGCTAGTTGCAGTACAGTAAAGTGTAGAAATAAAACTTATCGACTAATCGAGTCTCGTGACAGCAGGATGTCCTAAAGCAAAATTGTCCGTCGAAATTACCTCCATAATACAACGATCAAATAAACCAATTGTGCATCAATCATAAATGGTTTCCAGAACTCCCAAGTGTACTCCAGAAAATATATAAAATGAGTATTTTTTTACTGAATAGGAAGATGCAATTTCGTTTTTTGTGTGTTTTTTCTAATGTCCAGATGTTTGTTTATATAGGCAAAAAGTCGATGTAACTTCTTCCACCATGATTCAGTATTAGTTACAATTTTTATTGCTAGTAGTAATGTGTTGTTAATACTGGACAGTTAAAATAGTCATATTCTACTGGCTAGTTGACCCACACAAATTCCACATTTTTTACCAATTAGACACTTCATCTGAATTAATTATTTCTTTCACATATTATATTTATTGTCTAAATATCTAACAACAGTAACACCAACTAATGCCATGGTGGGGACATGTTTTTGCTTCTTTTTTCTCAATACTCTTCTTGGAGTAGGGTGGAAGACCGGAAGTGGATAAAAAGTCCCAGAGATGCCCATGATTTTTGCTTTCTAGCAGTATGATGGGCTGGCCATTCTATTTGTTTCTCCTTCGATGCTCGGGCACAACAGTCGTAACTCGTCTACTGTCTTAATAGTTTGTTGTGCGAGCCTCTAAATAGGGACTACAATCATTATGTATAGATGTTTTTAAATAATTCAAGAATTTGAAAATCCTCATCTTAATTGGACTGTAATTGTTTCGATCACAGTTGTTCGATCTAATCCGAACATTGACCCGAACAATGCAAAGAGTCAATGGTTCAATCGACTCATCAATTCATGTCAAATATATTATTAACTATTTTCATTGTATAGTAAAATTATAATATTTTTTTCACCATTTACTAAATTTCTTAAGAAATTGAAACCAGCAAGAACAGATCAGCAGAAATCATGAACCAGCAGCAGAAATTAAACATGAACAGAAACGAAATTGGAGAAAATCATAAACTGAAATGAAATGATAGATTCAATATGTAATTCATATTGAAGGAACTAATGATAGGAGAATTTTATTAATTCATCAAGCTCAAATATAAAGGTGAATATAATGATCTATTTATAGAGTAAAATCTAACAAACTAACTACAATAAGAATGATCTAGAATAGAGCATGTGCTGGTGAGCATGTGAGAAGAGCTGCTGAATCGTGTGATCTGTTGAGGAGCTGTTGAACATGTGCTTGAGAAGATGCTGGGAATATGTGATCTGATCTTGGATCTAGAATATTCCAACAAAATTAACCTTATGTTATTTTGGTGACTCAAGATCAATCTGTGTGATGAAATTCAACAAAAGATGAATCATATGCAACAAATTTCCACCTTGATGCAACAAGTTTCCAACTTGGTTCAGCTCCGACATTCAATATCCCAGCATTAACTAAGTCTAGGCAATAATTCAAAAGAAAATTCTTCAAGTGTCAATGCTAAATATGCCCATCAATACTTATAAATTGCCAGTAATTAGAGTAGTTTGAAATTCAACAAAAAACAAAATCAAAATTTCAGACTTACATTTTCTTCTTCCATCTAATATCACTTGAAATTGAAGTCTTAGATTCTTGGGGAACAGCAGGAGATGACTAAATCCTGAAGGTTTTCATTTAACTTATGAAGAACCATTAAAATATAAATTCTCGATTCGGGTACCCGTTCTGGTATTTAACTTATAAGAACCGTTCGGTTCGGT
Organism: Fraxinus excelsior; assembly: GCA_019097785.1. Classification (NCBI taxonomy): domain Eukaryota; kingdom Viridiplantae; phylum Streptophyta; class Magnoliopsida; order Lamiales; family Oleaceae; genus Fraxinus; species Fraxinus excelsior. The sequence continues at coordinate 26,747,511 of CM032629.1, forward strand.
TCGGTTCGATCCGATCCGGTTCGATTCGAGACTTTTGAACACCCCTAGTCGCCAACACCAGACTGGAACGGACTTGGTCCCGATTTGCCGGTTTTTGGTCCAAACCAACTTGTATCAAATTTGATTAATTAACTCACGAACGTCAATGTATCACCAAACTTATCCACAAGATTTCGACGAGGTTCCAAACAGGCAACGTGGACGAATGAAAGGGACATCTTTATGTTTGGTTCTCTCTCTTTTCTATCAAGACTAAAATTACAAGAGAACTCCCTCATATTTTTAGAATATAGAAACCATCCATATTAGAATTTTTTTTATCTATATTTTAATATAGACAAATCAATTTATTTAATTTAAAAAGGGCTCCATTTTTTAATATTGTTCTTGTTGTACAAAGTGATTTTATCTTATTTATACTTTTTAAAATAATATTTTCCCATTCTAAACAATGGAAAATTGAAATTGATCTTTAATACATAAAAGAACTAATGTTATTGCATTAGTTTTAGGATAATAAGAGCCTATTTGATTCTCATTAATTGGGAAAAAAAATGGGTTTGAAAGTTTTTTTCAGGAGAATTTGTTGTTAAAAAGTAGGGAAAAAAATTTGATATACGTATAGAATATTTTATTATTTGAATGTGTAGCTGAAAATGATCTTGTATCAAACCATAAAATAAATTAATCGGTGTTAAACAAGCACTAGATATTTTTTAATTTTATAAACGTTAGTAAAAATATAATCATAGAAAATGCTACTAAATCGGGTGATGTGAAATATTTAAATAATTTTTAATTTCATTGATTAAAATTAGGGTGATTATATTACCACGATAAAAGTATTTGGTCCACCACATTTTTCTTACTTAAATATCTATTGAGTAAAATGACATAAGTATCCTATCTTATTTATCCTTAAAATTATTCTGAAACATATATTTATGTTGATTTGTTAACTATTGTTAATCATATTTGCAAAACATATATTTTTTAAGAAATAAATCATATTTAATATCCTTGGACATTAATTATTATCCTAATTGAGTTCCAATTGTACAATTTAAAAGATGCGTCACATACGCACGTGACTATATTCCAGCGAGTATTTATTTTCAACAAATCTAGTACTTGTTCGGTAGCTTAAAAAGTTAGTGAGATCAAAGTCAAAATTAATGTTAACAATACATTTTACGAGACCCAAATTTTTTTATCAATTTTTTAATTACATATTTCATCAACTTTTATTAAAATCTGCTAAAACTTTTTATTAAAAATGTTATCAACAACTCCTTAATTTCTTTAGACATGGATTGGATTTCACAGTGCAATAATCAACACTTTTATCATCGAACTTATTTTTCCGCAAGGGAAGCCAAGATTTATTAACCTTAAGCGTGTTGCTACAAATATAAATCATAGTTTATGGTTGTTATCTGATAAGTGCATTTTACACACTTATTTAGACCACAAAACATGGACAATTGTTGATAAATATGTTGAAATATGACTTAATTCTATATAAGTTATATTTTGTAGGACAACATTGATGAACATGACGGAATTTGGAAGAAACAAGCGAAAAAAGACTTAGAGGAAAGAAAATCAAAGTTCAGGAACTAAAGTGCAAATACTAAAAAGTTATATTGAGCCACATGATGAAGATTCGAGAGTGTTAGTGATAAATTGGATGAGAAAAGAAGTTGAAATATAATCAAAATATTATCACATATCAACTTTTAGGCGAAAAAGTTAATTCTTCGGATTTCCAGTCTGAGTTTGAGACCAATCTTTGGCATAGCAAATGTTGGAATTGGACATGCATAACAATTTGCATAAGAAAATAAAAATATCCCAAAGTTCAAAAACTACATTTTGTGTATAGAGACGAATTTACCCGTCTCAATTGTTTCATGTGATGGAATATATATTGGAACTGGGGATCAAAATTTCTTGAGTAGTTAAACCAAACCTGAAGCAATATTAGCCACATATTTCTTTTCTATCCTAAGGACTTCTTTTTGACCATGGGCGGACCCAAGGTAGGGCCTAGTGGGGCACGTGCCCCACGAACTTTTGAGAATTTTTTTTTTTTTTAAAAAAAAAAAATAAAGTCATGTTCGGTATTGATTGAAATATAAATTTTAATCTAAATCAAAGTTAACAATTAATTTTATTAACATATATCATGGAATCTTTAAATATATAACTTTTATCAAAATACAATTATTTTTTTTAAAAAAATACAATTATTTCATTAATATTTTTTATTTTTATGATACAAATTTTTTAATGTAATTTTCATCATTTTATTAGGAAATCTTATATGGAATATGACAAAAAATTTTGAATTTTTTACATTCGAAAAAGTCATATTCTATTTAAATGGTCGGATGCAAAATTACATGAGTATGAGTTTTTTGGACGTAAATTTTCGATTGTATAATTTCCCCCAACTTTTTTTCAATTTTAATTGTGCCCCCTAAGTTTCAAGTCCTGCGTCCGCCCCTGTTTTTGACGAATTCAAACATATATAAAAATGTAGGAAGCAATGAATGGGAGAAAATATTTATGTTTGAACTAAAAATAACAGACAAAAATAAGAAGTATAAATGTAAAAAAATTATTATATCAAAAAAAAATTCGGTGAGTGTGGAGTGCGGAGCAACTCCGCACTTTGTACGGAGCCAATTCCAATTATTTGTGGACCTGTGGTGATTCTGGTGAATGGAATGGTGATTCATAGAATCATAGAAATTAGAAAACCAAACAGCATGGCTCCAGCCAAATTTTACATGATAATCAATGCTCAAACTACCGGCTAAAGAATTTCATACCTCGGTTTCCTTGGCGCGGAATGGAATAGCAGGCGCTCTCGAGACAGAGACTCAACCTCGAACCTTAGTTGCGTTGTAGTCGACGATGGCGAATGGCGGTTGTCTAATTCATTCCAAAAGTGACCCTGGAAATTTTGAAAAGATTCAAACGTTTTCTCCAAATTCCTCCCAAATTGTTGAATCCAGACAGCAAATTCATTAATCCAATTATTATTAATGGAAAACCTGATACCTCGAAAGGTGAGGCCCTGATGTGATTGGAAATTTGGAAAACGTCTAGGACTTATTAGAGATGTCGAGATCAGATGTGCTGGAGAGGAGATTGAAGAATTTTGAATTGGAGAAAGCAAACGCAGCGAAAGTTGAATTCAAGAAATGTAACCCTTCAATTTGCTTCATGGTTGTGCGCGCTTGAGATTTGTGCGAATATATAGGTCTTGTCTGGAGTCGATTAAAATTCCATTTAAATTGATTTTTTTGCCGTTATATTCAAAAGGGTGGGCTCCTTCATCTCTCAAGTTGGTCAACAATTGTAGGCACAACGTTATAAAAATTGATTTTACCTCCTAGTTCAGTGCGCCCAAGCAGGGCCTAATATAATTCAACCCTTTTGTGGCCCTAGGCGCCCAAGCCACCTATTTAATATAAGAGGAAATTACATTAAACCACGTGTTTAGTTTTGATTTTTAAAAAATCAGGTTTTTACTTTATTTAATTAAAAATCAGGTTTTAATTTCACAATTAATATTAATAATAATATTTTAAATTAAATTAGTCTATATAACCAACCTACTACCTACTCCCTACTCCCATCAACTTTATTTTAAATATAACATTCTATTCAAATCCTAATCTATTTCATTTCTCCTCCCTCTCACCCCCGCTACCGCCTCCGACCGCCTCCTCCCTCCTTCTCAGATTTGGGTCTCCTCCCCCTCCCTCCCATATTCCCAAAATTGTGCTTTTGCTTTTCTGCGTGTGAATCAAATTCCAACTACTCTTCTCAGCGTTAAACATTTTTGATTGATAACTTTTCACAAAAAATAAGACAGTTGAATTACAAGGATCAAATTTCATATGGCAAATTTGTATGTGCAGGCGGTGCCGCCTACGGATCTAAATTAGAACACGGAGTGGTTCACGTACCCCGGCGTATGGACTATCTACATCTTAATACTATAAAAGTGTAGTGCGACATAGTCCCTCATAGATTCCTGTTTGGATTGGACGAAATTTTCTGAAGGATCGTCTTTTCTCTCAGCAGTCGAGCTAATATTGTCAAAACTACTCAAACTATTTCTTTCTTTATTGTTGGTTGGCTGTCATGTATTTTTAACAAGAAAAACTCTTACTTCAACTTACGCAGTCAACATACTGACCAACATTTTTTACTGTTGCCCATGATTTTCCATTTAAGTAATTTCTAAAGCTCGTTTCAGGTTTACAGACCGATTGTGATAAGATTTTATCGTTAATTCTCTGCTATCGTGTGTCACAGGCCAGGAGGAGCATTTTAAGCTGCTTCAACTGTTGTGTGATGACCAATAAGTTAATATTCAGTTTTCTACATTCTAATGATTTCTTCCCCCCACATCTGGGTCTCCTCCCCCTCCCTTCTCTCCTCCTTTTTTTTTTTTTTGGTAGAATGGCAGCACAGTGGGTGTGCGTTGTATGTGTGGGGGGCTGTGGCGCACGGATCTGTGTGTGTAATGGCAAGTAGTTTGTGTTCAGGTGGTGGTGATAAACTTGTATGGATATGTGGTGGCAGTCTGTGGTGGTGGTGGTTGTCGTTTTTGTTATTGTTTTGCCGGTGGTTGTAGCGGTATTGCGGCGGAGTTGACCGAGTGTCTGTGACCAACAAGTTGGTTGATCTGTGACCAGTTATTGGTGGTGGATTGGGATAGGGGGACGGCTGTTTGAGTATGTGACCAATTAGTTGGTCGATCTGTGACCATTATTGGTGGTGGATTGGGATGGGGGGACGGTTTTTTTTGGTGTATGTGACCTAGTTATTGAACATTGACGATTTTTTTGGTGTCTGTGACTTAGCTATTGAACTGTGACCCACAAATTTGAAAATACGTGACCTGTGACATATAATTTTTTTAATCTGTGACCAACAAATTTTCTTAACCTGTGATCAATAAAAAATATGTGACCTATAAATTTTTTTCATTTGTGACCTCAAAATAATCTGTGACCTTGGAATCAGAGCAGTCACAGGAATTATGTGGCAGCCAACGGTCACCGAAAAATAGTCGTCGGAATTAAGCGTGGTCGGAGAACGGTCGCTGGAGCAGTCGCCGGTCGCCGGAGCAATGGAGGTGGAGTGGAGTGGGGTGGGTCAATTATATTATATTACAATTAAATATTTAATTTAATAGATTAATTGTAAAATATAATTAATTAATTCATGAAAAAACCTGAATTTTGCAAATTTAAACATTGAAACCTGATTTTTGATTTCATGAAAGTAAATCCCTGATCCATGAATTTTTCACTTAATATAATTCAACCCTTTTGGAGGCTCTAGGCCCTTGCCTAGGTGGCTTGGGCCCAAGGTCGGCCTTGCTCTTATTGTACAAATGAATTTAAAGAAGGCATAGACTAAGAAGATTTAATTTAACTCCAAATTAATCACTCTTTCTGAAAAATATCCATGGAAAATCACCTTAAGAATGTTGAATGTAGCACTGTAATTTTGCATCTTCTTCATCTCGTGATTTCAAAAAAAAAATGAAGATGTTATGATTTTAGCTTTTCATTTTCCAGCAAACGAATAGATATTATTCTGCGATAACTGATTACTTGTTGTGATTTAACACTGACTGCATATGATTGTGTATTTGTTCCCCTTTTTCCGCGTTTGAATTTTTTATGATTCAACTTGCTAGGGAAAATTGGGGTTGCAGGGCTATTGGAACCATCATTGATGGTGCAACATAGAGTCACATTGACATGAACTATGCTTATGGTTTTTGGCTTTTGCAAATGAGGTTGCCATTAGCTGGTAATTTCAAGGATTTGCTAATGAAGTTTAATTTTTTTACTTTATTTTGGTCATGAAAACAACAATTTGTTTGATTTTTAATTAGACGGTTTACATCTATCACTTAACAAAATGATTGTCGTAAAAGACTCCGTTAACAATTAGGTGTAATGTCATGCGATGGATTTGCGTAATCCTCATAATGATATTGTGCAAAACACCTATGTTTATTCATTAAAAAGTTCCATACGCAAAAGTGTTTTCAGATGTTGAGAGCCTTTTTCATGGAATTCGTAATGAGAAACTTATTGATGAACTTTTACACCAGTATTGGGATTAACATCAGATCTTATTTTACATTTTGGAACTCACAGAATGCTGAACTTCTCCATGACTTTTATGATAAAAACAATACATTGTATAGTGTGAGATTGTTGAATAAGTTAGGAATATGGATTCTTCATATCTTGGATAGTATTGTTAAAAGTGCATGAAAAAGGATTAAAAGTCGTGTTGCATGGGGATTCGTTATCCTAATACGTTTGTCGGTCATTCGTTACTTTAGTTTAACATTCAATAAGTTTGCATCCATTTTAGTAGTTTAAATTTCTTCATTCCACATTTAGACAAATTAATTACATCAATTTCTCCATAATTCTCATAATTTCGATTAAGGCCACAATATTTAGATTTGATTTAAATCAATCCTTGTGGGATCGATATTGAACTCTCAATCCATTTTACTTGTTAATGAACCGTACACATTTTATTTCGAAAGATATTTTCGTGAACACTATCCCTTAAGAGGTCATGGCTGAAAAGTATTCTTCATTCACTCATCCACAATAGTGATAAAATATGCCCGTGTATTCTTTTTAATTTTTTCTAGAATTCATTGAAAACCTTTGATATTTATGTCCACAAAACTTTAACTAATGTACGAAGATCATTCGATTACAAATAAAAAAGAAACAAAGAAAAACAAAATTGCATTATGTAACAATTAAGATAGAAAAATATTGCCAATACTTGTCACACATCACTCTTGTATTGACTCCATAGATACAAATCATCTTCGCTATCACATGACTTCACAGGACTTTGAATTTCCGTAAATTCTTGCGCCATATCCTCGTTTTCTCGTCCTTCACATTCAGACTTCGGTTCTTCCTCCTGCGCGGCACCGAAAAAACACAAAGAAACTACTCAGTTAAGGCGTGGTCAAGTTCCAGAAAACTCAAAGACTGTAATTTAAGGCAAAAGAAAGGTCTATACATTAGCTTCACGAGTTCCCTCAGCATCTTCATTGCCAGTCAAATCTACCGAGTCGTCTTTATTACTGTTTTGGTATTCCTCAGCAGCAATCTGTTGTAAATGCTCAATGACCTTTTCAAAATGGGAATGATCTGCAAGATAAATCTGTCATAAAAGGGCTTCAAAAACAAACTAGCATTTTCCTATGAGATTTCAAAGCTAAAATCAGGACATAAATTGACCTTTAGCACGGTTGGACAAAGCTTCATGAAGCCTCATCGGATATTGTCGTTCTTCCTTATTGTATTTCAACTTAATTTGGTGGCGTGAACGACCAGGAAAAAGTTGTTGTATCATAGAAAAGTCTGTCCCAAACTGCTGTATGGCCTACAATTCCAAGGGCTACAGTATAGATCACACAAATACGTAATGAAACAAAACGAAAAGAGCTTAAATGAATAGCTGTGGTCCTGTGGAAAAACTCTAATTAAGACCCCTGATGGAGAAGACTTTAGGTGAAACTGACTTATTCAATGGGTGAGTCGATGGGTCTATTGACACAGTTCATACCAAAAAGATCCATACAGAAGGCATTGAGAGATTCCGTAATAAATAGGCTAGACGGCATAATGTACAAATCCGTTATTATCAGAAAATCACAACTAATAAATGTGGAGAGTTTTCTTTTCCACAGATAAACGGCATTAAAACTCGTTATGGGGCAGAAGACCCTGGGTTCAATTGACTTATTTCATTATTTTCTCTCATCTACTACAAATATATATAACCAACAGCACAATATACCTCGTAGAACAACTCTGTGTCCTGTTTTGACCATCTTACTCTGGGAGTCCTGACCATGTGAGTTTGATAATTGTCGGTGTTACTTTCTTCAACCCTAGGACTTTCTCATCCACGGTCATATTCTCCATCTTGTTCAAATGCAAAGGGCTCATCCTGATTATAGTTCTCTGAGGGATTACCATTACTGCACCGAACGACTAATATCCAGAATCAGATATCATTAAAATGTGAAACTATGCAACTGATACTAAGTATTGTTCCAAATTATGGTCAAACATGAATGGTGGACAAGCAAAAACCAGTTTAGAAGTGGAAACAAAGAAGTGATAGACATAAAAACATCAGGATGCTATATGATAAAATGTCGTACTTAAGGTTGGTAGAATATCAGAGAAACTTCATACATAAAAACTTATAGCTTGTACATTCAGGAATTTAATTGACTAAGTTATCACTACCTTGTTCGATCAATGAATTACGTCTCAACATTATGGCTGCAGTACATGCAGTCTTCTTACTTGAACACACTTAATTATGCTAACAAAGCCAACATGTAAAACACTGTACTGCATTCTCAAGGACAATTTCCCCAGAAATTGATTGTTTAACTTAATCTTTACTGGACCAGCAATCATTTCACCTACGAGTCCTTTTCTGCTTACTACAAGGACCCGATATATAATGGAGAACATATTTTTCCTGTAACATATTATACCACACATTCTTCATTGGTAAGGGCATAGACATTTTTGTGTTAAATGCAAAGAGAACTGGCTTAGAATTAGGAGGCACAGGGGAAAGTATCAATTTGGCATCCTAGCAACAGTATAACAAAAGATAAAATGAAGTCATTGCACTAAGGATAAGGAAAGTTACATGTTGAACACAGCAGGTAATTTATGAAAATATCGTTACCTCTGATTTGTAGAGTGTACTCCAGTTGTTGCCTCTTTTTTCTGCATTATGGTGAATAAGAGATCAGAAATGGAAATGTGCATAGTTAAAGTGGTGGTTGTGATTGGTGGTAGTAGTTGTACTGCTGCTACAGTTGCTACAACCGTAGCTACTGCTATAAAACAAAAAAACAAAAAACAAAAAAATACCTTCAGCTGCTCCGCAAGCAAAATTAAATCCCTAATAAGCACCTTTTGAAAGTCAATCTCATCCTTAGGAGTTTCTAGCAAAACCTTGTCCACTATAAACCATAAAACTTCCTGGTCAACACCTAATAACGAAACAAAATATGATGTAGCTCTCAAAAACTCAGATCTTGCATATACCTCGTCTTTGCTTAAGGGTAGAGTGAGAGAACTTTTTAGGTTTTGGTTTTGCCGCCTGATCTGATGTTTCCTTAGCCTCCTTCGGCTTTCCAGCTGGTTTTTCTTTGTCACCAATAGGCTTCAAAGAATTCCTCTTTGCCTTATTTGTCTGGGATTCATTTTCCACTTGAAATTCTTTGCCAGCAATATTGTCCTCACCTACAAAAGAACTGTTAGGGCATTCAGCAGGAAATTTCCCATCACCAAGGACCTCGTCATCAAATTCATCTACTAGCCGGAATACATTTCTTTTATTTATCCGTGGCCTTAAAGATCTGCTAGCTTCATTCTCCTGGCCAGATGTGGGAGCAATTTGGTGCTCTGGAGAAGAAACTGATGCTCGAGTTTTACTTTTTCCAGTCCATACATGGCGCTGTATATTAATAAACAAATAATATTCAGAAAATGGTGGATAAGCAAACCATAAGGAACAGATAACTTGTTAAAGCAACATGTGTGCTATCTAATTGCAGAATTTCAAATGGTTTCCAAGTTCAGCAGGCATTTCAGGAACTACCTCTGGATGTTCTCCATCGAAGCCAGAATCCAACTGAGATGTCCCCACAAGATCTATTAGATCCTCGTTCACAATACATTCAGGCATAGATTCTGTGGGAATAGCATGAGTGAATCCCACAGCTGAAAGATCCAGAACATCATCCTGTGGAAATGCAGGAACCGACTGTGAATCCTGCAGACATGATGTAGACTCCGATGTACCATTAGTAGTGCTGGCTTCGTGTATCTTATTCTGCATCTGTATTTTCGGCTTTGGTTGGAATTTTCCAATGCGCCGTCCTGGACACAAAGAGCTAGGTCAAAGCTTAAAGAATAACATATAAGCAAGATTTACAATGTAGACATAACAAATATATATGTACCAAATCTAGTTGCTAACTCAGACAAAACTTGAGCATCCAATTCTTCCATTTCCTGCAATTGACCAACTCCCGCAATTCAAATTAGCCAACTTGTAAGTATTCAACTTTGAGGTTGAGGGTGAAAGCCAGGCGTCAAAAGATAGAGATCCTCACCTCTGTTTCCACCACTCTATTGTCCATGTGATCACCATCATAACTAATTGAAATGATAGGTTCCCCACCAGTTAAAGGTTCTTGGACCTCTGATTGTTGACGGCAAGTGGAAGCATCAATAGAGGAAAGAACTGGATTAGGAAGTCCTGCATTGTTTGTGATAGGGACATCGACAGATGCTACCTCTAAAGGAGTAGAATCTTCAGCAATGCTTTCTGCAGTAGGTCGTTTTATGAGCAGTTATCTAAATAGGACGGGATATGCATCAATGCTGAATATATAGAACATCCAAAGCAATGAGCATCTTGCTCACCCATATTAGCCGTAGCATGAGAAAGAAAATCATCTATAGATTTCAACCTGAGAAATGTCTTTATTCTGAAATAAAAAAGAGTATGCATCACAGATAAATTGAGTCAACAGACAAGATCAGCAAGAAACAAAGAACTCACCTCTCCTGATTTATCGAAGTTAATATATCCCACTATAATTGCCATCAGGCATGACAACACCTGAATCTGACACCATGCTAGTTATGGTATTTGGTGTGTCTATTGTAACAATGTTTTGGTATGGAGAGTGATTGATACGAAATTTCTTTGTTCACCTTGATGGAAACCTATAATATCGGAAATTAGTGGGCGGACCTAGGATCATAGTTCAGAGGGGGTGAGACAGAATTATGTAAAATATAATTTCAAATTAGACAATAAAGATAATATTAAAAATATAGTACTTTTTTATAATTGTTCCTTACGGTTTCTTATACTTTGAAAACGTCGTATAATAGTCTCGATATTAATTTCATTAACTACGTCTATTTCAACATACACTAAACTATCATTCATCCATCTTTTTTAAGTATACACACTATCTAAAATTGACTAATAAAGACACGAAATTCAATTTGATGTAGTCTTTGCTAAAACTTCGACCAAAGTAAAGTCATTTTTAAAGGGATAACCTAGAGATGGCAACGGGTTGGGTTCGGGGCGGGGTACCATTGCCCCGCCCCGCCCCGCCCCGCCTCGCCTCACCTTAGACGGGGCGGGGCGGGGCACCCCCTTTTTTCGCCCCGATTTTTTTGCCATCACCAGGGTAGCCCAATTAATGGGGTCACTGTATATAAATTTGGCCCTCAAGAATTGGGTAGGGAGGATATCTAAGCTCCCAACTTTTTGATTCCATTCTCTTGAGCTATCTATTTCAAGAAACAGTGAGTGATTTTCTTGGAATTTTTTATAACAATTATGCTACATTTTTACTTAAAATCAGTCCATTATAATATTTCACAAAGTTAACCAATTCGTTCAACGATAATTTATTTCACAAATCTCATTTCTCTGTGCGTAAACTCAAACCACTGTTGTGACTGCACACATTCCTCAAATTTGAATCCATTTTGTACAACAAACAAACCCATTTTCATTGTAGTTAAAAACTTAAGTCAATTGATGTCTCCAAAGAAGACAAACAAGTTTGAATCCAACCACAATATCTAATCTTGAAATTTGCAATTTGCATAAATAGCTATCAAAATATAAATAATAAGAATAAGAAAGAGAGATTGATTACCAAATTTTGCTCCTTCAAATTTTCAATCCGTCCTTCTTCCTCTTTCAAAATATGGTGAATGAATTTGGAATCCCTCCCATCGTCTTCGCAAAGTTTGGGAATTGAAAAAACCTAAACCTACAGAAATAATTTATTTTAAAAAATACCCTCCTGTACAAAAATTGCAACTAAAGCCATTATAAGAATATAGGAAACTGCAAATAAGTCCCTAAAAATTTATAAACATAAAATTTAGCCTTGTATCTTATGAGAAGCCCTAGAACTCATAAAATTTGTAAAATTTATAAAGAATTAAGATATAAATTAACTTTAAGATTTTATATATCCATAATAAACAACAGATTTAAATATTCTGAGTTAAGAAATTACATAAAATATACAAATATCTAGAATTAAAATTAAAATTCCGCTGCCTCTGCGCACTCCAGTAAAAATGGTATCAGAGCCATGTTACGAACCTAAAATAATGATGAACATAATGAATGAAGAAAGTATAATTGAAGAATTTTTGGATAAGATAGGAAAACATAAAAGACCAAGTTATCTTTATTTACCTAAAAATAGTATAAATGAAAGTTTTGAAGATGTACACAAAAGATTAGAAAATTTAGAATATAATCTACAGATAGGAAATGCTATTTTAAATAATAATCTTAAAGGAAAAGATAAAATTATAATTAATTCACCTTTAGATTTTAGGATAACACAAAAAGATGAAAATAAAGGAAAAAATCAAGAGATAAATCAATATATGATTACAGAAGTTGAAGAGATAGAACAAAAATTTTTAGAATCTACTGGCGAAGAATATAATGAATATAAAAGACAGTTAGAAGAATTAACTGAAAAAATGGAAAATATAAAAATGAATACTAATCCATCATCTAGTTATAATATAAAACCAGAAGACTTTAGTAGTGATGAAGAATATGAGAAATGGCTTCCTCATCACCCAATACCTAATAAAGATGGTCTTAATCAATATAGGAAGACACAAAAAAGATATACTGAAAATGTAAGAAAACAATCTGTAAAAGAAATAAGTCCTATGAAATCTTATAATGAACCAATTCACACAACAGGAATATGGTTAGATCTTGATTGTGTAGATAAAGATAAAGCTATATATATATGGGTAAAAAGTACATATTTAGCAATACAATTTAATAAATGGGAAACATATACATCATTTGGATTTATAGAACATACATTCAGAGGAATTGCATCTGAATGGTGGAGAAAATTACCAGAAAATATTAAAAGAAGAATAAAGTATGGAGAAGATACAATTAAAGCATTAGATAATAGAAATGCCTTAAATGATCAAAATATACAAGAAATATTGAAAAGACTTGAAAGAGCCTTAAGAACAGAATTCTTAGGACATAGATTCAGTTCTGATGAAGAATTTAGAAAACAAGAAGAATATAATTCAGGAACAATAGCAATGGAAAATTTAAAAATATGTGATATGTGTGAACTAGATAGGTACACGTGTAAGTTTGAAGAAATATATTATGTATTGAACCAAGGAGATTACCAAGAAAATAAACCAATGTTAAGATCCTATTTTACAAAGTTACCATACCCCTGGGGAATGAAGTTATTAAAAGAATATGAAAAAATATTACCAGCTGGAGAAGAAGAATGTATAAAATTAGACAGTCTTGAAACTATGATTGAATTTACAAAACGAATGATAAGCACTTGGTGTAGAGAAGCACTAGAAAATAAGAAAGCATATAAGATAAGGAAAAATTCTTTGTGTTGTTACAAAGATTTAGGTCAAATAGAACAATTTGGATGTTACAAAAATAAATATAAACCTTATAAGAAATATAAAAGAAAATTCAAAAATTATAAAAGGTTTAAGAAAAGAAGTTTTAAACCAAATAAAAAATATTTTAAGAAAAGGAATTGGACTGTAAAGCCCAAGCCAAAATATATAAAAAAATGTAGATGCTTCATATGCAATGAAGAAGGACATATTGTCCCTCAATATCCTAAAAAGAAAGATAAACAAAATGTAAAAACTCTTAGAATTTATGAAGAGTTCAAAGATGATAGTGATATAGAACCAATTGAATATTTTGAAGATTTAAGTAGTGAATGCAGTAGTATTTATGAGTTAGATACATCCTCATCTGAAGAATATTCTGAAGAGATGGTGTATATAAGTCAAGAAATACAAGAAATAGACCAAGAAATAGAAATGGAAACAACTGAGGAAGTTGAAGATTCAGTAGAAGGTATAAAGTAAGAAATTACCTTTGATATTAAAAAATACAAAGAAATAACTAAGCAGATACTAGATTTACAAGAAAAAGATGTATTCCATCAAAGATTGTTAGGAATATTACCAAGGGTAAATAAAACAATTGTAAACATGAATTATAGAGAAATACCTATTTATATAGAAGATATAATGAGAAAAACAAGAATTCCTATAATTACAAAAGAATGGGTAAAACAAAAGTTATCTAAAATACCAGAGAATGTAAGAAACAAATTGAAATGTATTGAAATAGGAGGAATACAAGTTATGGTAAAAGGATACTTTAGAGAAGGTATGGATATACCAATAGAAATATATTGTATGGACAATAGAATCTTACAAGATCCTGTAGATACTCTATTAGGAACTATTGTAGGAAATCTAGTTTACCAAAAGATAATGTTCACAGTAAGACCAAATTATGCAGTATCATTAATTGATGAAAATATAGATCAAAATTTCAATCTATACTATAAAATTGGAAATTTAAAAATGCCACAAAAAAGTAAAGCTATTAGTATAAGCATAAAATCAATTTTTGCTTTTAGTACTAGCCATCATAATAATTTAAGGAAAATAACTGATAATATTATCATACATAAAGACTTTAAAGAATTAGCTGAATACATACCTCCTAGGAAATACCAAGAACATGAAGTAACCATACCAGAACAGAATGCTTGATTTTCATAAACAAGCAAGAGAAATCAATTCTGAAGGAAAATTGATAAGAATAAATAGTATTAGTCTAGAAGGAGAAAATCTTATTGCAAGATTCCACTCTAGACAAAACTCTAAGATAAGTCAACTTAGAAAATTAAGTATTTCTGAACCAACAAGTTCACAATACTATATCAAAACTAGATATATTAATCAAGAAGGATACAAGAAGCATCTTCTTGTTCTTATAGATACTGGAACAAATAAAAGTCATGTAAATGCTAAATTTGTTAGCCATTTAGTAGACTTTGAATTACCCGAACCATATATGTTTAAAGATTATTTGGGAAATAATCTTGAAATAAGAAAATATGTAAAATTCCCTCTTATATTAGTGGGAGAGGATAAAAAAGAATTTACTAAAGAAATAATTCTATATAAAGATGAATTATATGGAGTCAATCGTTCACCTATAATACTAGGAATGAACTTCCTTGGAAAATTTAGTCCTTACAAAATTTGCCAAGGATACTTAAAAATAACAGTTGATGATAATCCAATCATCATATCAAGAATAGATGAAAATATGAAATCATTGTTGTCATGGAAAGAGTAATAAGTATTAATCCCATGAGTCCATATATTGAAATAACACTCAATATAAGAAATTACTGCAGAGTTAAATTTCATGCATACTTAGATACAGGAAGTACAATAAGTTTGTGCTTACCAAATGTACTACCATCTGAGTATTGGATATATGATTCAAAAAAGGTTGTCACCGCTACAACAGCAGGTGGAAACAAGATAATATACAGCAAATATGCTACACAAGTACCTTTTCTTATATCATTTAGAGAAGTATTTGTTGATACAATATATATGTCAACCACAATTGGATGTGATATTTTTTTAGGACAAAATTTCCTACTAAAATATGCACCATTTACACAATAGATAAATATATGTTCACAACTCCTTGTGCACATAAGATATTTACACAAAAAATCACTAAAGCTATTAGCATAGCATATAAAGAAATTAAACATCAGAGCTCCTCAACCCAGCGTGGTGGATGTTGGAGTACAGAAAAATTCAAACCAATTACAGCTTTTGAAAATGACAACAGAAAATAAGTTAGAAAAATTGAAAAAAGAAATCTCTGAAACCTATTCTGAAAATCCATTAGAAAAATGGAACACGGATAAGGTAAAAGCCAAGATAGAATTAATTAATCCAGACACTATAATAAGAGTTAAACCAATGAGATATAGTGTAGAAGACCAAAATGAATTTAAGGTCCAAATAAAAGAATTGCTAGAAGTCAAACTAATCAGGCCTAGTAAAAGCCCACATAGCAGTCTAACCTTTATGGTTAGAAAACATAGCGAAATAAAAAGAGGAAAAGCCAGAATGGTGATTAATTATAAGAAACTAAATGAAGTTACTAAATTTGATGGATATTACTTGCCTAATAAAGACACTTTCATCAAACAAGTACAAAATAAGAAGATATTTTCAAAATTTGATTGTAAGTCCGAGTTTTGGCAAATCGTACTTACAGAAAAAAGTAAACCACTAACTACATTTAGCACCCTTAATCCTTTAGGACAATATGAATGGAATGTAATGTCATTTGGGTTGAAAAATGCACCACAAATATTTCAAAGAAGAATGGATGAGGTAATCAAGCCAATTACTCATTTTTGTATTGCTTATGTTGATGATTTACTTATTCATTCAAATGATATAAATGAACATATTGAACATCTTAAGAAATTTTGTTATATTATGAAAAAGCATGATATTACACTTTCTCAAAAGAAGGCTGAAATAGCTAAAACAGAAATAGAATTTCTTGGATTACACATAAAAGAAGGAGAATTGCAACTGCAATCTCATATTGGTGAAAAACTTCAAGAATTTCCTGAAGAAATCAAAGATAAAAAACAGTTACAAAGTTTCCTTGGTATATTGAATTATGCTGAAGGATTCATTGAAAATTGTGCCAAATTAAAAAATTATTTTCTTCCAAAATTAAGGAAAAATGTAATGTGGTCTTGGGAAGAACAAGATAGCAAAAATATAAGGAAAGTAAAAGAGGAATTGAAAGTTTTGCCTAAACTTGTAATTCCACAAAAAAGAAGATTTCTTTATCCTTGAAACTGACGCTTCAGATAATTATAGGGGTGCAGTATTAAAGGTTAAAAAGAATCATAAAGAATATAACTGTGAAAAGAATTGTTCTTGTCCCGAGATACTTGCAGGATATACATCAGGAACATTCAAAAAAGTCGAAACAAGGTATGAAACAAATAGAAAAGAACTCATTGCTGTCAAGCGAGGAGTACAAAAATATGAAGATTATTTATTGCCAAAGAAGTTCTTAATTAGAACTGATAACACTCAAGTTAAAGCATTCTTGAAAAATAATGTTGATCCATCTATTGCTAACAGATATATTATTAGAATTCAAATTTGGTTTTCTTATTTCAAATTTGATATTGAATATATAAAATAAAAAACTAACTTTCTTCTTGATTATCTTAGCAGGGATGGAGCTAGAACAACTAAGGACGAAAGTCCAAATTCTTGAAATAAAAGTTTCCTACTTGGAAGCACAAATGCAAAATATCCAAGATAGCCTTCGAGGAAAAAATATAGCCCTTGAGGCAAAAGTAACTTGTACCAAGTCTAGTATCCCTTCACCGGGACCTGTGAATACTAGCGCTCTTCCCGAGGATAAAGGGAAAGATAAGAAAACAATAAGAACCCCTTTCACAGGGAATACTCAAACCTATTGTTGGTAAAGAAGATATAAAAACCCCTATCAGGGATTTACAAGATATCAAAATTAGAGATGGAAGCTCTTCATCAAGCGAGAAATGACTAAAGCTAACTATTGAAACTATTGACCCAAAAGATGTTGTCAAGATATGCCATGGAATGAAGATACCCAAAAAGGATAACTATGAAGAAGTAATATTCTTTCTTGTTATTTTTAATATTTTGTCTGATTGGTATCTTGAAATAGGAAAGTGGATGAGAACTCTCCACTATGGAAAATACAACAAGATAAACTTTTATCCAGAAACACCAATCAACTGGGTAAGAAATTGTTTTGAAATAGGAAATATACTCTGTATATATCCTAACAAGGACCTCAGAGAGATAGCTCAACTCCCGGCAGATGTCAGGAAAGCAATTAAGAGATATACAGAGGTTGTTAAAAGTACAAATATATATATCAGGTTCCACTCGGCGCCAATGGAATGGGATCCTGTTCTTGAATATATGCATCCATCGTTCCATGTTATAAAATTGGGACTCACAAACCAACATTTTTTACCAACCAGTCAAAAGGTTGTGAAAAATGGATATCAAGATATCATTAATATGATGCCCTACAGAAGAGCAAAAGGGTATAAAGAAATATTCAAACATGTGACTCAGTTAATTACTGAGAAAGAAAAGATATGGATCATCCATCTGAAGAATATATAATTTATTCCAATGCAAGGATCCCTACAAAAGACAAAGACTTATATCTCCTTGACAATTTACTCTCCACCATAATTTCAAATCAAGTTAATGGATCAGAAGATATGTCCAAAGAACTGTGCAAAATACTCTGGGATTACAGTGATCATCATTGCGAGCACTGTGTTGTAGAAGATATGAGCCAAGGAGCATCCCTCAACAATGAAGAATTCCCTGCGAATTCTTTGAATCAAGGATGGAAAAATAATGGAGACAAGATAGTGACCCTTTATCACTACTTTAATAAAGCAAATTATTAAAGAAAAACTGGGGTCACTAGAAGACAGAAGATAATACGAAGAAGTCTTTGTGATAAATGATCATTCACCCACCATTTGGTCATATGTCACAATCCATGAAGCCAGCTAGCAAGAAATAATAAAAGAGATCCTGAAGATAAGATTTCCCAAAGACTAAAAACATAAAATGACAGAAGATAGTGGCAGACAGAGGTTATTTTCACTACCTAACAAAGGATAGTGAGATAATAGCTGTAAAGATAAGACTCCTTATCATTTAAGGAATGACTCAAGACCTCTATAAAAGGAGGAATCAAGATCCAAAGAAGGCATCTCGAAATATCTTAAAGAACAACACATCTCAAATTCTCTTCTTTAATCTGTGTACACCACTTGTATTCAGAAATATTGTTAGATAGCTTGAAGATAGCAAAGCTTGTAATAAGGTAATCACTTATAGAGTTCTAAACTTCATAAGGTGAGTACCAAAGGTATATAAATATAGTGTGTAAGCATGTACTGTTTCAGTTTATGAATATAAAGATGAAATTTGTTATGTTCAACAAAGCTTTCATAAAAGGATTTCGTTAAATTTCTCATGATTCTTCGGCAGTACAGATAGAGATTTTAAAAGATTTTCAAAACATTATTTTTGAATGGATGTTAGCCATGCCAAAGTACCCGTCTGGATTAATGTTTTGGGGGAAAAAGGCAGATTTCTAACAAAATTGTAGCACCTTGTGTGTGAGTTTATATTTTAAAATTTCGTTCCAAGTAAGAACTCGTTTCTGAAAAGAGTTTGGATAGAGGTGAAAACAAAGACTCTGAATTGTGAAATAGCGTCTGTGGAAACACGGCTAGTTCTTTAGAGTGAGAAATGCAACCTTAATTGAAAAGCCTTTTGCGGAAGCAGTTGTGGACCCAAATGATTTCAAAACATTTTAAACATTCATCTGATTCAGAAGATTGATTAAGCACATGCAAAACAACTATAAAGACATACTGGAGGGAAAGCCTGATTATTTCCATTGATTACTGTAAGTCATTTACATGCTTTTATATGCTTATATTTACATAATTATTTGCTGATTGTTATGAACACTTCACAAGCATCCACATCTAATAATGATAGCCTTAAGCTTTACTTAAATAGTGTAGATATTTCGTTTTTATTAAGATTAGTTAAAAAATCTCAAAAAGTATTTCCTGCTGGCCAAGAAAACCTTAAGAAAATATATCTTGATATAGATTATGCTTGCAAACATAATATAAGCTTTGATTCTGTAGAAACTAGTAGAAGAATAAAAAATATAAATGATATAATAACTGAATATAAAGATATCGAGGAAGAAGTTTCAGAAGGAATTGTCCTAGGATATATAACTAAAGAGGATCAACCAATAGCCTTTGAAAAATTAACAAAATACAGAGAATATTTAGGACAAATTGAGAAATTTAAGAAAATGTTACAAAATCCTGATTAAATTTACAAGAAGAAAAGAAATAATTCTAAAAAATTCAACAACTAAAAGATATAGGATATATCTTGCAAATATAGAAAAGAAGGGTAAAATAGTATTTTTATAGAATCAATTTTATATTATTAAAAATCTTTGTGAGTGTTGTAAGACATCTGTGAACCAGTTGTCTGTAAGTGTAGCATGGTCCTTGGGAATTAAGGGGAAGGGAATGGGCCATTTTTTTGTTAAAAAGGTTTTTGTTGGGCTTGAGTTAAAAATGAGTATTTTTCATTGTCAAAAATTAAGGTCCAGTTGGGACAACTGGTCCGCCCTTGCATTGACCACTATTTCCTCGTGGAAAATAAGATGTTGTATCCTAATGGACTCATCTATGAAGGCAAAGTGGCCCAATACCTAGACTTGAAAGTTTTTTGATTCTTTATTTACATTCTCTTCCTCTTTTGTTCGCCACAATTTATAATAATTAAGCTTATTTGTTTGTAAAAATAAAGTATTTTTACTTATTTTTATAATTAATCAAACATGTTTGATTAAATAAAGTAGGTGTATCAGTTGCCGGAATTCATAAATTACCAAAAACATAATTTTATTTGTGACGGTGCATTAAATTAAACACAAGAAAGTGACAACAAATACATAACGGAGTAAGATCAAACAAAGTGATGAGCTACATCCCCAATGGAGCTTAACTTATTCTACTACACTAGAACATCTGTAATTGTACTAATATTGTTTAAGGGTCTTGATTTTTAGGGACACTTCATGGCAACAGGGCCGGCCACGAGAATTCTGAGGCCTTAAGCTAAGCGATTGATAATTATGATGCCCTTAAACATTAATTTTCACTAGCGCATCAATACTTACATATTTTGAAAATGAGAATAAGGTGAATACTTACACAACACTGGCATAAGCAACGTTACAAAGAGTGTTAGTTTGTTGAAAAATAGAATGCCACATACACTTTAGTTCTATTGTAAGATGTAATTAAGTAAAATTTCTAACTATACTATACTTCAAGAATAATGGCTTATATAACTCCATGATGAACATCTAGATGTATTTTCATTGATTTATTAATTGGTTCGTCAACCCACACTGACACAGGATTCCAGGTAAACTAACTAATTGTGAAGGATATCAATCTCACTCATAAATTTCATTATCCAAATAGGCAAACAATTCTATTAATTACCATAAACACGTGTAACTGCACGATCACTATGAATTGATCAAAGTTAAGTTAAATTGAAGCCTAAATTTAGTACCTGAGCAGGCTCAACGAACCTAGGCGAATCAAACAAGCTCGCCGGACTCAATCCGGGAGGTATTGTAAACATCCCAGGCTGCTGCCACACTACTAAACCAGCCGGCCTATTCTGCTAAAACCTAAAATCACCTCCAGTAAGTTGGAGAAATGTAATTTTCTGCATGTCTATAAATCTATACATTTATACACATTGTATAGTTGAAATATTAGAGAGAATGGAGGATTTCGACGTACCTAACTCAAATCTCACAAAATAAAAAAAAATCAAAGCACCTTGAACTTGAAGAGGCCGAGAAAAATGAAGATTAGAATTTAGAAGACCAAGAGTTTGATGGTAAGGAAATAGGTATTTGAGGGTTTTTATTTGGGAAAAAATAAAAAATAAGATGTTTAAGTTTCTAAATTCACAAATCAGGTTTATAGTTTGTAAATTCAAAAATCAGGTTTTTTTTTTAATATAATATAATATCCTTACCGCTCCGGGGACTATTCCGACAACCAAATCCGATCACCACTCTTCTCCGACGACTATGCCGGCGATCGTTCTGACGACACTCCAATTCCGATGATTATTCTAGCGACCATTCTGGTCACATATTTACAATTTAATAAGTCGCATATTATTTTTCAATCATGGATAATAATTTTTATACGTCACAGATTATTTTACGATCATAGCTCAAAAATTTTGTAGGTCACATATTTCAAAATTCGTTGGTCATAGATCAAAATTTATAGGTCATACGATCACATAATTCAAAATTAGTTGGTCACAGATTTTTTCACGATTACAGATTATATAATTTTTAGGTCACATATAACAAAATGGTTGGTCACAGATTGTTTTTCAGTCACATGTTATCAAACTTTAAGATCATGGTTTAATACTTTAGTGAATTTGAGAGGTGCTCCTTTAGTGAAGGTGCATTAGGAGATGCTATACCACGACTACCTTCGTTGAGGTATTTGTGGGTTCAGGGATACACTGAATCAGAAGCTGATTGGGATAAGGTACATAAGAAGCGTCCAAAATGGATTACTGAGTTCTTTCCAACAACCATTGAGACTAAAGCCCAAATTCTAGGTTATTATTCACTTGCTGATCGGAGAACATATTTTCCATCTACTGTTGTGCTCTTTATTCCCAAGGTTACAATTGATGAGTAAATGTACGTACATTTGAGATCCCTTCATGTAAACAAAATTCCTTACCAGTTGAGATACTCTATGTTCTGAGTTCAGTGTAATAAGTTTCCTTTCTTAGGTGGTAGGAAAGCAATTCTTACTGTCTTACATTTCTACAAAGTATTGGTGAGCTTATGCTCTAACAAAGCCTATTGCCCCCACAGCTATTTTTTGTTTCTTCCTCTATCCAAGCTCGGTATCTTATTTCAAAGTGAATTTTAACGATTGATGACTAAGTGAATTTTATTTTAAAACTCGTATATAAATTTTATTTTATTTCAAAATCATGCATAACCCGACCATCTCAAATTTCATAACAAGTGGGAGAACCACTCTAAGCTTGGTCCCATTACCATCCTTAATAATGTGATTTATAAGCAAAATAAAGATTGATAATGGAGGAGTTTTTATACGTTCATAGAGTATGATAATCTATTTTGTACCAGTTTAGACATGTCATTTATTTCTAACTTATAAGCAAAAAATTGTTTATTCTAAAAGTAAGGGCTTCGTATGATTTTGTGTACCAAAATATCGAGTTTATTGTGACATAATGCCAATCATTCGAGGCACTCAACTTCATCTTTACACAAAGTGAAGCAGCGAAAAGTTTATTTTTGGCTTCTACAAGAATTACAATGAACAGCAGGATAATAAACCAATCCTCCGTGCAAATCACAACTTAGATAAGACATGTCAATAACCATCCGTACATATAGTATACTATGAAATGTAGTATATGGTTACATAAATGCAACAGGTGTTAAAAGTCTAAACGGGAAATGCACGATTGGATTCTTCTACTAATTTCTGCTTCTCTCTCCATTAGCTCGACCCTTTGGAAGTCAAAAATTTCAACGCGTCTTCCAATCCTTCAGTTTCTTGCTTCCTTTAGGTTTGGCTATGGGTGCAGTCATTCCAGCCATTTTGGCAATGTACACAGCCCGAAGAGCATCGTTATAGGTCCATCTGCAAAACCAGAAATCAGGAATCAGCTGATTATTGATATGATAACACACTATTCAAATTTGAATTACACGACCAACGTGATCATAAAAACAACTGACAAGGGTGCTCAAATAAGCAAAACTATGGAGTAATACAAACAACTGTCCCACTTAATCTGACAAAGGTATATAACCAAGCAGACTTTTGTACTAGTTAAGCTTAAAGGTGCATTGTTTAAACGCTCAGTGACACGTCTAGGAAAAGAAACTAAAACCATGTTTATGACATAATTAAGTTTTACACAATGTTATGTACTAAAGATTCTACGAAAGACAAACACAAGTTCTCTATCTATAGTAGGTACAGCCAACAATCGACAAATATACAATAGTCAAATGCTTAGGATGTGCATAACAGTCAATTCCACTGCCAACTCCCACCCCACCACCACCTAAACAAAAACTGATAGAATGAGGAGTAAGTGCATGCAAGTATGATTCAGAAAGTAGTATTCCAGCAGCCCGGCTTGAGCAACTATACTTGAACTGAAGCCATGAAATTCTTGCTTCAAAAGCAGCTCTCACTTTAATTGCACCCTAGGCTACTTCTATTGAGCATGTGATTTAGAATGTCTCAATGATATAATATGTAGTAGTTTGTTTATTACGTGACATGGTATTATATGACATGCAAAAACAAATCTTAAAGCAGCTCTCACATTTTCGTTTCATATGCTTTTTAAGTTGCCTTGTTTTAAACCTTCCTCCTTGTCTTAATTTTGTTCATGGACAACTTAACTTCATTCTTTTCTAAATTAGCAAAAACGGATGACCATAATGAATATATATATATATATATATA
Organism: Fraxinus excelsior; assembly: GCA_019097785.1. Taxonomy (NCBI): domain Eukaryota; kingdom Viridiplantae; phylum Streptophyta; class Magnoliopsida; order Lamiales; family Oleaceae; genus Fraxinus; species Fraxinus excelsior. The sequence goes on from CM032629.1 coordinate 26,771,782, forward strand.
TATATATATATATATATATATATATATATATATATTATTTAGATTAGAATTGCTCTTATTCACTACAAAAAAATGCGGTCTCTGAAGCTTTGATTTCCGTCACAGTATAAAAGTTTATACAATGTAAGTGCAAAGATCATCTGAAAAAATATATCTCTTTTTTAAAATTAATATAAATAAGTTAAGCACAAAGAGAAAAGAAAAACTTTGATGAGAGAAATGATTCAAGAAGTTTGATTCAACAATCAAAGTTTTTGTTACGAAAAAATGAATGAAATGAACGCAAATGTAAGTTAAAAAGAAATCTCCCAAAAGATATCTCACTTTGATACTCTTGAATATTTTTTTGTTGAATGCAAGAAGTAGAGATATTTATAGACTTCAAAACGTTAAAGAATCCGGGTGTTCGGATGACCACGTCCGGTCGACTGCCTCTTGTTCGGATGACCATATAGCCGTTTGTACAGAAAAAATCAGGATTTATTTAAAGATGGTCAAAGAGGGACTCATTTAAAGATTGTATCATTCAGCCGTAATCTTATGTGTGTACGTGTAAAAATTATTTATTGAAACGTAAAATTGAAAATTAATTATAAAAAAACAAAATTTTAAAAATATGTATTTACTTGAATATTTTCGGACTCTATCTCTATAAATATTAAATACATGATCTGAGCTCTCTCTCTATCTCACTAAAAAAATGCTTCAAATATTGGCGGACAACTGTCCCCGGGCAAATACCATACAGCTGTCCCAGGCAAATACAGCTAGGGAAAGCTTTCCGCGGTATGCTTACTTGGTAAAAATCCATCTTACAATCTCTCTCAAGTTGCTTTTCCTGCTTTCCGAATTGGTTACATTAGAAATTTTCATTTCAGTTTCAAAGACGCCCAAGAAACCACCTTTACCCTTTTCTACATCATTTCTCACACTCTGATGGTGATAGTGTAGTTGCCGGTATGAGTAAGTCAGTGAGGCAGGTGGTAGCGGTAATGTAGCCGCAAGACCAGATGATGCTGTATGTGACTGCGTGATTTCGTACGTAACAGAACCGCGAGATTGGGCTTCAGTTTCTCAGGTGTGCAACAGTGGCATTGACACAACCCGTCCCAAGTCACCCTAATGGACCTGACACGTGTCGTGCGCCGATGGTAGATACCAGTTAAATGCTGGACCCACCACCAAGGCAACCATAACGTAACATCGGTATATATAGCTTCTTTTAACCAAAAAGAAGTTTAAAAGAAATTTTGACAGAGTCTCCTCCAAAAATGACATTATTTTCCATCCTATTAGCATAAAAACTTCCAATCACCTATATACCAACATCATAAAATCAATTACTCGATCAACTAACAATGTCTATATCACCATGCATCATAACTGCTTCGCAATCACATAATAGCGATGTAGTTTAGTTTACAATATTCCATCGTGATAGTAGATACATTTAAGTACAAAACTCTAAAAAATGAAGCAAAATGGTCGCTTGATGATTACAGTCTTAAGCAAAAGAACCTACAGTAGGTGATAGTAGTGGCTGCAAAAACTATCAATATAATCTTCACCCCTGCTCAATCAACTGCTTCCTATAAAGAAAATGTTAAGAAAATAGATGAGATAATAATCCCAGTGAGTGGAATGTTTATACAATGGTTACACAATCCTCTATGTACGCACATTCATTTATAAAAGAACACTGATTTTTTTTTTCAATCATCATGATGTCCTCGTTACCTTAGAAAGCTGTATCCTAACATCTTCTAAATTTATAATGCGGGTACTAAATCATAAATTAGACTCAAACTGATATCAAGGAAATTGATAATAATTGATACAACACATTGAGCAAGTATACTAATCAAATTCAGTAAGTTGAAACCATAATCTAAATTTCATAAGCTAAACTGTAAGCTAGGAACTGTAAACTGAAAGTTAATAACCCACTATATATAGACTCATTACATCAAAATATACCCCATGTAGTCATCAGCTAATGATATGAAAACTCTAGCCATATGCACGTAAATGGCTGATCAACACCTCTGTACACGGCCGTAGCCCCTCAGTGTACGAAGTGGAATTAACATAATCATCTTTATACACGGCCGTAGCCCCTCAGTGTATAAAGTGGAAATAACATAATCATCCTTATACATGGCTGTAGCCCCTCAGTGCATAATAGATACCCTTACACACGGCCGTAGCCCCTCAGTGGATAAGAGTCACCTTTATACATGGCTTTAGCCCCTCAGTGTATAGGAGTCAAATACACAACTCTAGTACACGGCCATAGCCCCTCAGTGCACTAGAGTAAGATAACTACATTGGGGTATTTTCTGATAGTATCAACATAATCATGCTCATTTACCACTTTCTCAAAAGTAAGACCTTTAGTGCAACTAATATGCTTCTCTACCAATTTGGAATCATATAACCATTCATATTACATAAACATGTTTATAAATTTATAAATTAAAAATCCTTTTTTTTTTGGAAAGTAAGTTCTCCACTCACTCAAAACAAGCTACCGTCTAGGACGATCCGTAAGCTTTTCCAATTTCTTCGTCACCACCTGAAACACCATACAAGATAGCTAATTCAACTATTGTCAAGTCAAGAAACCTCTAACATCTAATGCTATAACATTACAACTAAATTTTCTCGATGCGAGAATAAACATCCCAATTTATTCCCTTAATCAAGTGAGTCTAACTACACCTTCTAGTCCATTTATTAATAATCAATACATTAACATCACCTTCCATCCAATCATAAATGCAATTATCCACTTCCAACTAGTAAAGCTAGCAATCAATACTACAACCAATTTAACATGCATATAGTTCCATAATCTCATGTTTTCTATTAAACATTTCAATAATACAATACTTCCCACTAACAAAACTTATACAAATATTAACTAAAAATCTAGGGTTTGCCCAAAAATTCCATTTCTTACCTTAATATCAATGGATACTAAAAACCCCGTAATCTCAAGCTCCAATAGTACTAATATCTCATAAATCTAAAAATTTAACCACAATTTAAACCTTAGAAATTTAACATAATGTACCTCTATTCCCAAAAATATAACGAGAAAACAAGAAAAAATCGAGTTCCAAAATACCCACTTTACCTTCTTCTCCTTTTCCTTCTCTTTTTTCTTCTCTTTTTCTACCTTTCTTCCTCTCTATTTCCCCAATTTCAGCTCTCTGTCTCGGTCTCTCACTCTCTGCGTATAGTGTGTGTGTTAGTGGAAAAATGAGACAAATAGGCTTGGAAAAGTCTAATAAAAGGGTCAATTGCAAAGGAAGTCCCTCAACTCTCCAATGCCAAATAAGTAAGTCCACAACTTCTAAAACAATCCATTTAAAAACCTTTTCTTTTCCTACTTTAAAAATAAGTCCCAAGCAATTATTTTATTCTCATTTAACTCCATATTTGACTTTGACTTAGACAATTCAACCATTGACTTTGACTTATAAAAATTGGGTTATTACAGGCATAATACTGATTCCCTCATGCAAAAGCATGTCACTATTGCACTGTGTTATGCCGCCACTCCGTTCGTTTTCCACGTGAGCTACATTGTGCGTTTTTGCTTGTGAAAATCGCCACCAGTAATCTTCTTCACATATGGTTTTTCCCACGGCCAAAGTCTTTCTAGTTTCTTTAGTATTGTGCATTTGTAATTTGTAATGTTTTCAATTGCATCATTATAGATAACTCTATGAAGGTTTACTAGCCCTTTTATTTCCCTTCTTGCAAACTGTTTGTCTTTTCCATAACAAGAGTCTGATGCTAATCTTGGAATTGGGAGTTTATGGCTACTAGCTTCCTGTTTTCTCGACTCTTTACCTACCTTAAATTATCCAGCACGGGGTTATGGACTTAAGTACAAGTATGGCTTATTAATATAGCTGAATGTTGGCTTGAAGTATGCTTTCCTTCGTTCATCTTTTGTTTAGTTCTCGCATATGCAAAGAACTGTGTGGTATGTATTGGCCACAGAAACGTTAGAGCCGGCTAATCTGATTTGCATTATTTTGTAGGCAACTGCTACGGGAGAGGAAGGCAGGAATTTGTTGTTCGATTGTTGCAACTGAAACTATGGACACCGATGGAGAGATTGCAATTGTAAACGTTTTTCACTTGTTGTCCATAACGTAGGCAACATCAACTTGATTTAATTAATAGTACTAGACAAAGGCAAAGTATGTCGTATTCGGGCAGAGTTTTTGATTATTATTATTATTATTATTAGTAGAAAATATTTCATAAAATTTTGACAAGAAAATTATCCATTTGACTTATGTTTTCGGATAAACAATAACTTGATTTATAAGTTTCCTTATATACGATAAAATCACAAGCTCAAAGAATTCAGTAAAGATGGATAAATGAACACCTATCATTTGCTGGAATTCATAAATTCGCAAAAACAAGAATCAACAAAAACACGAAAGTTTTATTTGTGACAATGCATTAAATTAAACACAAGAAAGCGACACCAAATACATAACAAAGTAACCTCAAACAATGTGATAAGCTACCTCCAGTGGAGCTTAACTTATTCTACTACACTAGAACATCAGTAATTATAGTAATGTTGTTTGAGGGTCTTGATTTTTTGGGACACTTCATGGTGGAGTGGTAATACCTGCAAGAATAAATATATGTTGCAAGTTATTCGTAGTACATGAAAAATAGGTTAAATTTAGCGAAAATATTAACCATTAACAAGTCATCATGATTAAAAACAAAGAGAATGTGCGCTTGCGCCCTGTTAGGGGAGCTTGAGATAGAAGAGTTAACCATATAGGTGAGTGAGAGAGTCAGAAACCTACTTCCACACTTATAGTTGCGAGGGACAGACCTCCCACATCCTTCAACCAGTTTCACAACACGTAATACTCCAATGCCTTTAATGGCTGCTGCCACTTTAGGGCTAAGATAAGGACATACACATTCCATGTGAGCATCCCTTAGGTTTTGACAACAAGCAGCTGATGCATTCCTCCCATAAATTATTGGCCTGCAATTATTAAACACAGTATTTTTTTCATCCTTACATTGACTCGGAGTTATGCCTTGTGCCATTGTAACCACCCGACCACCAGCAACCAAAGCAATCAAAATTAGGATCCCAACCCATTTGCCCAACATTTTTAGAACCCTCTAACTATGAGTTCTTTGTTTCTTTTTCTAATTTTGTTCCATTTAAAAATGGACCAAGACCCTTTATATAGAGGAGAGCGAGGGTCTTGGTCCATTTTTAAATGCAACAAAATGCAATTTGGAGTTGTTGTGTTGAATGTTCCACCATTACCTAAATAAGTTCACACACACACACACATATATATATATACACTTTTGTTGTCTTATTTATATAGCATTATTTTTGTAGTCGTTTTCTAAAATAATTATTTTTATTTTTATTTAACTTATTTTGGTTTGATGGATTTTTGATTTTTGTCAGAGCAAAGATTTCCGGGTATCTTAAAATTTTACACTAATACTTCCAACTTTTCCCAATTTTATTTTTAACTTTCAAATAATTAACATTGTCGAACTTATATATTAGTTGTTTATCTTACTTATTTATAATTATGAATGGCAAATAAGTATTTTCACTCTGTTTTAACTGATTTTTGACCTGGTGCTAATTAATATAAGAGAAAACAATGTTGGGGACATAAATGTAAAAATGAGCAGAAGTTAAGGACCTTCATTATAATTATAACACGATGTAGCAAATAATTGTAATAAATGAAAAATTCTCAAGAGTTTTGTAAATTTTTTAGAAACAAAAGGAATATGAAAATGAAATTTAAAAAATTGAACATACAGCGCATAATTGTCAGCAAAGAAAAAGGTTCATGGGATACCATGAAATTGCCACAGCATTTATGTATGAAAATTTTAACTTTTTAGTGTGAAACCAAGGGAAAGACCAAGACAACGTAAAGACTCGCTCCTTGTAATTGAAATGGACACGTTATTAAAATATTATTCAATTAACAAGTTATATAGTTAGTTTTCTATTGATTTAGGCAATTTTTTTTTTTTTTTTTTTTTTCATATTTGAGACATTTAAATTTGGACCTTACCGGAATACAAATCTATCGGGATGACACATGGTGACTAATGTTGTATGATTTAAGTGAATTGAGATACGTATAAAAAAAACTTGTTTAAGTACAAACTTTTTAATTGTATTCAGCGAACATCCAATATGAGACTCTAGGCTAGTCGTAGAGTAATGATCCACCTTGCCGGTGCACATCACAAAGACGTTTGGCCAGTTTAGCACAACCGTTTGCAAAGTCACAATCACTCTGAAATTCAATTACATGAACCTCGGTGATGGATATAGTAAGATGAATTAAATATGACAAGATTATATCAAGGAATAATAATAAATATTATTATTTTTTAATTATCTTATCTAGTTTTGCTCCGGCTTATTTTAGTTAAAATTCCAATTAGATTCCACCCCCCCCCCCCCCCCCCAACACTTCTTGTTACATCATCAAGAATCAAATTGGCTTTATCACTGCCTCTCCAAATTTTTGATCGTGGTTTTATATTAGTAGTTCTTGACGGCCTTTTGCATTTAGTGTTTAAATTATATTAGAAAATTTATATTCATGGAGCCTAATTTACCAATGGAAATTAACAACTCACTTTTGTTTATCAAGCACTAAAATGCTGATTTCGAAACAAAAATTTATCGAATACTTAACTAATTTTTCACTACTGATTATTTCTTTAGCACAAGTTGATTTTCTTAAATCTATAGCAATGCCAAACTAAGCCTATGACATGTCTGACTTTTGAAAAACATCTTTTTTTTTTCTTAAATTTTTTTTTTTTTTTTTTTGATGAAATTTTTTTATTTATGGAACTTTAACTGTTTAATTGGCTTGTGGAAAGAATCTGAGACTCCTAAATTGTGAAACCAAGGAAAGACCAAGACAAGGCAAAGACTTGCTCCTTGTAGTTGAGTTTGAAATTTTACTAAAAGAACATATTCAAATTGTGTGTTTGTGACAACTTATATAGTTTTTTTTTTTCCCATTAATATTGGTGTAACTTTCACATTTGATGTATTTAAATTTGGAACTCATGAGACTAATATAAGATTCTTCGATGACATAGTATGATTACTGTGATATTTTTAACTTGAAATATAACCGTGTGAATTAAATTGTCAACAAGATATCTTATGGAATTTTTTGTGATGTTTGTCTTTTCTACGAAGGAGCAAGACATGTATAGGAAAAATGAGAAAAATAAAAAAATAAAAAAATAAATCTTGTTGAATTATAGTCTTTTCAATTGTTTTATCAAAAAATAAAAAATAAAAATGCACCAACTGCACCCATGCACATCACAGACAGTTAAGCATTTTAGGACAATCTATTACACTAGGAAAAATTGCAACCAGAATAGAGTACTCATTTTCTTGAGAAATAAAGCATTTTAAGTCTCCAATAAATTTTGAGGCATCTTCATCTCCACTTTGATGAAAACTTTATTTCATTAAGTTAGCACACGTGATGTAATGTTTGTAAGATGATGCATGGTTATCTAAGCTTTTAAACTTGTTCGGAATTGATGATTCGAGCGGATTTTTACTTGAGTCTATTTATCATCATGTTAAAAATTCAACAGTACAATCTCATTATTCCATATAAACGTCACATCATTGATATTCCATCATCATAATGATAAATAACATTATTCTTTTTACTTAATTTAGTGAACACATTGCGTTTGAAGGTGAAAATCCTGACTTAGAGGTAAATTGAGCATAAAGGAAGAGAATTCGAGCTTAAAAGATTAATTGAAGAGCTATCTACAACGCGTGAGATAATATTGAAAGCTTGAAAATAGTTGATTGGATGAATTCACAAGTTTTAGAATCAAATTCGACATTTGAAGAGTTTCGTGACAAAAGTGGATAAATAAGAACTCTGAGGATGTACTTGAATATTCTCGAAAGTTGAAGGACCAATTCGAATAAAATAAAGTTGGGGGCAACCAAAATGATTGTGCTTAAAAGATGAAGGACCAATTTGGACACATTTGAGAGTAGAAAGACCTAAATTTAATCAATTGAAAGTTGAGAGAGTAAAATTGAAATCAATGAAAAGATGGAGAACTTGGTCCGAAAATACTTGGTGTCTAGGCACTAGGTTAACATCCATTAGACAACAACCCTTTTTGGCCAGGGTTATTGACCGATTGAAAAATAGGAGGGGGGGGGGGGGGGTGTACGTGGCGCCCCTATTGGAGGTACGGCTGTCCGTGGGTTTGTTCGGTTCTGCTCGGTTCCAAGATTTTCGGGTATTTAATAAATGGACCTGTTGGGTCCAAATATAATTATGGAACCGTTCGGATTTGGTTTCGTTCGGTTCGGTTCCTTTCGATTCCATACCACAATTAAATTTTTTAACATTTACAGTAACACTACATAAATATAACTAATGACATTTCATTTATAACTTTTACAAATTAACGTAACCCAATTTAAAAATATATAAATAACTAGCTGTCGAATAATATTAATTCAATGCATACAAATACCAAATTGTTGGTGATATAGATATTAATATTAAAATGTCGGTGATCCATATTAAAAAATTGAGGTCCATAGCTTAAAATTATGAAGTGATCTGATTTATTTAATTAATTTGTTAATTTATTTAGAAAAAAATCAAATAATTTAATTAATTCAATAAAAAAAATTTATTTAGTTTCGGTTCTTATTTTAGACCCGAGACCCGACCAATACCCATCGGTTCTCGATTCAGGTACTCGTTCGGGTATTTAACTTACGAAGAACTGCTCAATTCGATTCGGGACTTTTGGACACTCTTAATTGGAGGGGTGCCTGACCTTGACCGACGTTAGACGCCCCTCCAATAGGGGGCGACACGTACGCCCCTGTTTTTCAATCAGTCAATAACCCTGGCCGTATAGCTTTGTTCTCCATTAGGCTTGTGTTTGCTACCCATTTTGGAAAAAAAATAAATTCTAGAATAGTGATTGATGGAAGAATATGTGGTTAAAAAGTAAGGAGAATTTTTTGGTTTATGTGTAATATTATTTTATTGATAGAATGTGTGGTTAAAATGAATAAAGAGAGAGAAAAATGAGAAATAGAATGGATATCAAACAAGGGCTAGATATGTCTTGCAAACTTGATTCAATACTTTGGATTTTAGCCTTGGCGCCCAGGCGCACCTCGATTTCTTACTTTCTTTATTTTAGCTTGGAAACTTACATTGTGTTTGATTTGCTATTTTCAGTTTTGCTACACATTAAAAATATGTTTGGTCTCATATTTTTAAAAACACATTTTAATATCATTCTTCTAAAAAGTGTAAAGCGTGACTACTAAATGTGAAAGCCAAGCTTCTAGTTTTAGGAATCTTTGAAGCTTAGGTGTAAAAAAAAAAAATTCTTATTTTTAATATAAAAATAATATACCAAACATCTAAATTTGTAAAATACTATATTTGTTCAATAATTTTTACATAAAGTTAATTATAAAATTTTCAAGTTTTCGAACTGCAAAAGCTAAACCTTTTTGCATAGTCTTAATTTTCTACTAGACAAATCCCACACAATAAATTTATAAGAACTTTTTATAAAGTGTCAAAATTTTCAACAAAACAATAAGTTTCAAGACAATAAGTTTAAATATTATCTAATTCTTTATCGGATAATGCCATTTTTTTACTTTTGTAAAAATAAAGTCGTTTAAGATTTTGAATAAAAAAACTTGAAAAATGAAAAAAATCAAAGTCAAGTAAAATACTTTTGAAAAAGGAAAATTTAATAAAACATAATAAAGTGTCTAGTTACGCATTAAGCAATCAACTGCTTGGCATGCATTAAGTTGTCAGCTGCCACATTTGCTTGGCGCGCATATAGTGGTCAAATGTCAGCCAAGGTGTGATGTTTCGTTTTTTAGAACAATAGTTAAAGTTATAACACAAATAATTTTTTTTTTAACGTTTTCAGTAAAATCTCTTAAAACGCTCAAAACATGAAAACAAGTGTTTAAATAAAATTTTATATACATAAATTATTTGATAAAATGTAAAAAAAAAAAAAAGCTAAATAAAATTTGAAAAAATTAATAATCAATTTTTTATAAAAACAATAATAATAATAATAAATTTTAAAAAAAATCTAAAATAGTATATTTAAATGAACACAAATGAATACTCTCAATTCATGTCATTAATTTTTATTCTCAATTCTTACATTTGTCCAACTAATTTTATTACTTATTTTTGTTTTTCTTTTCTAGCGGAAAAAATATTGTGAGGTTTATCAATATCTAAATGTATATATTACTTGATAATATATCAACATAAGATGTTCTATTTTATTGAACAATCAAATTTTATGGATTAAATTTACTTTTTCCTCTCAAAATCTAAAATCAAACATGTTTTTCTTATTTTCTGTTTTCATGAACAGTTTTCAGAATAACAAACCAAATGTGTTTTAGTAATCTTAAAAAAAAAAAAAATATCAGAGTAGAATATTAAAAATAAACTTAAAACTAAAAATTGAAACAAAATCCAAAAGGACCCTTATTTTCTAGAGTTTTTGGCATTTCAAGGCACGATTTGAGATTTCTTGAGGCCTATATAAATTAGAAAACTTTGTATTGCATTCTCTAAATTCATAAAACCACGTGAATTATCATATCTTTGAGATTAATTGAAGAACACAAAACGTCATCATCATTTAGGATAAATCATAGAGAGAAGAAAGGAAGTAAAGAGAGTCAGGCATGAATGGATCGCACTCTTGGAAATGAAGATTAAAGAGATTCATCCTAACTTTTTGTTCTTAAATTTATCAAGTGATGTCCATTTCAAACTCTTGTTATCTTGACTCTTCATCATGTTTCTTGTTTCTTGTGCAGGTTATTTGTTAATTAGGACATTGCTAATTAACTTGTACTCATATTTTAAATAAATATTGTAGGTTTTTCTTTATATAAATTGATTGATTGAATTATTTTCATGTTTGTTAATGAAACCTTAATATATGATATTTGTTACATGTAAATTGAGATGTTGCATTTTAGAATATCCAATCTTACTTTCAAAAAATTTATCGTCCTTTTGCAAGAAAATATCAACAAGAGACCAACTATATAATTTATAGAGACGGAGCTTGGGGGGGGGGGGGGGGGCACTCACAAGGGGCCCCACATGTATTTAAAACATAAAAAATTGCAGCGGGCCCCACCCATGTGTCTTACCTATGAAATGTATGTGAAACGTTTCCCTGTACTTCAAGCATACACTTTAAAAATCAAGCCCAAGTGCATTAAATTTTTTTTTGTTATAACCCTTTTGGAAAACCCAAATCTCCCAAGTGCCAAGTCCCGGGGGGGGGGGGGGGGGGGGGGGGGGGGCAATCACAAGGGGCCTGGGGCCCACATGTATTTAAAACATAAAATATTGCAGTGAGCCCCACCCATGTGTCTTACCTGTGAAATTTATGTGAAACTTTTCCATGTACTTCAAGCATACACTTTAAAAATCAAGCCCAAGTGCATTAAATTTTTTTTTTTTTTTTTTTTGTTATAACCCTTTTGGAAAACCCAAATCTCCCAAGTGCCAAGTCCCAAACTGGCAAACCCACGGCTTCATTTCAATTCCAGACTTCCAGTTGCTTGGGTTCAGTCGTTCAGGGTTCCAATTCGAAATTTCCCAAACCTCCAAACCCTTGCCATCCGTCGTCTCGTCGTCCACCGAATTGGGAGTCCCATCTATCTCTGTCTCTGCTGTGACCTACTCAGTGCTCACTGTTCTGTACTTCTGTTGGGGACTTGGGGTCTTCTCAATGTTCAATTTATTTCGGTAGGCCATACATTTTAAGTGAAATCGGTTTCATTCTTCTTCTTCTTCATTCTTAACTGCACGTCTTCTTCTAATCTTCTTCATTCTCCGCTCTGCTCAGTGACTCGATTCGGCCTGCAGACTTCCAAGTTCCAGCCATCCGCCTTCATTTGGAGTGAAACTATGAGAATGTGAGGTATGTTTGGTTAAAAATTGGTTATTTGGTTTATTGGTTAGATACTTAGATTAGATACTTAACTTAGATTTATTGGTGAATTGGTTTATTGGTTAGATTAGATACTTAACTTAGATTTATTGGTTAATTGGTTTATTGGTTTACTTGTTCACATCACATTTCACATGAATTAAGGCAGTAGACAATTTATGGTAGAATAGTTAGTACTCAGTAGTGAGATTGAATTGAACATTGAATTCCAAATTTGAATTACTGGGAATTGAACATTGGTTTATTGGGAATATTTATATCATAAAGAAAATTGAATCATATTTCAAGAAACGAACTTTTGAGGAAGCTTCTACCTCTAATATTGAATCTCTTATTCTGGAAGATAACATTGGTCAAGAACCATACGTTGTTGATTCTTCTCCTCAGAATGAGGAATTCGATTCATCTTCACTATAACGTGATTCTGGATTACACAAATTAATGTTGGATTTTCCGGTAGAGCATAGGGATGTAATCAGACGAGCTTGTGTCAAGTTGGGGCCATATCAACCAATTCCTCCTAGAACGTCAATGTATTTGGATAAGAATGGTAGACGTTTTGTCCCTTGTTGGTACAAACTCTTTCCAGATTGGGTAGAGTTTTCGCCAACAAAAAATGGGGCATACTGTCTTCCTTGCTATATTTTTAATCCATCATGTGCTCGAACGAGTCAAAATGCATTTACAGTTGAGGGTTTCAGGAATTGGAAGAAAGTTAATGATGGAAAGAATTGTGCATTTCTGAATCATGTGGGAAATTACCCAAATACATTTCACAAAAGGGCTATGAATTGTTGTTGCGACTTGATGAATTCATTGCAACACGTGGATAAAGTTATTGAGAAGCAAAGCTCCAAAAAGGTTGCAAGTAATCGATTGAAAGTTCAAATGCCCATTGATGCAATAAAATGGTGCACACTTCAAGGGATATCATACAGAGGTCGTGATGAAAGACCTGAATCCATTAACATAGGGAACTTTATTCAGTTGATTAAACACACGGCACGTTACAATGAAGTTGTAGATGCAGTTGTGTTGAAGCATGCTCCAAGAAATGCAACTTATACTTCTCCTGAGATTCAAAAGCAGATAGTATCTCTTCTAGCATCCAAGGTACAACATTTTATTGTAAATGAGATTGGTAATGCCAAATTTTGCATATTAGAAGATGAATCTCAAGATTCATCAAAAAGAGAGCAGATGGCCATTGTTCTGAAATTTGTTGACGAAGAAGGTTACATACAAGAGAGATTTTTTGATTTGGTTCATGTTGAAGATACGAAATCATTAACTTTAAAGAAGGAGATACGTAGAGTGCTCTCTCAACATAACCTTAGCATACAAAATATCTATGGTCAAGGATATGATGTAGCTAGTAATATGCGAGCAGAGTGGAATGGATTGCAAGTTTTATTCATTGAGGAATGTCCATATGCATATTATGTTCATTGTTTTGCTCATCGACTCCAATTGGCTCTTGTGGCAACAGCTAGGCAAGTAATTCCAGTATCTCAGTTTTTTGATTACTTAACTTTTATTGTGAACTTGGTTACCTCTTCTAGTTAAAGAAGTGACAAACTTCGAAGCTCTCAAGCAACTAGAATTGCAGAAATGATTGATAATGATGAGAATGATGAGTTCGAAACTGGAAGAGGAAAAAATCAGATTGGAACTCTAAAACGTGTTAGAAGTACAAGATGGAGCTCACACTTTGGTTCCATTTGTAATTTACTTGTTTTGTTTGATGACACTTGTTCTATTTTAGTTGATATCATCAATGATGGAAGTACTTTAGCTAACAGAGGTGAAGCTGATGGTGTTTATGATGTCATGATATCTTTTGAGTTCGTATTTCTTCTACATTTAATGAGAGATATCTTGAGATTTACAGATGTTCTTTGTCAATCATTACAATTTAAATCTCAGAATATATTGAATGCAATGGAATTGGTGTTGGTGACGAAAACCCGACTTCAAAACTATAGAGAAGATGGATGGGATGGATTGTTCAACAATGTGAAGTCATTTTGTACTTCAAGAAACATAGACATTCCTGATATGGCTTCTCTATATAGAGCAGGTCGATGGAGGATTTCTAAGCAAAAAGATCCTATCACTTTGCAACATCATTACAAAATTGATTTGTTTCTTGCAATAGTTGATTTTCAAGTTCACGAGTTAAGAGATAGATTTAAGGAAGATGTGATGGAATTGCTTATTCTTAGCTCATCATTAGATCCTAGAGACGGCTACAAGACTTTTGATGTTCAGAATATTTGTAAGCTTGCGGATAAATTTTATCCTGCTGACTTTACAGATCAAGAGAAGTTGCATTTGAAAGATCAATTGGAGCTATATCAAATTGAAGTTCAGCGTAACTCTCAATTTAAAAATTTGACAGCACTTCCCGATGTGTGCCAACTGTTGGCATTGACAAGAAAATCAATGAATTATAATCTTGTTGATAGATTGATTCGTCTTGTCTTGATTCTTCTTGTTTCAACAACAACTACAAAACGTGCATTTTCAGCTATGAGTATCATTAAGACAAGGTTACGTAATAGAATGAAAGATGATTTTTTGTCCAATACCATGCTTGTGTATATAGAAAAGGAGATTGTCGATACTTTTCTAGTAGATTCTCTTATTGACGAGTTTGAAGTGGTGAGGACAAGGAGAGACCAATTTCAGATGTCCAAGTCATCTATACCATCTGTTATATAGATAATCAGTTTACTTTTTGTCTTTTTGATGTCCATCTAACGTTCATGTTTTCAATTTGTATAGCGTTAGACACATAGATGAACATATTATTTTTGTATCGACAAAATGATTGTCTTTTTGGTTAGTCAATCTAACTTGCTTATTTTGGTACTCAAAATCGTCGTTTTCAATCCTCTCTACCCCCTTCACCCCCTGTATTTTCGCCCCCTCCCCCCAACATAAAATCCTGGCTATGTCCCTGTAATATAATGTCTCACTTCATTTGCTGTCTTTACATGGGGTACACAACATTTATCATAGTGTGTGTTTTACTTGAAGTTATGTGGAAGTTGTTAGATTTAAAACTTTTGAATCTCAAGATTTTGAAAACTCTTTTCTATATTGATGCCAAGATCTTCTTATCTAATCACAAAAAAAAAAAAAAAAAATGAAGTGTAAAACATACCTTGAACAAATGGGAATCAGTTTGATTATTGGATTTTGATTACTACATCTTGAATTGCATGTAATTGATTATAAGATTTGCAGGTTCTTGATCTTCCTCTCCGATATGCTTTCTCTTGTTATTCTTGTGTTGATGAAATGTCACAAAGAATGAGAAGACATGTATGAATTGAGGAACATAACCCTATATATACATTTCTATATGTATTTTGGCTCATGAAATACAACGTAAGGGATTTTGATCTCTACACATATTAGGTCAATGTGGTATTAGATACCCAAAGTCTAACAACTTTAGTTCTTTGTTAGATTTCTTTGAATTAGTTTAACCTTAGGATATGTTGGCCCACGTGACAAATTGAAACCCAACAATCTCTTACTTAGGCCACATATGTTACCTTATAAATGTGTAGAACATTATGAGCTCAAAACTTTTGCTATCATAACAAAAAAATCTTTGAACGATCTCATCCATTGGTTATGTTAATATAGGATCAAAGTGGTCTACAAGTATAATAACTAAGCCCATCAATGATCACGTTTATCAACACAATCAAATGACATAGAACAAGTATGAATGTGTAACATGGAAATACATTCAATGTGCTTCAAACATACCAATTTCCAATTGGTCGTTCCTTATTATCTAATGAGATCAAACTAAAATTTTAATTAGAGTGCAATCATCAGAATACTTTATTTCTGAAGTAAACTAAATATACATAAATAAAACTATATGTCTAAAATAGATAACATCCAAATACAAAAACCCATTAAACTAGCATAACATCTAAAAGTGTGACACCCATGTGAGCATTGTACTCATAAAAGATCTTAGGTGGTAGTCATTTAGTAAATGAACCTAGTAGCATAGAGTTTTTTTTTCTAATATGTTCTATAGTAACCTAACTACTCTTAGCTCTCCCTTTAACAATTAGGAACTTGATGTTTATACACGTAGACTTTGTCGAACTCCTATTGTAGTTTCAGTACAACAATATTGATTTATTATCACAAAATAGCTTAAGTGATCTTTCAAATTCACCCAAAATGACCAGCTTTGTAACAAAATTTCATAGCCATATTCTTGATTTGATGTCTCACAACATGCTATAAACTTCGCATCATGGTTGAAGAACATACAAGTGTCTACTTGTCACTTTTCCAAGATATAGCTCCTTCAGCCAATAGGTAGACAGCTCGGTATGGATCTCTGAATGTTTTGGCATCCAATAAAATCAAAATCAAAATATTCTATAATATCAAATTGGTATGATTTCCTGTATGTGATCTTGCAATCCTTTGTTTTCTGTAGATACCACATATCCCACATTATTACCTTCCAATGACCTATCCCAATGTTAATTAAATATCTACATAGCATTTCAACAATGAATGCTATATCCAAACATGTACAAATTTGAGCATACATTAAACTTCCAACTGCTAACGTATAAGAATGTTTTTGTATTTCTCTTTTCATAATCATTCTTAGGGTATTTGAGTGAGACTAAACTTATCTTCTTTAGAAACAAGGGTATAACCTAGTTTATATTTCTGCATCCCAAATCTCTTAAATACATTTTTGCTATATTTCTTTTATGATATCCAAAAGTATCTTGAGAACAACCCCGGTGTAGCTATATCCCAAAATACAAAAGAGGTGTCACCAAAATCTTTCATTACAAAACTCTTTGATAAAAATCTCTTAGTTTTGTGTAATAAGTCTATATCATTGCAGGCAAGTAGCATGTCATTGACATACAATACCAGAAAAATATGTTTACTTCCACTGAACTTGTGATATACACAATCATTAACTACATTCATCTCAAAGCCAAATGAGACAATTACTTGATAAAATTTGCAATACCATTAACGAGAAGCATGCTTAAGCCTATAGATGAATTTCTTTAATTTACAAACTATTTTCTTTAGGTCCCCAGACAAAATAATTTTCAATTGCACCATATAATTCTTCTCATCGATGTAACTATTGAGAAACGCTATTTGTACATTCATTTGATGTAGATCAAGATCAAAATGTACCATAAGTATCATAATAATCCTAAAAAATCTTTAGTAGAAATCAGAGAGAGTCTTTTTTAAGTCAATGTATTCATTTTGAGTAAAGCTCTTTGCAACAAGATGAACTTTATATCTCTCCATATCACCCTTCGAAATCCTTCTTTGTTTTAAATATCCATTTACAAACAATGGACTTTGTACCAAAGGCAATTGGATGAGTTCCTAAACGTCATTGTCTTTCATGGACTTTATCTCATCATTCATGAAATCAATCCACTTTTGAGGATTGTTCCTTTTCATGGCTTGATGAAAGTTGAATGGATATTTTTTCACCAATCCAATGCCATTCTCATTTTCTTGGAGAAAAAACTATAAAGTCATCCAGAATGGTCTTTCTCATTTCTCTAGTGAATCTCCTTAATGGAATTTGATCTTGACGTGTTGAGTTTATTCTTATGGGACAATCTCTTAATTGTGTATAGAGGGTTTTGGGATATTCTTTTGATCCGAAATTACTTCTTCAATAAGATCGAGAACGCAAATTTGTTGTTGGTCCTGATCATTATCAATTGAAACGGAAGGGATAGTTATATATTCCTTTTCAAAGATAAGATTTCTAACTTTTTCTCTCCCTGCAAACTCCACATCTTCAAAGAATTGGATATTTTCCGTTTTGAAATTGACCTATTAGCGGGATCATAAAATATGTATCCCCTTGACCTCTCAGAATATCTAATAAAATAGTAACCGACAGTTCTGAGTCTAGTTTTATTTCATTAGGACTATAAGGTCTTGCCTTAGTTGGACAACCCCAAATGTGTAAATGTTTCAAACTAAGCTCTTACCTTTTCAAAGCTCATAAGGAATTTCAATAGTTGCTTTACTTGAAACTCTATTGAGAATGTAGGGTACAATCTTAGTATTTCTTTCCAGAAGATTTTGGTAAGATGAAATAACTAATCATCCTCCTTACCATGTCTTTAAGTGTTTTGTTTCATTTTTCAACAATACCATTCATACTAGGAGATCCTGGCATGGTGTACTATGCAATGATTTTCATTTCTCTAGGAATCTAGCAAAAGGCCATGGACGTTGTTCTCTTGATCCATCATATCTTCCAAAGTATTCACCACCACGATCAAATCCGATATGTTTAATTCTTTCCCTGAGTTGATTTTCAACCTCGGCATTGTAAGGATTGAACAAGTCTAATGATTGAGATTTCATATAAATGAGATACAAGTAGCCATAACGATAAAAATAGTTTATGAATATAATAAATAATCGTTAATCATACTATAAAGACGAGGGGAATGGTCCATAGATAACTAATGTATATAGTAGTTCTAAGATGTCCAAAATCTTATTGGTACTCAATCCCCTTATGTTTTTTTATTTTCCCTTAATGCAATTAACACAAATACTTGACTCTAAAAAATAAAGGGGATCAAGAATTTCTTCTGACACTAGCCTTTCAATTCTCTTTTGAGAGATGTGACCTAATCGCTTGTGCCATAATGAAGCAAAATTTTCATTGGTTAATTTACATTTAATATCACTTGAATTTAGTGATAGCAAAAAAAAAATTCGACAAACTCGATATCCATCCGGCCCCTTACTGAACAGGGCTGAGATTACCCGTTTAATTGGATATTTGGTCGAGACAGGGCGGGTATGGGAACGGGTACCCCGCCCCCTTTAAACTGGTAACATCGTGGGTACCCACAACATTTAAATTAAGAAAAAAAATACTAAATTGATTATTTTCAAATGAATAAGAATGATCGATTTTTTTCCAATATAGAAATAGAAACAAAATTCTACCTAAGATGGTATCATAAATGTCTATTTCAAATACAAATAAAAATCAATGTTTAATAATAAATTTGAAAGTCCCTATATCCTCAACTTCAGCTAATTTTTCGTCGTCCACATAGATGAATCTTTCAGCATCATTTGGCTTTCGACTGTTCAGGCAACCCAGCATAGACACATTTATAGAATAGTGGCATTGAAATTAATCCATCAAATATGTTTAGATTTTGAAACTAAATTAATCTCAAAACAAACCAAAGTGAACAAGTGTATAATTCTTTACACCTCAAGCGTTGTATTTTGTACCGTCCCTCTTCATGTGTCCCAAATTTTCACAAAAGTAATAGCTTGATGATTTATCATTTTCAAGCTTTTGTTATTTCTTTTGAGCTAAATAGATGCAGCTTTCCTTATTCTTTCTTTTCTTGAACTTGTCTTTAGATGTACTTACCAAGTGAGTACTTTCAATTCTCTCTTGCTTTAGCTTGCACATAATATGAAATGAGCTCATTAAGATTTTACTTCTCCTATTGACAATTGTAACTGATCTTAAATTGTGTAGAAAGAGAAATCAAAACCAAATATAAGAGCAAATCATCAACTCAAGCTTTAATGCCTTTAGTTTTGAAGTAAGATGAGACATTTCTATGATGTACTCCTTTATATTTCCTCTATCTTTATACTTTAGTAAAACTAAGTTCGCTAGAAGCGAACTAGTTTTGGGCTTGTCGCTTTTTGTAAAGCATTTTTCAATTTATTCAAGAAATATTTTGGCAGTAGTTACCTTATTGGATGCAGAGCTCATGAATGTTTCTCGAATTCCATGCTGTTGACCTATGATTTAATATAACTCCACTTATTTTGATTATAACAAATAATACACTTATATTTCTAACAAGTTTTTGTTTCTTAAATTTTTCATGAATATATTCTCTTAAGCATTCAAAAAGTCAAATCGTCATCCGATGAAGAACAAACAATCAAATGAGACTCGAAGAAAATAAGAACAAGAACTTTGAAGATTAATTCTTGGAAGTAGTTTATTATGTAAAGGTATTAACTCTTCAATTTTTAGCAAATTTATAAAGCTCAAATTATTTTTCTTAATTTATCACTTGTATAAAAATGGTTTTCATTCATATGAAATAGATTTTGAAAATAAAAAAAAATTGGTCAACCGAACATTTTAGTCGACCGAACTTCCAACGGTCGGAATCTTGCAACGGCTATATTCAAGAAATTGGTCAACCGAACTCACCCGAAATGGCCAGTTTTGCTCTATAAATACCAATCTCTTTTGCATTCAATTCTACCAACTTATAAGAGAATTTTTTTGAGCTTATTTATTGAAAATCTTTGAGATTACTTGAGTATAAATTCTATTTCATTTATTATAAAAGAATTTCTTCATTGATTCAACATATTTCATTCATTATCAAGAATTCTATTTTGCAAGGAACATTTTACAACTTCATCTATTTTTCACTATTGATAAAAATTTTCATTGCCAACAATTTGAATTAAGTGTAAATCTCTTCATATTTAACTTGTATTATTTGTTAATAGAGTTATCGGTTTGGAAACTTTGATAGAAAAACATAAACTATTTCATTATCAATCATTTATCAAAGTTTTCATCACAAACACTTGAGCTTTATTATTTGCTATCCATTGAAGTGTTTACCTAACTCTCTAATACTTGATTTGATTATATCATTTGTTAAGAGAGTTCTTTCAATTGTAAAATTATTATTTTTATTTTGGTGGTTTCGAGAGTCTTGTGAAAACTCGATTATTGTTAAGGGTATGTGCTCCTTGTTGTAAGTTACCTAAGAATAAGTGCTCCTTGTTGTAAGTCACTTAAGGACTGATACTCCTTATTTGTAAGTTATCATTATAGTGCATTTGGCCTTGCTCGTGATAGAGAACTTGGTAACGGGGATGTAGAACATATTGTGTATCGAACCCCATTAAATTGATTTGTTATCTTTACATTATCGCACCTCACTTCACATTACTATTTAATTGAGCTATATCTATACTTGAATTTAATTATTGAACTTGCACATTTAATTCTCGTATCATACTTTGCATTTATGTCTTGTGTGTTAAATTGTTTTGAGACTAAGTGTCGAAAAAGTTTCAAAAACCAATTCACCTTCCCTCTTGGTTAGTTATCAATTGGTATTAGAGCCTAGGTGTACACTTTTTAAGATTTCACTATCTTGTGATATGGCTAATCTTAATGTTGAGGGGCATTTTACAGATCGTCATCTTCTATTTGATGGTACACATTATAATTATTCAAAAACTAGAATGAAGATTTATATTCAATCAATTGATTATAATGTTTGGGAGGTTATTGAATTTGGTCCTCATAAGCTTACTAAGGTTATTAAACTTGATGGAAAATCGGATCAAACTATTCACAAGCCTAGAGAAGAATATGATGATGATGATAAAAGAAAATTGTTATTGAATGCTAGAGAAAAAAATCTTCTTTATTGTGCTTTGAACATAAATGAATTTAGTCGTATTAGCACATGTGATTTCGTATATGATATTTGACATGCATTAGAAATTACACACATGAGCATAAATAAAGTAAAAGAAACTAAGATAAATCTCTTGTATAAAGACTTTGAAAATTTCTTTGTGAAACAAGATGAACCCATTGCTAGCATGATTACTCGATTCACCGATATTGTTAATGGCCTTAAAGGTTTTGATCAAAAATTTACTGATGGTAAACTTGTGAGCAAAATTCTTAGGTCTCTCTCGGAAGATTGGGATTCATTAAGAATGTTAATAGAGAACACCAAAGATATCAACACATATCCTTTAGAAGAGCTCTATAAAACATTGATGACCTATGAGCTAAATCATGTCAAAACAAAGGAGAAATCAAGAAAAGCAAAAGAGGAAGAAAAGAAGGATTCTCCTAGAAGGCAAATAGCTTTGAAATCAACGAATGATGAAGAAACCTCAAACTCAAACAAGAGTGATGAAGAACTTGATAATCTTGTTCTCCTTGTAAAAAAAAATGGAGAGGTTTTCGTAACAACCATAGATTCCAAAAGAAAGAAGACAAAGGTGAGGAAAAGAACAAAAATGTTGTTTACTATGATTGTGACAAACCCGGTCACAAAATAACCGAATGTCTGAACAAGAGAAAATTCTTCAAGAAAAAAGCTCTACAAGCTACTTGGGATGATAGCGATGGTGAACAAGAAGAAGATGAAGGTCAAGATGAAATTACAAACATGTGATTCATGGCCATGGAGGATGAGGTGCCTTCAAAGATAAAGAGCAATTGGTTCTTGGATAGTGGTTGCTCAAAATACATGACTGGAGACAAAACATTATTGTCAAGTTTCAAAAGAAAAGATGGAGGTCATGTCACATTTGGAGATAACGCTAAAGGAAAAATCATGGGCATTGGAAATATAGGTAATCCTTCATCTCCATCTATTAAAAATGTTTTATTAGTAGATAATCTCAAACATAATTTGCTAAGTATTAGTCAATTATATGGTAAAGGTTATCTTATTAAATTCAATTATTCGATATGACTTATTAATGATGATACATCGAAAGAGGTGTTGTTCATGGGTAGTCGTTGCAAAGATGTATATGTCATCAATATTGGATTTGAAAATGAGTTAAAATGTTTGTCAAGTTTTGAAAATGATACTTGGTTATGGAATAGAAGATTAGGTCATGTTAGCATGGACCTAATTTAAAAAATCTCAAAAAATTGTTTTATTAAAAGTCTACCAAACTTGATATTTGAAAAGGACAAGATTTGTGATACTTGTCAATTTGGAAAACAAACTAAAACCTCTTTCAAAACCAAGCAATTCTCTTCAACTACAAAACCGTTACAAGTTCTTCACATGAATCTATTTGGACCTTCTAAAACCGTAAGTTTAAGTGGCAAGCACTATGCATTTGTCATCGTTGATGACTTCTCAAGATTCACTTGGGTCTTATTTTTGAACTTGAAAAATGAAGCTTTAAAAGTATTTAAATATTTTTGTAAAAAAATTCAAAATGAAAAAGGATATTCTATCACAACCATTAGAAGTGACCATGGTGGAGAATTTGATAATATTGCTTTTGATGATTTTTGTAAAGAAAATGTATATGAACATCACTTTTCGACTCATAGAACTCCTTAACAAAATGGTGTAGTAGAACGAAAGAATCGTACGTTGCAAGAGATGACTAGATTAGAATCTATTCGCATGCTTCTCACTTTTGCTTGTTATAAAGGTTTTACTCTCTATCAAATGGATGTGAAAAGTGCATTTTTAAATGGTTTCATTTAAGAAGAAGTTTATGTAGAACAACCTCTCGGTTTCAAAAATCACAAATTTTCGGAAAAAGTATTTTAACTTAGAAAAGCTCTATATGGGTTGAAACAAGCTCATATAGTTTGGTACGAAAAATTGAGTAAATTTCTTATCTCAAGTGTTTTTCAAATGGGAAATGCGGATACTACACTCTTTATCAAAATCAAAAATGATGACATGATTGTTGTACAAATTTATGTTGATGATATTATTTTTGGTGCAACTAATATTTCCCTTTGTGAGGAGTTTGCAAAATGTATGAGCAAGGAATTTGAAATGGGCATGATGGGAGAACTAAAGTTTTTCCTTGAGCTTCAAATCAAACAAACTAATGAAGACATCTTCATTAGTTAAACAAAATATATCATAGACATGCTCAAGAAGTTCGATTTTGAAGACTTGAAACCAATGAATACTCCAATGAGTACATCACTCAAGATGGATAGAGATGAAAACGGGACTTCAATTGATGTAACAAAATATCGAGGTATGATCGGATCTCTTCTTTACTTAACCACTAGTAGACCCGATATCATGTTTAGTGTTTGCTTATGTGCTAGATTTCAATCCAATCCAAAAGAATCACATCTAAGTGCTTTAAAACGAATCTTTATATATTTATGTGGTACTAAGACATTATGCCTTTGGTATCCAAAAGGCACTCACATTGACCTCATTAGCTATTCGGATACCGATTGGGCGGGTTGCACTATTGATCGTAAAAGCACTAGCGGAACTTGTCACTTTCTAGGCTTTGCCCTTGTGTCATGGTTTAGCAAGAAACAAAATTCCGTTGCACTATCAACCGCCGAAGCTGAATATATATCGGCCGCTAGTTGTTGTGCTCAAGTTTTATGGATGAAACAACTCTTGGCGGTTTTCACTTAACTTTTGAAAATACTCTTATTATGTGTGATAACACTAGTGCTATAAATTTGTCAAAAAATCCCATCTTGTACTCTCACACAAAATATATTGAAATTCGACATCATTTTCTTAAAGATCATGTGCAAAAATGTGATATTTTATTTGGAATTTGTAAGTATCGATAAACAATTGGTCGATATTCTTACCAAACTTCTTGCTTTCGATAGATTTTCTTACATTCAAAGAGGATTGGGTATGAAAGATGAATCCGAAATCAATGGTCAACCTGTGTAAAATAGAAAAGATCGAACGTTTGTGGTGAAATCTGTCCAAATTTGCCCCTTTCAGGAGCATTCGGTAGATTGAAAGACGAGTTCGGTCGACCGAACTTCACTGGAGGTGCCTCGCCTCTTCAGGCGAGTTCGATCGATCGAACTCGACTGAGGCGAGGTCGTTCTCCTCCTCTTTTTAGACCAGATTTTCTTTTCTTCTCACCATTCTCACACTCAACTCTCGAACCCATTCATCTCATCTCTTCCCTTCACTCATGTCTTCCCTCATTTTCACAAAAATCATCACATATTTCACAAAAGCTATCAAACTCATCTCACTCTCTTAACAATCTCAAGTTTTAATTCCATTTTTCATCCAAAAATGAAGATTTGGGTAATTAGGGTTCTTCATTCAAAAATTGTGATTTCTCTTCAAATCCTTCTTGCAAATCATATCTAAGCAATAACCCAAAAATCCCTCACTTCGTAAATCGAAAATTCCAATATTACCCATACCTTCAAAGAAGAAATCAAAGCAAGGGGAAGGAAGCTTGTCGAATGTTGGGGATGACACGCCCATGCCCGACCGTTTCACCGATCGTCCCATTTTACTCGGTAAGTTGACCGATTTCTTTGAATTCTTTACTAAATCTCCTTCTTTTAGGCTAGAAGAGTATTTTGAAAATATTGGGTGGACAAGTGTTGTTACTATGTCGAAAAATGTCTATCCTAATTTAATTCGCGAATTTTATCGAAATCTATCATTTTATTCCCTCGTCATTACTTGCGATGTCAAAGGAAAACGAATTACTCTTGATAGGAATATCATTCAAAGAATTCTTGGGCTAGACCAATGTGAAAACTTTGCTTATGATCAACACCACCCCATTAGATTTAAGGGCTATAATGAGCTTGAAGCTTGTAATCGGGTCACTGATCGACTGCTATCCACCACAATACCCTAAATCTAAATCATCTTACTATTCCATATAAGATTCCTCATCGAGCTATCGCACATATCATTATCCCTTGGAGTGGACACTTTGAAGAGATTCATCACCTCGACTTATTCATTCTTGACTCACTTCTTGTTGGTCGTAAATTGGACTTTCCCTACCTCTTCTTGAGTCACATTAGACATATCCACAAGGCCGCTAGAATCCTAGGCTTACCATATGACATGCTTTTCCCTAATATTTTTCAATATTTTAAAGTGCCATTACACGATAAGTCTTTTCTTAAACCCAAGCACACCGACATCATTAACCTCAAAACCCTTCAACGCATGAAAATTGTTAAAAGTAATGGGCAATAAGTGTGTCATACTCAAGGCTTCGACAATAAATCGGGGCCTACTACTTGGCCATTCACTCTAGAAGAGGCAGAAGAAATGGGAGGTGGTGGTAATAGTGATGATGATGGTAATGATTCTCCGCAAGCACGAAATAGGGCTCCTCCTCCACAAGTAGCACCAATCTCCGGCCAATATATTTCCGACGATCAATTCAACTTCCTATAAGGCCGTATTGACTCTTTTACAACTACTGTCAATGCACTTGATCAACGAATGGAGCAAATGAGTTATCTCAAGAGACTTTCTTTTGCACACATGTATTCTATTTTTCCTCGAGGGCCTCCTCCACTGGCCGAAGATTAAAATGTTCTCTCTATATTCTATTTTTGCTTTTGAACTCATATTTTTATCTTATGTCGTGACCTATGATTACTTTCACTTGTTTTGTTTTTCCTAACTTTGCACATATGCCTTATCTAATGGGGAGTTCTTTTTCTAGCATCTTTGTTCCCATGATTTTTGATAATGACAAAAGGGGGAAAAGGAAGGATATGTGATTGTAATTGTGGCATGCTATTTGATTATGCACTCTTGTTATGAACTCTTGTTACTTCTTTTGATTATGAATTATGTGACTTAGAATTTGTGAGTTCAATTATTTCTATATATTATTGATGACTTCTAAATGTGATTTATTGTATCATTGAATTGTGGGAATGAATGTCTTTAGAACATCATGCTGTAAATTGATACAAACCTGATTCTCATTGATGTGTAAAAGATATGGGGAATATCTTGTATATTTCTATAAATCACATATTGTTCGTCATGATCAAAAATAGGGAAATTATTGACTTATGATTTAATATAACTCCACTTATTTTGATTATAACAAACAATACACTTATATTTCTAACAAGTTTTTATTTCTTAAATTTTTCATGAATATATTCTCTTAAGCATTCAAAAAGTCAAATCGTCATCTGATGAAGAACAAGCAATCAAATGAGACTTGAAGAGAACAAGAACAAGAACTTTGAAGATTAATTATTGGAAGTAGTTTATTATGTAAATGTATTAACTCTTCAATTTTTAGCAAATATATAAAGCTCAAATTATTTTTATAATCTATCACTTGCATAAAAATGATTTTCATTCATATGAAATAAACTTTGAAAAAAAAATAAAAATTGGTCAATCGAACATTTCGGTCGACCGAGCTAGGTCAACCGAACTTCCAACGGTCAGAATCTTGCAACGGCTATATTCAAGAAATTGGTCAACCGAACTTATCCGAGAGTGCCAATTTTTGCTCTATAAATACCAAACTCTTTTGCATTCAATTCTACCAACTTATGAGAGAATTTTTATGAGCTTATTTATTGAAAATCTTTGAGATTACTTGAGTATAAATTCTATTTCATTTATTATAAAAGAATTTCTTCATTGATTCAACATATTTCATTCATTATCAAGAATTCTATTTTGCAAGGAACCTTTTACAACTTCATCTATTTTTCACTCTTGATAAAAGTTTTCCTTGCCAACACTTTGAATTAAGTGTAAATCTCTTTTCATACTTAACTTGTATTATTTGTTAAGAGAGATTATCGGTTTGGAAACTTTGATAGAAAAACACAAACTATTTCATTATCAATCATTTATCAAAGTTTTCATCACAAACACTTGACCTTTATTATTTGCTATCTATTGAAGTGTTTACCTAACTCTCTAATACTTAACTTGATTATATCATTTGTTAAGAGAATTCTTTCAATTGTAAAATTATTATTTTTACTTTGGTGATTTCGAGAGCCTTGTGAAAACTCGATTGTTGTTAAGGGTAGGTGCTCCTTGTTGTAAGTTACCTAAGAATAAGTGCTCCTTGTTGTAAGTCACTTAATGATTGATACTCCTTGTTTGTAAGTTATCATTATAGTGCATTTGGCCTTACTCATAACGGATAGCTTGGTAACGGGGACGTAGAACACATTGTATATCGAACCCCATTAAATTGGTTTGTCATCTTTACATTATCGCACTTTAATTCACGTTGCTATTTAATTGAGCTATATCTATACTTGAATTTAATTATTGAACTTGCATATTTAATTCTCATATCATACTTTGCATTTATATCTTGTGTGTTAAAATGTTTTAAGACTAAGTGTCGAAAAAGTTTCAAAAACCAATTCACCCCCCCCCCATCTTGGTTAGTTATTCTTGGGTTTATCACATGCTTCATGCTTCATGATCATAAGATTCATGTAGTTTGAACCATCCCACTTATTAAAGTTATTTTTATCAGCCAGACTTTTATTCATAACTCTGGCGGATTGTTCATACTTTAATTCAAGGTCTAGATTTATGTAGCCAAGAACGTTATGAATGTTCTATTTCAAGTTGGTTCCATTAAGCATTGATGTTGACTGATATTGTAAAAAGACGAGTTAATTGAATACATAACGAAAACCAAAAATACACGTTCACATTAGAATCTGTATTAAACAATCAATAAATTCAAATAATAGTGGGCCCCATCACAAGAGACCGAACACAACATTGATATTTAGTATTTGAACATAAATATTAACTTGTATGTGGTACTCTTGGTCTAGTAACCAAATATTGACAATAAATTCTGTCAATAATAAATCTAATGTTGGACCGACTTATTGTTCACATAAAAAAAATAATTGTCACATATTTTATTATCACAAGTGTGCGTGTAATTCAATCAAACGTTTACCTTCATTTAAATCGATCAATATCCGCATGAATTACATACTATCTTGATATTCTAAATAAATCAATTTATATAAGAGATGTTACTTTGGTAATATCTTGCTTCATCTAATCTATTTTAGAATATTAGACATCCGAGAGAAACTGATGGAACTATATAAATTAAGCCTAAACGTTAATTATTCTTGAAATTAAATTAATACTTACTTTTTCAAAAAATAAGTACTACTTGAAAAATTATTTTTCAAATTTTGTTTGACAAATATAAAGCTAAAAGTAATTTTTACTTTGGTAAAGCAATGATATTTAGGTCACTGAGGAAAACAAAAGGTTCTATCCTTTAGTGCCTAACGGACTCATCTATTATGGCTTACTTCGAATGATTGGGTGTGGCTTCGCTCTCTTTGTGTGGTGCCCTCGAAACAAAGTGGCCCAACACCTATTGTCAGGTTTTAAGCTATATTGACAATTTTAGACAAAATGATTATTATAAAAGAGTTGTAAAAGTCATGAAGTTTTTTGAGGTGTTATATAGATTAACTAGGAGTTTTGGGGTTTGAGTATGAAATATGGAGAAAGAGTTGCCAGAACTATGTTAGTCTGCTGCCAAACTGATACTCAAGCATCCAAAATAAAATCATTGTCGCCTGCCCGTCGCTTGCCTATCACTAGCCTAGCATTCGAGCGACTGTAATTTTTGAGAAACACTATTTGCGACTACCAAATACCTCCATATTATAAATACTCAAGCCTTACTTTGTGAAAACTTGTGGTTGATCATTATTTTCTACCTTTATAACATCTTTTGGAGATAAACTAAGAATTCTACATTTTGATATCAATCAACCACAAGTTGAGAAAATAAAACATCAAAATCGTATAATCCAAAACACCCACTTTCTTAATCAGAGATATATTTTCTCAATAGCTTTCAGAGATTACTGAAAATCAAGAAAGGTTGGACTAGAAGCATACGAAGAGTACAAGAACAAGGTGTTCTTGGTGATCCACAGAGATAGACAATTTCATAAGATTGGAAATAGATGTGAGTGAAACATGTTCCAAGGGGTATTGAAAATTGTAGGAATTAGATCAGTGAGTCTAGGGAGTTTTTTTTATACTGGATCATACTGCAAGTTCCTATTGTCCATAATGTTGGAAGTTACAAGCTTGGTCTCGGAGTTTTTAATCCTATAAAGGATTTTTTCCGTCAACAAATCTTGTGTTATTTATTACTTTATTTACTATTGTGGCAATTCAAAATAGGATAAAATTGACTTTGATTGACTAAATATCTAGAATAATTAAAAGGTGGCTCATTACTTTTGATTGATAATTTTTAATTCCACGTTATTCACTTATTCACCTCCTCTAGGTAATTTTAGGGTTGAACTCATAACTTTCACCTAGACTTGAAAGTTACTTGATTCTTTAGTTACATTCTTTTCCACTTTTGTTCGCCACGATTTATCATAATTAAGCTTATTTGTTTGTAAAAATAAAGTTATTTTTACTTATTTTTATAATTAATTAAGCATGTTTGAGTTTAGGTGAATGCAACTTGTAATAGAAGAAAATACAAATGTTGAATTGAAGAGAGAATTACCTGATTGCAATTACAAGAATTTTGTTACGTCAAGTTCAATGACCAATGAGATTAACCTATTTGTACAATTGTGGTTGACAATGATGGATGACAATATTGATGTTGTCAAATCTAGACCATTAATTTTAAAAACAATTTTTGAAATGTATGAATGTGATATTGCGAAGTATGATTGTCAACCAGAATTGTAAAAAAAAAATATTGTACAAGTAACATAATTGATTAGATTAAATTTTTTAATTAACTTTGGGTGTCACTAGGTTTGAATATTTATAATTAAGAGAGATGAGTCGAGGCCCATTTTAGACCCACAATGAACATTCATATAATAGTGTAGCCTTCCATTTAGTTAGTACTGCACAAAGGCAAAGTATGACATATTCGTGTAGAGCTTTCGATTAATTTTTTTTAATATAAAAAAAACTCAGACAAGAAAATGATCAATTTTTATTTATGTTTTCGGCTTTTGATTTATAAATATGTATCAATAACAAGCTCAAATAATTCTAGTAAAGAATGAAAAAATTCTCAAAAACAAGAATCAACAAAAACACAAGGAATATTGAGCATAAAAGCGTAATTTTATTTCTGACAATGCATTAAATTAAACACAAGAAAGTTACACCAAATACATAACAAAGTCAGCTCAAATAAAGTGGTGAGCTACCACGATGGAGCTTAACTTATTCTACTACACCAGTAATTATAGTAAATATTGTAAGGATCTTGATTTTTAGGGACACTTCATGGTGGAGTAGTAATACCTGCAAGAATAAATATGTGTTGTAAGTTATTTGTAGTATGTGAAAAATAAGTCAAATTTAGCAATAATATTAACCATTAATAAGTCATCATGAT
This sequence comes from Fraxinus excelsior, assembly GCA_019097785.1. Classification (NCBI taxonomy): domain Eukaryota; kingdom Viridiplantae; phylum Streptophyta; class Magnoliopsida; order Lamiales; family Oleaceae; genus Fraxinus; species Fraxinus excelsior. Next base: position 26,802,898 of record CM032629.1, read on the forward strand.
TAAAAATGAAGAGTGTGCTCGCTCGTGTATGGCTAGAGGAGCTCGAGATAGAAGAGTTAACTATACACATCGCGTTTAAAAAAGTGTTTGTGTGCGTGAGAAAGAGTGAGGAACCTACTTCCACATCTGTAGTTGCGAGGAACAGGCCTACCACACCCTTCAATGAGTTTCACAACACGTGCTACTCCAATGCCTTTAATTGTCGCTGCCGCTTTAGGGCCAAGATAAGGACAAACACATTCAATATGAGCATCCCTTACGTTTTGACAACAAGCAGCCGATGGATTTCTCCCAAAAATAACTGGCCTGCAATTATTAACCAGAGTATTTTTTTCATCCTTACATTGACTCGGAGTTACGCCTTGTGCCATTGTACCCACCCAACCACCAGCAACCATAGCAATCAAAATTAGCATCCCAACCCATTTTCCCAACATTTTCAAACCTTGCAACAGTGAATTCTTTGTTTCTTTTTCTACTTTTGTTACATGTAAACTGAACCAAGACCCTTTATATAGAGGATAACATAGGTGGTGTTGCCGTGTTGAATGTTCCACCGTGACCTAAATAAATTGACATATATGTATATACTGAGCTGAAACTGAACAATATGGATAGAGATTATTCGTGTATCTTACTCTAAATTATTTTTAACTATTCTTAAAAAAAAGGGGGGGGGGGGGGGGGTGTGGCGACATGGGGGCGAGGGGGGGGGGGGGGATTATTCGTGTATCTTACTCTAAATTATTTTAAATTTTCTAAAAAAAAATAGTGGAATATTTCTTTTGGAAATTAAAACTGAATGTAGTTGGGACACAAATCTGAGATTTGTTTAACTTTCCAGTTTATGGATTATGAAGAAAAATACTTAATTTATAGGGTTGTAAATAATTGTATACGGAGAGAGAATCAATATATTATACATATAATCAATGAAAGTTTTTGTGAAAACCAAAGGAATATGCAAATGAAATTAAAATTAGATTGAACATAATTTGTTGGCTAAGAAAAAGTTGATGGGAATATCCAAACAGATACCTTGAAATTTTCATAACATTTATTATCTACGGAAAATTAACTTATTAGTAGACTTGGGGTCTGAATCAGAGACTCCTTGGATGTGAAACCGAGGGAAAGACCAAGACAAGGCAAAGACATGTTATTTGAGTATTATTCAATTGGGTGTTTGTGACAAGTTGTTTAGGGTCCTTTCCATTGATTTAGGCAATGTTTTCATATTTGTGGCATTTTAATTTGAACCTTACTTGAATACAAATTCATTAGTGTGATTAAAATTATATTATTAAGTAACTAGAAATATATTTCAATAAATTGAAATATGTCTACAATATCATATGAGACTTTTTATGTTATATATATTGCCTCTCTACTAAAGAGATAGTCCACGCAAGAAAAGAGAGAGAGAGAGAGGAAAAATTATTTAGTTACAGTATTTTCAATTGTATTTAGGCCCCGTTCGATAAGGATTAAAATTCAATTCAAATTGAAAATATGACCGTTATTGAGTCTCACTCGTCTAACAAATGTCAACAATAATGATTAGTTTTTCAATTTTAATATGATTTTAATCCCTACCGAACATGCCCTTAATTAATATCTAAGACTAGACTCTAGGCTAGTCGTAGGGTAATGCACCCACCACGCCCTTCCACGCCGTAAAAGACGTTTGCAAAGTCCCTGTAGCACTTGAAGACAAAACAAATGATCAAATTTGGAGTATTTTCAAATTGTGTGTTTGTGACAATTTATATTTATTTTTCATTAATATTGGTCAAATTTTCACATTTGACGTATTTAAATCTTGATTTTATGATATTAATATAAAATTCCTCGATGACATAATTTTAGTAGTATTTTTAAGCAACTAGAAATATAACCATGTGAATTGAAATATCAACAAGATACCTTATGAACCTTTTATGATGATTGTTTTTAGGACTTGAAGACTAGAATATATGACACAATATGAAATAATAATCACAATACAAGAAGAACAAAATAATATGGTAGAGGAATGAAGATTTTATTAATAATGAGGAGATAATTCAAAGAATATTATATATTTAATACAATTCTAACTCTCTCAAGTCATATGAAAGTCAAGAATTTCGTGGAGCATATATAGAATCGAAGAGAATGCGTTATAATTGGAAACAGGATAAAAAAAGAGCTAAAAATAAGGAGATAATATTTTCCTGAATATATACGCCACTCGAGTGACTGCCTCGCGGGAGGCGAGCGCCACAATGTCTTTCGTGCATCGGGCAAGCAGGCGGTAGCTCAAGCGGCTCCACTAGCACTCAAGCATTGAGTTTCAGGTTAAACATCACTTTTGTCCTCTTTTAACACCTTCAACTAAAACACCACCTTCCAATGAAATTTGGGTCACAATATTCAACATTTGTCTTTTCTACGAAAGAGCAAGACATACATATGAAAATGAAAAAATACCTTGTTGAATTGTAGTCTTTTCAATCGTATTTAGTGAGACTCTCAAGGGAAGACTAGAGACCAGTCGCAAAGACGGTTAGGCACTTCAGGACAATCTATTGCAATTGGAAAATTTGCAACAAGAGTAGAGTACCCATTCTTTGAGAAATAATGCATTTTAAGTCTCCATTAAATTTTGAGGCATCTTGGCCTGTACGTAAAAAAATGTTTTCTTATTTTTAATATTATTTTAGTTTTTAATCATTCTAAAAATTATTTAATAATTAAAAATAATATATACCAAATATCTAAAATTATAAAATACAATATTTACGTAATATTTTTACAATTAGTCAATTATATAATTTTCAAGTTTTCGAACCGTAAAAGCTAGACCATTTTTTATAGTCTCAATTTTCTATTAGAAAAGTCCTACATAATAAATTTATAAAGATTTCATACATATTTTTTAAGTTTTCAGCAATATAATAAATCTCAAAATCATAACTACCAAATGTAGATAAAACACTATAATTTAAATCTTATCTAACTCTTTATCGGATAAGTCATTTTTACTTTTGTACAAATAAAATCATTTAAAAACTTGAAACTAGAGTAAAATAAAAAAAAAATTAATAAAGAAAAGTCAAATAAAAGACGTTTAAAAAAGAAAAATAAAAAAAATTAATAAAGCGACTAGTCTCGCATCAAGTGGTTAACTACTAGGTGCGCATTAAACGGTCAACTTGGCAGTTCACCTCTTAATTTCGTGTCTACTTTCAAGACGTGACGCTTCGTTTTTAAAACACTAATTAAAGTTACATAATTTTTATTTACATGTTTTCAACGTTTTTATTGAAAACTCTTAAAACACTCAAAACATGAAAAATAGGTGGTTAAGTAAAATTTTATATACATAAGTTTTTTTGATATGAGCATCCCTTACGTTCTGACAACAAGCAGCTGATTGATTTTTTCCAATAATAACGGGCCTACAATTACTAACCAGAGTATTTTTTTCACCCTTACATTCACTCGGAGTTGCGCGGTGTGCCATCAGATCCACCCAACCACCACCAACCATAGTAATCAAAATTAGCATCCCAACCCATTTCCCCAGCATTTTTCTCACCTTTTAACAGTGAATTCTTTGTTTCCTTTTCTATTTCATTTGCATGTAAAATGAAACTAAGATTCTTTATATAGAGTGGAGCATAGTTGTAGTTGCCGTGTTGAATGTTCCACCGCAACATAAATAAGTTGACGTGTATATATATATATATATAAGTGTCTATTAAACGAAATATGTTGGTTTAACGGAAAAACTAACGGAATTTCTTGATTTAACGGAAAAACTAACGGAATTTTTTTAGTTTAAAAATCTTTTAACTCCATAATTGGACTTCAAAATTTACATTTCTAAAGCCCATGTAGAAGTATTGGATGTCATGCTCATTTTATAGATACACTTATCTCCAAAGGTTTCATAAACTTCTAATGTGGGATTGTACATTTTATATATGCTCTTAACTCCAATAGTTTTATAAATTTTCAATGTGGGATAGTGACAAAAAAATATGTTAAAATGCTCATCAAAATCATTTTCAAATATATGTCTAATTGACTAATTTGATTTTGAATTACAACTAATTAAATTGTAATATTCACTTTCATTCTTTCATTTATTTAATTTTCAAATTTAATTTAAATTGCACTTGATTATTAATATATTAATGTTAGATCTTATTTTCTATAAGTTTAAAATATTTTAATTTAACAAAGTAAACTATTTTAACATATTTATTTTTAATTTTTAGTGTTGGGACTAATTGTAGGATATATAATGAATCTAATTAGTAAAAATAGATTTACTTTGAATTATTTTTATGTATTTATTGCATTCGGTTCGACCCCAGTTGAATTCCCACGAACTTCACATCGGAATCATTCTCGATTGTGAATCAAAATCCTTCATCTCCATTTTCATATATTGGAATTATCAAATCCGCAGACTTTTCGTATAAATCCTATGATTAATGCTCATGTTTAGTTTCTTAATTAATAAAAAAAATTAAAATTCTTCTAACACTATTTAGCAATATTATAGTATTATATTAAATGTTTAGTAAGTATTATTTTAAAATATTAGATGATTTTATGATATAGTAAAATTCTATTTTTTTTTTATAATATAGAAAAAAACTATTTTTTAAAATAAAAATATATTTAATGTCTTAAAAATAATTAAAATAATATTAAAAATACGAAACGTATTATGACGCTTATTCTTCGTATTGACACGCCTAAACTTGTGATTCTTGATTCTCAATATCGACGTCTCGCAACGCATTACGCCTTTTAGAACATTATTAATAAATGAATGGAAAATACAAAAAGTTTTGTACTACTACATTTTAGTCACTAGAAAAAATGAAACTAAAAAAACAAAATGGATGTGGAAATTATCAATTTAAAAATGCTAATAGTTTATTTGGTAAGGTACATTGAACTCAATGAAGAAAACATATTTATTTATTTAGTTTTGTATTATAATGTTATCTATTATTTTATTATGTACAAAAAGTTCATGATTAAATACAAAATTTAATATAATATAATAGTACGAAACACAAACTTATACATTTTAATTTAGAATTTAACACTATTCAAATTAAAATTAATATATCACAATGTGTAATTATTTATCAAATACATAAACATTACATCATTAATTATTTAATGAACCAAAAAAATTATATATAAACTAAGCAAACGTGCATTGCACGTTGCTTAAACCTAGTATGTGTGTGTGTGTGTGTGTGTGTGTGTGTGTGTGTGTGTGTGTGTGTGTGTGTGTGTGTGTGTGTATATATATATATATATATATATATATATATCATTATAATTATAACACGATGTAATTAACAAAAAATCAAGTGTTAATATATTTACTCAAAACTATATTGTTCTGTTTGCTATATATATATATATATATATCATTATAATTATAACACGATGTAATTAACAAAAAATCAAGTGTTAATATATTTACTCAAAACTATATTGCTCTGTTTGCTTGTTACTTTGTTTGTTTGTTTCTTTTCTTTTTTCTTTGATTATACTAAAAAGGAATATGAAAATGAAATTTAAAAAATTGAACATACAGCGCATAATTGTCAGCTAAGAAAAAGGTTCATGGGAATAGCCGAATAGAAATTGCCACAGCATTTATGTATGAAAATTTTAACTTTTTAGTTGACTTGAGGTTTCAATCAGAGACTCCTGAAATGTGAAACCAAGGGAAAGACCAAGACAACGTAAAGACTCGCTCCTTGTAATTGAAATGGACACGTTATTAAAATATTATTCAATTAACAAGTTATATAGTTACTTTTCTATTGATTTAGGCAATTTTTTTCATGTTTGAGGCATTTAAATTTGGACCTTACCGAAATACAAATCTATCGGACTTATTCATCGATGACACATGGTGACTAATGTTGTATGATTTAAGTGAATTGAGATACGTATAAAAAAAACTTGTTTTAATTACAAACTTTTCAATTGTATTCAGCGAACATCCAATATGAGACTCTAGGCTAGTCGTAGAGTAATGATCCACCATGCCCGTGCACATCACAAAGACGTTTGGGCAGTTTATCACAACCGTTTGCAAAGTCACAATCACTCCGAAATTCAATTACATGAACCTCGGTGATGGATATAGTAAGATGAATTAAATATGACAAGATTATATCAAGGAATAATAATAAATATTATTATTTTTTAATTATCTTATCTAGTTTTGTTCAATATATTGTATGAAAGACGTGAGAAGAGTTGTGTGTCTGTGTAGCAAAATTTGATCATGCTCCGGCTTATTTTAGTTAAAATTCCAATTAGATTCCACCCCCCCCCCCCCCCCCAACACTTCTTGTTACATCATCAAGAATCAAATTGGCTTTATCATTGCCTCTCCAAATTTTTTTATCGTGGTTTTATATTAGTAGTTCTTGACGGCCTTTTGCATTTAGGGTTTAAATTATATTAGAAAATTTACATTCAAAATGGTTATTTTTGTTTTAAAAATTATCTTTCGATAATTAGAGTGCCTATATGGTCATGGAACCTAATTTACCAATGGAAATTAACAACTCACTTTTGTTTATCAAGCACTAAAATGCTGATTTTGAAACAAAAATTTATCGAATACTTAACTAATTTTTCACTACTGATTATTTCTTTAGCACAAGTAAAGTTGATTTTCTTAAATCTATAGCAATGCCAAACTAAGCCTATGCCATGTCTGACTTTTGAAAAACATCTTTTTTTTCTTAATTTTTTTTTTTTTTTTTTTTTGATGAAAATTTTTTATTTATGGAATTTTAACTGATTAATTGACTTGTGGAAAGAATCTGAGACTCCTGAATTGTGAAACCAAGGAAAGACCAAGCAAGGCAAAGACTTGCTCCTTGTAGTTGAGTTTGACATTTTACTAAAAGAACATATTCAAATTGTGTGTTTGTGACAATTTATAGTTTTTTTTTCCCATTAATATTGGTGTAACTTTCACATTTGATGTATTTTAAGTTTGGACCTCATGAGACTAATATAAGATTCTTCGATGACATAGTATGATTACTGTGATATTTTTAATTTGAAATATAACCGTGTGAATTAAAATGTCAACAAGATATCTTATGGAATTTTTTGTGATGTTTGTCTTTTCTACGAAGGAGCAAGACACATATAGGAAAAATGAAAAAATAAAAAAATAAATCTTGTTGAATTATAGTCTTTTCAATTGTTTTATCAAAAAATAAAAAATAAAAATGCACCAACTGCACCCATCAACAACAAGAGACCAACTATATAATGTCTCACTTCATTTGCAGTCTTTACATGGAGTACACAACATTTATCATAGCGTGTGTTTTACTTGAAGTTATGTGGAAGTTGTTAGATTTAAAACTTTTGAATCTCAAGATTTTGAAAGCTCTTTTCTATATTGATGCCAAGATCTTCTTATCTAATCACCAAAAAAAAAAAAAAAATGAAGTGCGGAACATACCTTGATTAAATGGGAATCGGTTTAATTATTGGATCTTGATTACTGCATCTTGAATTATTCATAACTCTGGCGGATTGTTCATACTTTAATTCAAGGTCTAAGAACGTTATGAATGTTCTATTTCAAGTTGGTTCCATTAAGCATAGGAATAGAGTTGATGTTGACTGATATTGTAAAAAGACGAGTTAATTGAATACATAACGAAAACCAAAAATACACGTTCACATTAGAATCTGTATTAAACAATCAATAAATTCAAATAATAGTGGGCCCCATCACAAGAGACCGAACACAACATTGATATTTAGTATTTGAACATAAATATTAACTTGTATGTGGTACTCTTGGTCTAGTAATCAAATATTGACAATAAATTATGTCAAATAATAAATCTAATGTTGGACCGACTTATTGTTCACATAAAAAAAATTAATTGTCACATATTTTATTATCACAAGTGTGCGTGTAATTCAATCAAACGTTTACCTTCATTTAAATCGATCAATATCCGCATGAATTACATACTATCTTGATATTCTAAATAAATCAATTTATATAAGAGATGTTACTTTGGTAATATCTTGCTTCATCTAATCTATTTTAGAATATTAGACATCCGAGAGAAACTGATGGAACTATATAAATTAAGCCTAAACGTTAATTATTCTTGAAATTAAATTAATACTTACTTTTTCAAAAAATAAGTACTACTTGAAAAATTATTTTTCAAATTTTGTTTGACAAATATAATGCTAAAAGTAATTTTTACTTTGGTAAAGCAATGATATTTAGGTCACTGAGGAAAACGAGAGGTTCTATCCTTTAGTGCCTAACGGACTCATCTATTATGGCTTACTTCGAATGATTGGGTCTGGCTTCGCTCTCTTTGTTTGGTGTCCTCGAAACAAAGTGGCCCAACACCTAGTGTCAGGTTTTAAGCTATATTGACAATTTTTTAGACAAATTAATTATTATAAAAGAGTTGTAAAAGTCATGAAGTTTTTTGAGGTGTTATATAGATTAACTAGGAGTTTTGGGGTTAGAGTATAAATATGGAGAAAGAGTCGCCAGAACTATGCTAGTCTACCGTCAAACTGATACTCACGCATCCAAAATAAAATCATTGTCGCCAGCCCGCCGCTTGCCTATCACTAGCCTAGTGTTCGAGCGACTGTAATTTTTGAGAAACACTGTTTGCGACTACCAAATACCTCCATATTATAAATACTCAAGCCCTACTTCGTGAAAACTTGTGGTTGATCATTATTTTCTACCTTCATAAAATGTTTTGGAGATAAACTAAGAATTCTACATTTTGATATCAATCAACCACAAGTTGAGAAAACAAAACATCAAAATTGTATAATCCAAAACACCCACTTCCTTAATCAGAGATATATTTTCTCAATAGCTTTCAGATATTGCTGAAAACCAAGAAAGGTTGGGCTAGAAGCATATGAAGAGTACAAGAACAAGGTGTTCTTGGTGATCTACAGATATAGACAATTTCATAAGATTGGAAATAGATGTGAGTGAAACATGTTCCAACGGGTACTGAAAATTGCAGGAATTAGATTGGTGAGTCTAGGGAGTTTTTTTTTTTTTTTTTTTTTAATACTGGATCATACTGTAAGTTCCTATTGTCCATAATGCTGGAAGTTACAAGCTTGATCTCGGAGTTTTGAATCGTGTAAAAGATTTTCTCCGTCAACAGATCTTGTGTTATTTATTACTTTATTTACTATTGTGGCAATTCAAAATAGGATAAAATTGACTTTGATTGACTAAATATCTAGAATAATTAAAAGGTGGCTCATTACTTTTGATTGATAATTTTTAATTCCACGTTATTCACTTATTCACCTCCTCTAGGTAATTTTAGGGTTGAACTCATAACTTTCACCTAGACTTGAAAGTTACTTGATTCTTTAGTTACATTCTTTTCCACTTTTGTTCGCCACGATTTATCATAATTAAGCTTATTTGTTTGTAAAAATAAAGTTATTTTTACTTATTTTTATAATTAATTAAGCATGTTTGAGTTTAGGTGAATGCAACTTGTAATAGAAGAAAATACAAATGTTGAATTGAAGAGAGAATTACCTGATTGCAATTACAAGAATTTTGTTACGTCAAGTTCAATGACCAATGAGATTAACCTATTTGTACAATTGTGGTTGACAATGATGGATGACAATATTGATGTTGTCAAATCTAGACCATTAATTTTAAAAACAATTTTTGAAATGTATGAATGTGATATTGCGAAGTATGATTGTCAACCAGAATTGTAAAAAAAAAATATTGTACAAGTAACATAATTGATTAGATTAAATTTTTTAATTAACTTTGGGTGTCACTAGGTTTGAATATTTATAATTAAGAGAGATGAGTCGAGGCCCATTTTAGACCCACAATGAACATTCATATAATAGTGTAGCCTTCCATTTAGTTAGTACTGCACAAAGGCAAAGTATGACATATTCGTGTAGAGCTTTCGATTAATTTTTTTTAATATAAAAAAAACTCAGACAAGAAAATGATCAATTTTTATTTATGTTTTCGGCTTTTGATTTATAAATATGTATCAATAACAAGCTCAAATAATTCTAGTAAAGAATGAAAAAATTCTCAAAAACAAGAATCAACAAAAACACAAGGAATATTGAGCATAAAAGCGTAATTTTATTTCTGACAATGCATTAAATTAAACACAAGAAAGTTACACCAAATACATAACAAAGTAAGCTCAAATAAAGTGGTGAGCTACCACGATGGAGCTTAACTTATTCTAGAACACCAGTAATTATAGTAAATATTGTAAGGATCTTGATTTTTAGGGACACTTCATGGTGGAGTAGTAATACCTGCAAGAATAAATATGTGTTGTAAGTTATTTGTAGTATGTGAAAAATAAGTCAAATTTAGCAATAATATTAACCATTAATAAGTCATCATGATTAAAAATGAAGAGTGTGCTCGCTCGTGTATGGCTAGAGGAGCTCGAGATAGAAGAGTTAACTATACACATCGCGTTTAAAAAAGTGTTTGTGTGCATGAGAAAGAGTGAGGAACCTACTTCCACATCTGTAGTTGCGAGGAACAGGCCTACCACACCCTTCAATGAGTTTCACAACACGTGCTACTCCAATGCCTTTAATTGTCGCTGCCGCTTTAGGGCCAAGATAAGGACAAACACATTCAATATGAGCATCCCTTACGTTTTGACAACAAGCAGCCGATGGATTTCTCCCAAAAATAACTGGCCTGCAATTATTAACCAGAGTATTTTTTTCATCCTTACATTGGCTTGGAGTTACGCCTTGTGCCATTGTACCCACCCAACCACCAGCAACCATAGCAATCAAAATTAGCATCCGAACCCATTTCCCCAACATTTTCAAACCTTGCAACAGTGAATTCTTTGTTTCTTTTTCTACTTTTGTTACATGTAAAATGAACCAAGACCCTTTATATAGAGGATAACATAGGTGGTGTTGCCGTGTTGAATGTTCCACCGCGACCTAAATAAATTGACATATATGTATATACCTACTTGAATTGTCTTTATTTATATGGCATCATTGTGTAGTCGTTTTCTAAAATATTTTTTTCAACGGATTTGAATTTTATTATTTCGGGAGCAAAAAATTGTAGGGTAATTCTATTCCCAACACCACCATTTTTGTTAAGTACAGCACATTTTAGTTACAAAGTAAATCTTCAATTTTGCTCCCTGTTTTTTTTTTTAACTAACATCTTCAACTTTTTTCCTCGCAATTTTATCTTTTAACCTTCAATTATTTAACACATTCTGTCTCTTATAATGATTTTTGTCCAAATATTTTGTTAACATGGGAATTTTTTTTTTCGAACTTATGTATTTGTTGTTTATCTTTTTAAAAATACGTAGGGCAAATAAGTTTTTTTACTTCATTCCGATGAATTTATTTGACCATCATCAGGAACAAAATGTACTGACTAAAATAATATTGAGATTATAAAACGAGAAAAAAAGTTGGGGACATAAATGTGAAAATGACGAAAAATTAATAACTTTATTATTATTATTATGTAGTGCGGTTAACAAAACTTGATATGTGAATATATTTATCCGAAAATTTATTGTTCTATTTGCCTTTTTTTTTTTCTTTTTTTTTTTTTTTTGGGGGGGGGGGGGGGGGGGGGGGATTTATATCCGTATGTTCCGCTGGACATTATGTTTTGATCATATACTACTGAAAATGAAAGATTTTACGAAATAGCAATGTCATCAACTGTTGAGGCATGAGCTGAAACTGAACAATATGGAGAGAGATTATTCGTGTATCTTACGCTAAATGATTTTTAACTATTTAAAAAAACAAGGGGGGGTTGGGTTTATGGATACCACATATCTCCACATTGGTATGATATTGTCCACTTTGGGTCTAATCCCTCATGGATTTGTTTTAGGACTTTACCTCAAAAGACTTCATACCAATGGAGATATTGTCCTACACTTATAAATCCATCATATTTCTCATGTCTAGCTGATGTGGGACTTCTTTTGCTCCCAACAATCCTCCCCTCAAACGAAGGATCACATCATTATGACCTCCCCTCAAATGATAATCCATCCGTCAATTATCTTGTACCGCCGTTATTGTCGTTGCCCTTCGACCAAATGGGACCCGCCGCCTGACCACCAGATTTTTTATGTCGGAAGTCTTTCGACACAAGGCACCTCAAACGCGGATGATTTTTTAGTCAGATCGTAAGGCTAATTAGAGGACCTCCACCACGCTTTCCACTGCGTTCATCCGGCTAAGTTTTTGGGTCCTGGGCTCTGATACCACTTGTTGGGTTTATGGACACCACATATCTCCACATTGATATGATATTGTCCACTTTGGGCCTAAGCTCTCATGGATTTTCTTTTGGGCTTTACCCCAAAAGGCCTCGTATCAATGGAGATATTGTCCTACACTTATAAACCTATCATATTTCCCATGTCTAGCCGATGTGGGACTTCTTTGTTGGGGGGGAGAGAGATTATTCGTGTATCTTACTCTAAATTATTTTGAACTTTTCTATAAAAAAAAAAAAAAAATAGTGGAAGATTTCTTTTGGAAATTAAAACTGAATGTAGTGGAGACACAAATTTGAGATTTGTTTAACTTTCCAGTTTATGGGTTATGAAGAAAAAGACTTTATTTATAGGGTTGTAAATAATTGTATAAGGAGAGATAATCAATATATTATAAATATAATCAATGAAAATATCACCAGAGTTTTTTTTCTGAAATTTTGTGGAAACCAAAGGAATATGCAAATGAAATTAAAAGATTGAACATTAATTTGTCAGCTAAGAAAAAGTTGATGGGAATATCCAAACAGATACCTTGAAATTTTCATAACATTTATTATCCGTGGAAAATTAACTTATTAGTTAGTAGACTTGAGGTCTGAATCAGAGACTCCTTGGATGTGAAACCGAGGGAAAGACCAAGACAAGGCAAAGACTTGCTCCTTTTAATTGAAATTGACATGTTATTTGAATATTATTCAATTGGGTGTTTGTGACAAGTTGTTTAGGGTCCTTTCCATTGATTTAGGCAATGTTTTCATATTTGTGGCATTTTAATTTGAACCTTACTTGAATACAAATTCATTAGTGTGATTAAAATTATATTATTAAGTAACTAGAAATATATTTCAGTAAATTGAAATATGTCTACAATATCATATGAGACTTTTTATGTTATATATATTGCCTCTCTACTAAAGAGATAGTCCACGCAAGAAAAGAGAGAGAAAGGAAAAATTATTTAGTTACAGTATTTTCAATTGTATTTAGGCCCCGTTCGATAAGGATTAAAATTCAATTCAAATTGAAAATATGATCGTTATTGGGTCTCACTCGTCTAAGAAATGTCAATAATAATGACTAGCTTTTTAATTTTAATCTGATTTTAATCCCTACCGAACAAGCCCTTAATTAACATCTAAGACTAGACTCTAGGCTAGTCGTAGGGTAATGCACCCACCATGCCCTTTCACGCCGTAAAAGACGTTTGCAAAGTCCCTGTAGCACTTGAAGACAAAACAAATGTTCAAATTCGGGGTATTTTCAAATTGTGTGTTTGTGACAATTTATAGTTATTTTTCATTAACATTGGTCAAATGAAAACATTTGACGTATTTAAATCTTGATTTTATGATATTAATATAAAATTCCTCGATGACACAATTATAGTAGTATTTTTAAGCAACTAGAAATATAACCATGTGAATTGAAATATCGACAAGATGCCTTATGAACCTTTTATGATGATTGTTTTTAGGAATTGAAGACTAGTTTATATGACACAATATGAAATAATAATCACAATACAAGAAGAACAAAATAATATAGTAGAGGAATAAAGATTTTATTAATAATGAGGAGAAAATTCAAAGAATATTATATATTTACTACAATTCTAACTCTCTCAAGTCATATGAAAGTCAAGAATTTCGTGGAGTATACATAGAACCGAAGATAATGCATTGTAATTGGAAAGAGGATAAAAAAAAAAAAAGCTAAAAATAAGGAGATAATATTTTCCTGAATATATACGCTGCTCGAGTGACTGCCTCGTGGGAGGCGAGCGCCACAATGTCTTTCGTGCATGGCAAGCAGGCGGTAGCTCAAGCGGCTCCAGGGCCGTACCTGTGTTTCGCGGGGCCTGAGGCGAACTTCAGAATTTGGGCCCCTAAGCCATATCAGACAATCCTCTTTTTCTTTTAAAAAAATCTACGGAACTAAATTTGTTAACTTAAATTCAACAATAAAGCAACAAAAAAAAAAACTAAAATATTCAAAATATATATTTTGCAAAATGTTATAACCAATCACTTAAATACAACTCGTCTTGCAGTTTTCGAGGCAAAAATATCAATCAATTTTGTATAGTCGAGTTGTTCAACCATTTCTTTTTCAATGGATAACATAGCCAATCCATTCAATCTTTCCTGCGACATAGTTGAACGGAGATAAGTCTTGATCAATTTCAACTTGGAGAAGCTTCTTTCTGCTGATGCAACTGTAACTGGTATAGTGAGCAAAATCTTGTAAGCAATGCTAGCATTTGGAAAACAACCATCCATTTTTTTCAAGTAATTTAGCACCTCAATAGCTCTTTTTGTTTCTTCAGGTAAATAGCACTTCAAAACTAACAACTCTGTACATAAGTCATCACCAATAATGTCCATTATGGTTCAAATACTGCTCAAGATTCATACAAGATTTCAACAAACTATCAAAATGCATACTCCTTAACCTCTCCAAATTAAACAAAAATCCAAATGTCTCTTCATAATGCTTAAATTGTTCAAAGCGAGTTTGAAGTGAAGATCGAGCTTGATCAATTATAAAGAGAAAATAATCAACTCTAAAAGATTCTTCAGCTGATTGTGTTACCTCTTCACTACCACTTTCATCGAAATGCTTCTTTCTTCGAATGCTACGTTTCTCTCGAAAAACAGCTTCAATGCCCATTTCACTTGCCATTTGTTTAGCTTCATCCATAGCACTTGCAAATCCAAATTCTCTATAATTTTCGAGAAACAAAATAAGCGCTTCTAAAAGCTTGATGGCTTCATCAATATCCATGTTTTCAGCTTGAAGAAATTTACTCACGGTATTGATAGCATACAACAACTTATACCAAATGACCATGCCAAGTAAAAACTCAAAATTCTCAAGTTCATGTGTTGCTAAGGATTCAGCGTGACTCTTCATGTTAGCATCTTCAGCAATGTTTGCCAAGTCAAGTAAAGCATCTCTTATTCGTACACATTGCTCTTTTATCGGCTTAACACTTTCCACATGACTCTCCCAACGTGTTTGTGACAATGGCTTAAGTGTCAAACCTTCAACCTTATCTTTAAAAAGTTTCCATCGTTTGGGAGAAGAAGAGAACAATGTATAGATACGTTGTATCACTCCAAAGAAGGACATAGCTTTTGAACAACAACTTGCCATATCACATATTGCTAGATTAAGGCTATGACAACCACATGGAGTATATAAAGCTCTAGGATTAATGTCAAGTAACCTTTTTTGTACACCTCTATGTCTCCCGCTCATGTTAGCTCCATTGTCATACCCTTGACCTCTTATGTTATCAATATCAAGCTCAAGATTCACTAACACATTTTTTAGCTCATTGAAAAGACCAAGTCCTGATGTATCATCCACCTTCAAAAATTCAATCCAATATTCTTTAACCATCGACAAGTCTGTTGCATCGTCCACGCATCGTATTACTAGAGACATTTGCTCCTCATTACTCGCATCTGGAGTACAATCAAGGATGACAGAAAAATACTTTGCATGTTTCACTTTTGTGATAATTGCACTTTTGACCTCGCCTGCCAAAGTTTGTATCAATTCATTTTGAATTTTAGGACCAAGATATGTGTACTGAATCTCACGTGCTTGAGCACGTCGAATGTGTTCTTTCATTATTGGATCAAACTCAGCAACCATTTCTATCATTTGCAAAAAAAGTCCATTGTTCTCAACATAAAGTTGCTCATAATCTCCTCGAAATGCCAAAGTATTTTTAGCGAGCCTTTTTACAATAGCAATTATCCTCGTTAACACTTGTTTCCAATGCTCTCTTTCTTTGTTGATGGCCAAATGTACACTTTCATCAATTACATGTTTTGTTTGAAGCCTATTTTCTAGTTCCATCCAACTAGTCATGCAACTTATATGATCCTTAGATACTTCATGATTTGTAAGGCGTCGATGCACATTATGCCAATCTTTGTATCCGTCGTTACCCAATTGTCCAATACTTTGCATCATTTTTTCTGTCTTAAACAACTTACAGCAAAAACAAAAGATCTTATCTAAAGAAATCGAATACACTAACCACCTTCTATCGGTTGTTTGCCCATTTGCAAGTGCTCGCTTATATTGTGATGATTCAAAATGTCTACCTTGATTATCTTTGGGAAACACGATATCATCAACTCTTTTTGGACCTATTTCAACTAAAAAATCCCTTATCTTTTGATCAATATGAACATTCTTCCAATTTCCCGGATCCTCAAAATTCAAAGTAAAGCAATTCGCTTGATCATCTTGAACATCATTTTCATGAGTTTGCTTTGGTTCATCCACATTGGCAAGTTCAATAATTTCCTCGTTCTCTTTCACTCCATCCACATTATCATCATCATTCTGATTTTGTTGTTCTTCAAAACCTTCATTCTCTTTTCTTTTCTTATTAAAATATTTATCCATATCTCCGGTCTGACTTCGAATTAATGCCTCTATTCTTTCTCTCTTCTTCTTCTTTTGAGCTCCAGATTCATATTTTGGAGCCATGATATTGGACTCAAATCACTCAACAGCTAACGGTTACTGAAATTGAACATTACAATTAACATGAGCGAATGTAGATTTACAAAACATCAAAATCCCAATTCAATCACACTATCACATTCATATGATAACACTAACACATTCAATCACACTATATCAAGCCAAATCCAGAGAACTAGAGAAGTAATAACAATAACACATATTCAATCATACAATCACATTCATAGATTCAATTTATACGTCCAAATATCCAATATCCATACTCAAAATCTCAAATTCATTATCCAAATATCCAATATCCATACTCAAAATCTCAAATTCATTATCCAAATATCCAATATCCATACTCAAATTCTCAAATTCATTATCCAAATATCCAATATACATACTCAAATTCATAAATCATAATCCAAAATTCCAAATATCCATACAGTCATACAGAGTCACAGAGTCTCAAATTCAAATTCATACTCAATTCTCAAAAATTCTCAAATTCATACAAACTCAAATTCTCAAATCTCAATCTGGAAGCAAAAAACTCCTATGAAATCAAGAGACATACCCGGATCTGTAGGGGCTACTGGCTAGGGCTTAGGCTCAACTCATTGAACAAGGCTGGAAGCCTGTAACTGTAACTCGAGTCTCGAGCAGTCGAGCTTCAGCTGGGAATGAAAAATTGAAAATTGAAAAATTGTAAATCAAAGATTGAAATCAATTAATCAAATTATTAGTGACGATGAAGCCATGAAGAAAATTGAAAATAGGCCATGAAGCCTGAAGGTTTTCTATTTCGGCCCTGGTCTGAGGTCTCGTACCTGATTCAGTGATTCCTGAAGGGGGCGGCGGCGTGGAGCCTGGAGGCGAACTGGCGGTAGCGGACAGAGCCGGAGCTGGAGCAGTGGACTGAGTCGGCGTGGAGCCTGGAGGCGGTAGCGGACAGAGCCGGCGTGGAGCCTGGAGCCTGGAGGCGACTTGCGCGGGGATGAGGGAAGGGAAGTTGCAGCTCGCAGTCGCAGGGAACTAAGGGAAGGCTGACGGTGGTGGATGACTGGCTGAGGAGTGGAGGTGGACGGTGGTGGATGGCCGGCTGGGGAGTTGTGATTGTGAGGTTAACGACGGGATTTGGCCATTTGGGAATCGTGGGATACTGGGTTGGCTAAATGGGGGGAAGGAAGGAAGACTAGGTAAAATGGGCTGAAAATATTAAAAAAAAAAAAAAAAAGCCCAAAAAAATGGGCCCTCAAGATTTCTGGGCCTGAGGCGGCGGCCTCTTGGGCCTCCCCTCAGGTCCGGCTCTGAGCGGCTCCACTAGCACTCAAGCATTGAGTTTCGGGTTAAACATCACTTTTGTCCTCTTTTAACACCTTCAACTAAAACACCACCTTCCAATGGAATTTGGGTCACAATATTCAACATTTGTCTTTTCTACGAAAGAGCAAGACATACATATGAAAATGAAAAAATATCTTGCTGAATTATAGTCTTTTCAATCGTATTCAGTGAGACTCTCAAGGGAAGACTCTTAGACCAGTCGTAGGGTGATGCACCAACTGTACACATGCACGTCGCAAAGACGGTTAGGCACTTCATCAGGACAATCTATTGCGCTTGGAAAATTTGCAACAAGAGTAGAGTACTCATTCTTTGATAAATAACGCATTTTAAGTCTCCATTAAATTTTGAGGCATCAATGTAATGCGTGTAAGATGATACACTTTTATCAAAGCTTTTAAACTTGTTTGAATTTGATGATTTGAACGAATTTTTACTTGCTTCGGTTGATATTTTCAAAAATGTATTTTTGAAACAAGGTTAAAGTTATTGTTCTAAAAGACATAAAGCGTGTCTAGTGGTGAAGGTCAAGCTTCAAATTTTAGGAGCATAGGCGAGGCCTGTACGTAAAAAAAATGTTTTCTTATTTTTAATATTATTTTAGTTTTTAATCGTTCTAAAAACTATGTAATAATTAAAAATAATATATGCCAAATATCTAAAATTATAAAATACAATATTTACATAATATTTCTACAATTAGCCAATTATATAATTTTCAAGTTTTCGAGCCGTAAAACCTAGGCCATTTTTTATAGTCTCAATTTTCTACTAGAAAAGTCCTACATAATAAATTTATAAAAATTTCATACATATTTTTTAAGTTTTCAGCAAAATAATAAATCTCAAAATCATAACTACCAAATGTAGATAACACTATAATTTAAATATTATCTAACTCTTTATCAAATAAAGTCATTTTTACTTTTGTACAAATAAAATCATTTAAAAACTTGAAACTAGAGTAAAATAAATAAATAAAATTAATAAATAAAAGACGTTTAAAAAAGAAAAATAAAAAAAATTAATAAAGCGACTAGTCTCGCATCAAGTGGTTAACTACTAGGTGCGCATTAAACGGTCAACTTGGCAATTCACCTCTTAATTTTGTGTTTACTTTCAAGACGTGACGTTTCGTTTTTTAAAACACTAATTAAAGTTACATAATTTTTTTTTACACGTTTTCAACGTTTTTATTGAAAACTCTTAAAACACTCAAAACATGAAAAATAGGTGGTTAAGTAAAATTTTATATACATAAGTTTTTTTGATATGAGCATCCCTTATGTTCTGACAACAAGCAGCTGATTGATTTTTTCCAATAATAACGGGCCTACAATTACTAACCAGAGTATTTTTTTCACCCTTACATTCACTCGGAGTTGCGCCGTGTGCCATCAGATCCACCCAACCACCACCAACCATAGTAATCAAAATTAGCATCCCAACCCATTTCCCCAGCATTTTTCTCACCTTTTAACAGTGAATTCTCTGTTTCTTTTTCTATTTCGAGTTGCATGTAAAATGAAACTAAGATTCTTTATGTAGAGTAGAGCATAGATGGAGTTGCCGTGTTGAATGTTCCATCGTGACATAAATAAGTTAACACACACACACACACACACACACACACACATATATATATATATATATATATATATATATATATATATATATATATATATATATACTTTTGTTATCTTATTTATATAGCATCTTTTGTAGTCGTTTTCTAAAAGAATTATTTTTATTTTTAGTTCATTTGATTTGATTCAATTTTAATTTGTCCGGAGGAAAACGTCTTTTGTTGAACTTTTGCGTTTATTGTTTATCTTGCTTATTTAAAAATATGAATGACAAATAATTTTATTTTTTTTTCACTCCTGCATAACGAAATTTTTGACCGTCATCAGGAACAATATGTGCTATTTAAAATAGAGTTGAGATTAAAATACTAGAAAAAGAAGTTGGGAACATAAATGTAAAAATAAACAAAAATTAATAACCTTAACTATAATTTTGACGTATTGTAGCTAACAAAATTGGAAATGTGAATATATTTACCCAAAAATTTATTGATCTATTTATTTATTTTTATTTTTATTTTTTTAATTGTAAAAGCAGAGATAATCAATATATTATGAAATTAATGAATGAAAATATCACCAAAGTTTTTGTGAAATTTTGTTAGAAACCAAAGGAATATGCAAATGAAATTAAAAGATTTAACATACAGTCGTTAATTTGTCAGCTGATACCATGAAATTTCCATTACATTTTTCATTTATTGAAATTTAACTGATTAATTGAGTAGAGGTCAGTGTGAACCCAAGGGAAAGACCAAGACAAGGCAAAGACTCGCTCCTTATAATTGAAATTGACAAGTTATATAGTTTCTTTTCTATTGATTTAAATTTTAACCTTAAGAGAATACAAATTTTGTTCAATGTATTGTATCAAGATTAGGGGTGTCCAAAAGTCTCGAATCAAACCGAACCCGAACCAAACTGAATCGAGCGGTTCTTCATAAGTTAAATACCCGAACGGGTACTCGAATCGAAAACCGATGAATTTGTGTCGGTTCTCGAGTCTAGACCAAGAATCGAAGAACCAAATAAGAAACGAAACTAAATGATTTTTTTTATTGAATTAATTAAATTATTTTATTTTTTTTCTAAATAAATTAACAAATTAATTAAGTAAATCAGATTATTTCATAATTTTAATATTAATATTTACTTTTTGGTATTTGTATGCATTGAATTAATGTTATTCGACAGCTAGTTATTTATATATTTTTGAATTGGGCTACGTTAATTTGTAAAAGTTGCGAATGAAATGTCATTAATTATATTTATGCAGTGTTGTTGTTAATGTTAAAAAAATTTAATTATGGTACGGAATCGAATCGAACCGAATCCGGACGGTTCCATAATTATATTTGGACCCGACGATTCCATTATTAAATACCCAAAAATTTTGGAACCGAACCGACCCGACTAACGGACAGCCCTAATCAAGATCACACTTATTTTAATTAATTTTTTTTACTTCTTGTGACATCGTCAAGAATCAAATTGGGTCTCCAAATTTCTCGATCGTGGTTTTATATTAGCAGTTCTTGGCCGCCTTTTGCATTTCAAATATATTAGTAAATTTCCATTCAAAATTGATATTTTTGTTATAAAATTTATATTTTAATAATTAGAGTGCCAAAATTGTTAATAAACCATCTTTCTTCTTTATAACGTCAAGCAGCCGTACGTCACCAGAGCCATAGAAATCTTTAATTTTTCCAAACATATTTTCAAACCTGACTTAATTTGTTTCTAATTTGACCCATTGGGTAAAGTTGGAGTGGACTGTGGACATATTGAATAATGACTTTTTTTTTTCTCATTTAATTAATTTTGGTAAAGGTTACGTATGGAATTGGCAAACTAAAATAAAAATGGATGTTAAGTAATCAAATTGAAGCAATCGGAACTCTATAAGTTAAGCCTAAAATTTATTGATCTACAATTTAAATTTAAGACTTACATTCTCGAAAAATAAGTTTCACACGAAAAATTATTTTTCATTTTACAAATAAAAAACTTAAAAGTAACTTTTGCTTTGACTGTGTGGAAAGCGAAGTAGGTTATGAAAATTATTTTATTTTGAAAATTAATCAAATATGTTCGAGTTTAATTCCATTTTATTAATATGGTTATGGAAGGGCGATTAATTTCGTCGAATGTTTTTTTTTTTTTAACTTCAAAAGGTGGGGATAATATAATTTGCTCGAAAATGGCCCTTTGTAACACACACACACACACACACACAGATATATATATATATATATATATATATATATATATATATATATATATATATATATTGGATATTTGTTAAGTGACGTAAATCTAAAATAATAATTAATGGGAACTTCCCACATAGAAGGGCATATCTCCCTCAATTTCTTCCATATTAACCTCAATTTGACAAGTTTATATTGCCTATTCAAGTCATATGATTGGGTCAGGAGTGCCAAGATTTTTAATTTTTGTAATAAAAAATAAAACCTGATTAAAATTTTTTACAACATTGCGAGTGAGAATCTTTGTAATCGTAGTGAAACAAACTACTGAAAATGTTTGGACATTTAAAATGTAAGAACATTTTCAAGTGACTCTATTTTTAAAAACAGTATTCTATAATTTAGAAAG
Source organism: Fraxinus excelsior (assembly GCA_019097785.1). Lineage (NCBI taxonomy): Eukaryota > Viridiplantae > Streptophyta > Magnoliopsida > Lamiales > Oleaceae > Fraxinus > Fraxinus excelsior. The sequence goes on from CM032629.1 coordinate 26,825,321, forward strand.
TATCTATAAATTTAGAGAGTACAAATTTTTAAATTCTCCAACGGCTCTTTATATTAACACTTAATTTACTACGCTCAAAATTTTTTTTTTCCTATCTTTCATTTTCATTAACTTTCTTTATTTTTTCCTATCTTTTATTTTCACTAACTTTCCTTTAAATTTGTATTATTTTTCTTCATTGAAATTTGAAATACATTAAATACGTTTAATTATAGAAAGTGAATTTGACTCTCCGCTCTAAATTAAAGTGTTAATCAGCAAGAGAGTAAGAAAGAAAGAGAGTGATAAGAGAGGAAAGCACATAGCAGTGTGTATGTTTTCGCGGAGTTTGAAAATTTCATTCGAGTGAATAAAATATTAGATTGTGGTCTTTGGTGAGTATTTATCCAAAAGTTGTATAATTCTATTTCATAAATAAAAACCTATTTTTAAGTGTCTAAATTCAACAATTTTAAAAGAGTCACTTGGAATATAATTTTAAGATTTTAACTCTTTAAAATAGAGAAAATCTTATGTCTAAAGAGATTCTTAAAAATGCTCACAATCGAATACTTAAGTAGGCTCTTTTATCACATAAAATGAACTTGATCGAGTTTTGGTAGCGATTGATATTAGTCCGTTCGAAGACATCTGATAAAATATAGGTGCGGAAGAGTTCAACACAAAATGGAATAACATTTCCATCGTACAATTTTCTTCAGACTATGGCCATGCCTCACCAATTACAAGTAGAAATTTGTTGATGGCCAAGATACAAAAGTAAAACTATACAGGTATTTGATCGTTCAAGAATCTTGGCTCAAGTGGAAAGATGTTCGCATAACGATCTATAATTCCAGAATATTTAAAAACAAACGTTTTGGCACCTAGCACAAGAAAATCAAACGTCCCAAACTGGTCTTAGTATTTATTCAAGAAAATCGTCTTATCTAACGATTCCAAGATAATTGTTTAAGGAACGCACGGAAAACAACTTTTGCAAAGCAATGAAAAAAGATCGACCCAAGCAAACAACAAAGAGGGATACTGGAAAACGTTGCTGATTTGCCTCTCCCCTACCCTTATCCTGTAAGAGCAGCATTGAGGGCACTGTGTACATCGACCCCAATTTGTGCTTCGGCTTTCTCCTCATCACTTGATGCTGAGCTTAGTTTTTGGGTGAATTCTGCAAGTCCCTTCTGAACGAGGGTCAGGTCGATTTGGTCAAGAGGCGTGGCCTCGACTGCTATTATATCTGCAACGGAATTTGCATGGACGAATGCAAACCCACTGCTCAAAAAATATTTTGTCACCTCATTACCGTCATGAACTGATAAAACACCGGGCTTCAGCTCTGCAATTGTGGCAACATGACCAGGCAAAACACCCATTTGTCCAGTAGTTGCAGGGACTATAATCATGTCAACCTATGACAATGTATGCACACAGAGCAATAAAATGATAAGAGAGGTTACCAAAATAAGTTCCCACGGTTTGCACCTTGCTAAGGACAACAATATAAAGATTCATTGTCAATATAATTTTTGAAAACGGAAATACTCGGAACGATCAAACAAAGAGAAAAAAATAAGTTCATACACGAGTAATTGAATAGCATTGGGAAATAGATCTCTGCCAAGAATCATCCCATGTTTATCCCCCTGATAAGTTACCAACTATTCATCTAGGAACTTGACTGACAATTCCGTACTATCTGATTTATTGTTAGGACATTGTAGTACGGGACACCCAATTACAACTAAAGTAGAAATGAGAAAATAGAGGAAAAATAATGAACACAATAATTTTACGTGGAAAAATTACGGGCAAACTGTGGAAGGATTTCACTATAGCAAAATGATTACAACAATTTCTATCTAAAATAAGGAGAACACAATTGACAGTACCATCTCTTATAATAAGAGAAAAATATACTCTCTAATAAAAGGAAAGACTATTTAGGAGAAAGCTCACTATTTCTCTCTAAAAACTCTCTTTTTCTATATTTTGTCCCCCAAAATGGGATAATATTTTGAAGAACAAAAGCATGCATATATAGAATATGAAGGCGGTGGTTTGGCACTTGGTTGACAATGTGAATTCAAGTTGTATATAGTTTGATTTGTGCTGTCTTTTACACTACAAATAACTCATCGTTTTTTACCCATTCTAATGCTTAATAGAGAGAAAAATGCTTCTTATTCTCCAATCCATTTGTTGACAGCTTTGACCTACAAAAGTGGTTTTACCGCCACATATCTCCCACTTAAAGTCACTTTTGTAATCTTTCTATTCTTTCTACACTTGCCGTCTCCATGCCACTTATGTATCCGCTAGGCCTAAAGAGGATAGACACCAAATAAACTTGTCAATATTGATCGGTTTTGTTAACATATCTGCTAAGTTGTCTTTAGTATGGATTTTCTGTATATCCACACTTCCTTCTTCCACCTTTTCACGAACGAAGTGATACTGAACTCGCATGTGCTTTGTCTTCGAAGGAAATGCTAGATTCTTTGCAACGCTGAGTATCACAAAATAGAGTAATCTTCTCTTGTTTGTGTCCGAGCTCCTCCAATAGCATTTGCAACCATATTGCCTCTTTGCTAACTTGTGTAATTGCGACATATTCCACCTCCATCGTAGAAACGATAGACTACAATTTTGAAACCCAGCTTACAACTACTCCAGCAAGAGTAAACACATAACTTGAGGTAAACTTGCTCTTGTCAAGATCACCTGCATAATCTAAATCAACATAGCCTCTGACAATAAAGCCTGATCCTCCATAACATAATGGAACATTTGAGGTACCCTTAACATATCTCAGGATCCTCTTTACAGCACTCAAATGCTATTTACCAGGATTCGCCATGTATTCACTAACCACTCTCACTGCTTGTGCAATGTCTGGTCTTGTGCAAACCATAGTGAACATTAAGCTACTCACTGTTGATGCATACGGTACTCGAGACATTTCCATCATCTTTGCTTCATTGCTAGGACTCGTACTTTAGGATAACTTGAAATTAATAGGAAGCGGGGTAGGAATTAACTTACAATCTTGCATGTTGAAGCATTGCAAGATTTTCTTCAAGTAGTTTTTTTTGAGAAAGCAAAATCTTTCTATTATTTCTATCCCGATAAATTTGCATCCCAGACTGTTGTCTGCTAGCCCAAGTCCTTCATTTCAAACTCCCTAGCTAACTATGCCTTGAAGTTTGTAATACGATCTTTGTTGGGGCCTGCTACCAACATGTCGTCAACATACAACAACAGAAAAATGAAATTACTAGCACCAAATCTCTTGTAGTAAACACAAGAATCTGAACTATGTTTGTTGTATCCAAGGCTCATGATCAGGGAATCAAATCTCTTATACCAACATCTCGGCGCTTGTTTGAGACCGTATAGAGATTTGTTCAACCTACAAACCAAGTTCTCTTTTCCTTTTTCTTCGAAACCTTCTGGTTGGAGCATATAAATCTCTTCTTCAAGTTCTCCATGAAGAAATGCAGTTTTCACGGCTAACTACTCCAAATGTAAGTCAAATGTAGTACACATCGCCAGAACTACTCGAATAGTTGGAAGTCGAACCACAGGAGAAAATATTTCGTCAAAGTCTATGCCTTCTTTCTAAGCGAATCCTTTCACTACCAACCTAGCACGATATCGCTCCACTTAGTCATTGCCATCTCATTTGATCTTGTAAACCCATTTGTTCCCGATGGTCTTCCTTCCTTGTGGTAGTGGAACAAGATCTTATATCTCGTTTTTATGGAGAGCTTCAATTTCTTCTTGCATTGCTCCCATCCACAGAAAAGCTTTTTCGCTTTTCATAGTGGAAAGTTGACGGCTCTCCATCCTTTGTTAATAGACAGTATGCGACATTTCCCTCTTTTACTCTGAGTGCCAAGCAGGGCCGTACCTGTGTTTCGCAGGGCCTGAGGCGAACTTTAAAATTTGGACCCCTAAATCATAACAGACATTCCTCTTTTTCTTTTAGGCTCCATTTGATTCGCATTATTGTAGAATGAGAATGAAAAATATAGCCGTTATTGGGCCCCACACAAGAGATAGAAATTCAAATTTGAAGACTTGATGTGATGTATAACGGTCATATTTTTCATTTTTAGTAGAAAAGAATGAGAAACAAACAGAGGCTTAAAAGAGTCTTATGGAACTAAATTTATTAACTTAAATTCAACAATAAGGCAACAAGTAAAACTAAAATATTCAAAATATTTATTTTCATCATTCTGCTTTGGTTCATCCACGTTGAAAGGTTCAATCATTTCCTCGTTCTCTTTCCGTCCATCCACATTATCATTATCATTCTGATTCTATTCTTCAAAACCTTCATTCTCTTTCTTTTCTTGCTATTAAAATATTTATTCATATTCCCACTCTGACTTCGAATTAATGCCGCTACTCTTTCTCTCTTCTTTTTTTGAGTTCCAGATGCATATTTAGGAGCTATGAGTGAGTGTAGATTTACAAAATCCCAATTCAAATTCACATTTAATTACTTCAAATCCAGATAAGTAATAATACATATTCAATCACATTATCACATAATCAATTAATAAAATCCCATAACTATCAGTCTAATATATGCAACAGAATAGCAGATTTATATAATCCCATTTCATACTCAAATTCTCAGAATAGCAGATTTATAAAACGCCAGAATAGCATATCTATACATCCATGATTCCATTATCCAATATTCATACTCAAATAGTCAAATTCTCTACTAAGATTTTCACACTTGAAACCAGCCAAATGTCTATGAACTGTAACCTGATAGCATGCACTCAGAAGGTTAATGCAATTATTTTTACCTATAAAACATCCACCAATAGCATTCTTCTGTTTAATTCTATCTCCAACATAGAACTGTGATAAAATTAAGTCTCCATTAAGCAAGAAACAGGACGTCCATATTATATTAAACTTGAACCCTCAAAGAAATTATATTATATTTTTATAATGACACACTCAAGACAATTTTACCATTTAATATGGACACTAACCAAACACACTAGGACACCTCACTAATTATTTTACCAACTCTCAGCACTTCCCACTCACTATCTCGACTAACTCTCTCGTCACTATCTCTCAATTCTCACTCTTCCCTTTTCTCTACGCTCGCTCTCTCTCGCTCTCTCTCTCTCTCTCTCTCTCAATACAATACAGCAAGGTGTATATATAGATGACAATGTCGGTGGCTTCCTTATTCTACATATTTCTATTATGTCGGTGAAGTAGTGAAGACACGTTCCTAATTCTAGATAATTCCCTTCACGGCGATGGAGATAAATGGTACAGCAGCCATTCTACAATCTTCATCTCTTGGTACAAATTGTAGACAATTTTAGAAATTGATAGATGAAGATGAACAGCCAAAATATTCTGGAATTTTCCTTTGAAGTCAGTGGTGGTTTGTCAGTCCATTTACAATCCAAAAGCATAAGAAATAGTCAATAAAAACTAATACTTACTCAATAGTCAATAATCACGGGCCCGGAGACGGAGAGGACGCTGTCACGCTGGACGGAGATGACGAGAGGACGAGGAGAGGACCACGAGGTTGACTGGTTAGTCTGGTTTGGTAATGGTTCAATCACCGTTTTCTTTCTATTTCTCCCTCACGAGCACACGGCATCTGCAGATGGAGGTGGAGGCGGGCAATGGAGGAAACGACGCAGGGAAGTGTCTAAGCTACTGAAGATTGTAGATGAACTGTTGTTTTACCCTTCAGGTTAAATTTAAAAAAAAAAATGAAATGGGCTCTCAGAAATTCTGGGCCTCCCCTCATGTCCGGCTCTGGTGCCAAGCTGGTTCTCTTCTCTCCCGAGTTGACCGTCGAACTTGTGAAGTTGCAAACTCAGCTTGTTCTTGTTATTGTTCTTCGTGCTCTGATACTCCTTAAGAAGAATCTAGAACTTCTTGTTCTTGTCTTTCTTCAACTTGAACTGCAGTAGTCTCTGGTTTCTCTTTTGAAGTACTATTATCATCTTTTTTCTTGCAGTTTATCTTCTGCAAATATTACATCCCTACTGATTATCACCTTATGGGCAGTGGGATCCCACAGACAGTACATCTTAACTCCATCAGCATATCCTACTGCAGTTAAGGGGTACCGCCTGTGGCATCCCACTGCCCATAAGGTGATAATCAGTAGGGATGTAACGTACACGACTTAACTCCATCAGTATATCCTACTGGAGTTAAGGGACTTTACAGAAGATAAGCAGTAGGGGTACCGCCTGTGGGATCCCACTACCCACTAATTTTGGATCCAGCTTTGATGTTTCTTGGGCATTGTACATAACGTACACGACTTCCAAATGTATGTAAGCGAGAATAATCAATTGGTTTACCAGTCCACATCTCCATTGGCGTTTGAAGATCAATTGCGGTTGATTGTGATCGATTGATTACATAACAAGCGGTCTAGACTGCTTCTACCCAAAATGACTTGGCCATCCCCGTAGTTCTCAACATGGCTCTTGTCCATTCTAACAAGGTTCTGTTCATCCGCTCTGTTACTCCATTTTGTTGCGGAGTGTATGCCATCGTGAGCTGCCTTTTGATACCTTGTTAACAGAAGCTATCAAATTAAATACCAGTATATTCTCCTCCATTGTCTGTCTTTAAACACTTGATCTTCTTTTCAGATTCAAGCTCAACCGGAGCTTTGATTATATTGAAAACTGGAAATACATCTGCCTTATTTTTTATTGGATACACCCAACATCCCCTGAAGTAATCGTCAATAAAGACAAAAAGTATTTTGCTCCTCATAGGGACAAAACTGGTGCTTGCCAAACATCAGAATGAACCAACTCCAAGATAACTTTAATTCTAACAGTGGAACTACTAAACTTCAATCTGTGCTGCTTACTAGTAACACAATGCTCACAAAATGGTATTGAAACCTTTTTGAGCCCTGGAAGAAGCTTTTGTTCTGAGAGAATTTTCAAGCTTCGTTCCGACATGTGGCCATGTTTGCGATGCCACATCATCGTTAATTCTTCTGTCAAAATGAGACAGATGCTTCTCCTTCTTGTTGTGTTTCTCCTTTAAGCATGTATAAATTTGCAGGTATCTGTTCCACTTTCATCACCACAAGCGCACTTTTAATTATTTTTATGATCCCATCTTGAATATAGGTTTTGCACCCACTATTATCTAATTGTCCTAAAGACAATAGATTTTTCTTCAGGCCCTTCACGTGTCGTATCTCCTTAATAGTGCGAACTGTACCATCATACATTTTCAATTTGATGGTACCAATACTAGTGATCTCCAATGCATGATCATTGCTCATAAACACAAATCCTTTTGAGATAGGTTCATAATGATGGAACCATTCCCTCCTTGGTATCATATGCTATGTAGCTCCTGAGTCCATGTGTCAGACATCAGAAAACTGTTTTCTGCCTTCAACAACTCTTGTTGTCTCGCTGTATAAAATTTCACCATCATCTAAGGTGCTTGCTACACAACTCTGAGCTTTTGACGTCTCAGGACCTTTTCTTTTGGCTTTTTCATTCTTCTTGAGACTCGAGCAATCCCTTTTTAAGTGCCCTTTCTTGCCACAACATTTGGCATTCTTCTTACTCCTGGATTTTGATCTACCCTAATTTTGACTCCCACTGGGGCCATGTTCCATTGATCTCCCTATCGTCATCGTTAAAGCTTCAGCTTGATGTGAGCTTCCCATTCTATCTTCTTTGCTCTTGCGCCGATTTTCTTCTTCAAGAACTGTAGCTGCATCGAAGACTAAAACTTCAATGTTGTTGGTTAAGTTGATGATGAGTTGATCATACGAATCAGGTAAACTTTGAAGTAGAATTTCAACACGTTCACCCGTCTATGTTCTGCCTCATTGCTGTGAACTGTGAAAATAAAGTGGCGAAGGTGTTGATGTGGTCAATCACCATAGTTGACTTCATCATCCGAAGGGTGTAAAGTTTCTCAAGAAAATTTTGTTGTGTAGTGATTTGGCCTTGTACAATTTTGTCAAAGTATCACATCTCTCTTTTGCTATCTTTTTCTCAGCCACACTTGACAATACTCTATCGGATAGTGTTAGGTGCGGATTAGGAAGAGCATTGCCATCCGAGAACGTTCCACTTGCCATCGTTAGTGATCTCATCGGGCCTATCCCAATTGCCGCCAATAAATTATCTTTCCTCAAAACTGCTTTTATTCTCATTTTCCACAATGATAATTACTCCCATTGAACTTCTCTATTTCATACATCATTGCCATTATTGAAGCAACCTCATTTCCACTAACTAGATCTGACTGTAGCACAAAAATCGGCTATAATCCTGGTGCTCTGATACCACTGTGAGGACGTTGTGGTACGAGACACCCAATTACAACTAAAGTAGAAATGAGAAAATATAGGAAAAATGATGAACACAATAATTTTACGTGAAAAAATTATGGGCAAACTATAAAAGGATTTCACTATAGCAAAATGATTACAACAATTTCTCTCTAAAATAAGGAGAGCACAATTGGCAATACCCTCTCTTATAATAGGAGAAAAATACACTCTCTAATAAAAGGAAAGACTATTTAGGAGAAACTCCGCTATTTTTCTCTCTAAAAACTCTCTTTTTCTATATTTTGTCTCCCGAAATGGGATAATATTTTGAAGAACAAAGCATGGATATAGGAAATAAAGGCGGTGGGTATATGGTGGTTTGGCTCTTGATTGGCAATGTGAATTCAAGCGGTAAACAGCTTGATATGTGTTGTCTTTTACACCACAAATAACCCACCGCTTTTTACCAATTCTAATGCGTAATGGAGAAGAAAAATGCTTCGTATCCGCTTATCCATTTGACCCACAAAATATAGAAAAAGAGAGTTTTTAGAGAGAAAAATAGTGAAGTTTCTCCTAAATAGTCTTTCATTTTATTAGAGTGTATTTTTCTCCTATTATAAGAGATGGTATTGTCAATTGTGCTCTTATTATTTTAGAGAAAAATTGTTATAATCATTTTGCTATAGTGAAATCCTTTTATAGTTTGCTCATAATTTTTCCACATAAAATTATTGTGTTCATAATTTTTCCTCTATTTTCTCATTTCTACTTTAGTTGTAATTAGGTGTCATGTACCACAATGTCCTAACAATGCAGTAAAGCCACTTTTGTGGGTGAAAGCTGTTAACAAATGGATAAGAGGATAAGAAGCATTTTTCTTCTCCATTAAGGATTAGAATTGGTAAAAAATGGTGGGTTATTTGTGGTGTAAAAGACGGCACATATCAAGCTGTTTATTGCTTGAATTCATATTGTCAACCAAGAGTTAAACCACCATATTCCCATTGCCTTCATTTCCTATATATCAAGCTGTTTACAGCTTTAATTCACATTGCCAACCAATAGTCAAACCATCATATTCCCATCGCCTTCATTTCCTATATATACATGCTTTTGTTCTTCAAAATATTATCCCATTTTGGGGGACAAAATTCATATCATCTTATCATCACTAAGTCAAGGTCAGCGTAGAGTATGATTCTTGTAGAGATTTCCTATACCATTTAAGAGAACTGGCTATTAGATTGCTCATGTCAAGCAGCACGAGAATTGTAGGCTTCAAAGTGAAACATTCTTCAGGTTTTGTGACAACTATCTACCAATGTTACACGATACAAAGCTTTTATTTTAGTATAACGTTTATAATAAATTGTAACCAAATGTAGGCACCACTTTTAGCTCTGTGGGAACCATGGAAACATAAACGGCACAACTTACACAGGATACACATTCATAACTTATTCCTCAGACATGCTCATAAAGATAAATGCCAAGACCAATAAGATCAACAAGGAACGGTGCATATCATGATCCTTCACCAAATGAATAGAATATTGCAAATCCAGTATTGGCAAAAATCCTATAGGCCAAAAGTGTTTTGTACAGCTCGATGTAACAATTCAATAAAGGAACAAGCCCTGTTCCACTTTGTTGATCAATTTTACCCATCTAGAGAAACTAAAACATAAGGAAATTCACACTAGAATCGCCAATAAAAAAAGAAAGAGAAAGCTTAGAAACAATCTTACAACATGTTCTCCTATTGCCCAATCCATATCTACAATTAAACCTCGATAAATGAATGCCTGATAAATTAATAATCTCGCTTAAATAATAAAATTCTTTGGTTCTGACTTGGGTCAATGTACTAAATTAATAACTCCATTAAATGCATAAGATAATTTTTTTTTTTTTTTTTTGGAGCTCCTTTAAGGCCCAACGGATATATAAAATAATAAATGCTTAAATTTATAAAAGTTCTTACTAATACAAATTAATAAACTTAATGTAACAATATTTTATTCAATTCGTCTCTTTTTCAAAATATGTATCCAGTCTTCTTTTTTTTTTTTTTGTACATAAACCAAATTCAACTTCATTCTTAATTTTTTGCAATGCACATACTACATTTGGCATATTTTTTTTTCATTTTGTAAAAATTAATCACTTAATGTTACGACTGTTTAAAATGCCTCTTTCGAAGAAACAATTGGTAAAACACAATTATCATCTGGGTCATTATCATTATTGATAGATGTATTGAGTATCACCACTTCATTTTCACTACAATAGTTTAAAAGGTGCTCGACATCCATCACATTTCTATAACGTAAATAAAAAATAGCTTCACACAATCCATTGATTCCTTCATCTTCACTAACTCTTGGTTCAACGTTAATATCTTCATTTGATTGAATCTTGTACATTTTTTAACTCATTTCAAATGAAACGCTATAGTAGAAAAAATGTATGAAATTTGGAATGATTGGGGGTCTTTAAGTTAAGACCAATTACTTCAAAAAATTTATTCCATGTGTACATGAAATAACTTGGAAAGATTAATATTTCAAGATATTTTGAAGCCATGTACATTAATGTTGCCTCTTAAAGTATGTATGTGTGTGCCTTTTTGTGTGCTTACATGTATTATAGGAAAATATAATACAAATTATAAAAGTATAAAATATTCTATAAATTAATAAATATTCATTTATCGATAAATTAATAACCCCTCTAAAATAATATTTTTCTATGTCCCAAAATTATTATTTTATAGAGGTTTTACTTTATTATCAAGTTACAAAACACATGAGTATAGAATGTCAATATTATTAGAATCTCCTTAGTGATCCATAAGGTCCAAACCTTATATAGCCTCAAAAATTTATATATGCTACTTAACTACAAACTTTAAATTCTCCGTCTCAAATTGCGTCCACTTAACATGCTTAAGAAATGAAAAAATAAAAACAGTATCTGATCCAAACCACAGATAAATTCACGATCTAACTGTCACAGTGAACTTGGCACAAGAAAATCCATCCTAAAACAAATCACCATATCTCGAAGCCTTGTTCACCATGCTGAAGTAACTATGTCAGTGAAAAGCAATACAATTCTCATAAATTAAAGACTTGAAACTTGTCCACGTATTAACCCATTTCAGCATAAACTCATCCTAACTGCACCTCCTTCCTGATGTACCCAAAAAGATCTATTATTCAGGATTTCAAATCACAATTAAGAGAATGTTGCATTAGCCCAATTTCAACAATATCATTTCCCATTTATCCGACATGTTGATATATTAGGCATTTCGACCTCAGATCAGCATTTATATTCAATATCCAAAAGAGTAATTTAGACACTAAAAAACTCAGCGAAAGACTCAAATAATCTTTAAGAATAACAAATATAGAAAAAAAAAAAAAAGCCATGGCGAAACCCCAAATACAAATGAGATTAAGAGAAGAAGCCACAAGCCGATAGTTCACCAATTCTATTAAAATTTCTAAAACCCATAATGAATAAAGGATCAAAAAACCTCATCTTCCAAAAATAAAACATTTGTACGGGTATATATATATATAAACTTCCACAAACATGTATATACAAATATACCTCTTTGGCGGAGACGAGAGAGTTATAAGGCAGGGCGAGGTTGACAGTAAGCTTGGAGGGGATGGTGGAGGGTGTGGGCGGTCTCGGTTTCATGAATGCCGAGGGGGTCTTAGGTGGTTCCAAGTTCGGGATCGATTGCTTCCACGCATCAACAAACTTGGAGTCCACTGCCGTCTCCACCGGCAGATCGGTGGAGAAGGGGCAGCGCCACCTCATCGTGGCGGCGGAGGATCGGGTCAGGAGGAATCTCGAAGCCTGTCTGAACATTTTTTCTGGACTTCTGAGGCTCTGCGCTTTGGGGCAAAAAGAAAGATGCAAGAATGTGGAGTGGAGTTGAAAATAGAGGAATAATATGGGCCAATAACAAGAATACTTTAAAATTGGCTTGGTCGAGCACTCTAATTTTTATTTTGATTTTTCAACAATTTTATATTTTTACAATGGCTTTTTGAATGTTAAAAGATAAAAATATCCTTAAATAAATAGTACAATTACAAAAAATTATTATGTTTAAAAAATTATATATCCCTTTTAGTTAACAAGTAAAAATCAAACACTTCACACTTAAAATTTCAAAATCAACTAACTTTTGTTATCCGTTTATTCTAACACAAATAAAAACTCTCATTTTTATCTGCTTCAATCTAAAAAATTTATCAAATACTGACCAATAATTTTTTTTTATATCTATCCATTCAAATCAGTAAGTACATTTAAGTATGTTTAATTTTGTTTTCGTTAAATGAGTATACATTTTTAATCGATAAATGTTATTTCGACATAGATTAACATTTAGAAAAAAAAAAAATTTAAAGATCTATAATTTTTTAAGCATAAACAAGAAAAAAAAAATCATCTACATGTATAATCTTTCAGAAGAGATTCATGCTAATGATTCCGGCCAACTTTAACAGTCGGTTGTTAACCGCCATAACAGCCGACCTAACAATCGTAACAACAGCTCTTCTGTTGCTTAGTGGTTGCGCCAATTTTTCGACTATTTTTTTTTATAATTAAAAATTATGCTTCGTCATGCAGGTAAGGTTGTAATCCCAATTTGTTATTTTGATGATTTCAAATTGGATGAAAAAGATCGATGGGTATGGAAATGAACGAGTGATATACGTGGTGGTATTCTAATTATCATAACATCAAGTATATCATATGCAAAAATGTGTCATCAACATTCTTTTTGCAGATGTCATGGCCCAAATGCCTAACTATGTCAAGTTCTTAAAGGAAGTGATGTCAAAGAAGAGAAAGTTGAATGAGTTTGAGACAGTTAAGCTGATAGAAGAGTGTAGCGCCATTCTTCTGAAGAAGCCACCTCAGAAATTGAAAGATCCAAACAACTTCAATATTTCTTACAATATTGGTGGTATCACATTTGATAAAGCATTGGGTGACCTTGGAGCTAGCACTAACTTGATGTCTCTATCGGTATTCGAAAAGTTGGGTCTTGGAAAAGTGAAGCCCACAACCCTCACCTTGCAACTAGAAGACATATCAATTGCATACCCTAAGGGCATTATTGAATATGTATTGGTGAAGGTCAATAAGTTCATCTTTCTGGTGGACTTTATGGTATTAGACATGGAGGAAGATGAGAAGGTACCATTTGATTCTTGGTAGACCTTTCCGACTACTGGAAGAGCGTTGATTGATGTACAAGAAAGGAAGTTGACACTGTGGATTAATGAAGAGCAAGTGAACTTCAACACCCATCAAGAAAAGAAAGCCCCAGAAAAAAAGTCAATGCATACCACATGATACAATCCATCAATGCAGAGAGGGATGAGAAGGGCAAGAAGGAAGTGTTTTATGACCCTCTAGAACAACATACAACTCTCCACTATTCAAGGTCCGATACATTTGCAAATAGAAAATGGATCGATGAAATGGTGGATTATGTCTTGGAGGATCTATGCACAAAAGCCTTTGAAACTACCAAATATTGTCAAACCCAATGAAGTTTTAAAGGCTACACCGAAATTAAAATCATTCAACTCTATTGGCTATGCTGCAATGAAGAAGAATACAAAGTCAAGGGTAAAGTTTAGAAAGAAAATAGAAGTACCACCTGAGAATCCAACGTAGACACCTCGGTTATGTCAAGCTAATGACGTTAAAGGAACGCTTCTTGGGAGGCAATCCAAGCTTTCTTCCCTTTTATTTATTTTGTTTTCGAGTTATATAATAGTTTAGTTTATTTTACAGTTTAGTTAGAAATTATCATCCATATCATGTCTTCTCCTTAGGTTTTTGAGTAATCGAGTTGGTTATTAGATGTTTGAGCTAAGTAACTTCTGTTACATATATTTAATATCTCAAATTTGATTTTTTAGAAACATGACGTCGCGAAACACTTAAACCAACATTGACAAGGAAAAAACGAGATAAATCTCAAGTTTAGGGGAGAAGTATGACAAACATCCATCAAATCCAGCATTATAAGCACCAAAACGTCATAGGTATGCAGATAATTCAGGGAAGTCATCATCACTTTTCTTTAATTTTACATTGAGAACAATGTTCAATTTAAGTTTGGGGTTTGTTATAAATTATCTAATTGTCTACTATTTATTTTTTATTATTTTGTCCGATTTGTATGCGTGCTTTTTTTTAAGAGAAAAAAAAGAGAATTTACTTGTTTTGCATTCTTATGTGAGTTAGTTAGCCTTGTCGGCAATGATATATTATTGAGGAGTGTGTTAGTTTATGAATCATGAATATGTTATGTGTTTTAGTTAAATCTTTTTGTTTATTCATACAGAACGTAAAATATTTATGCACGTAAGTTGATTGTGGTGTTGTACATGAGTATGTTGATTCGTGTTTATAGGTTGAAATAGACAACTTAGACGATCAATCCTAAAACCAAAATTTCACTATATCCTTAACCTTGTATAATATAATTTGGGGTGTTCAAGCTGGTAAATAATATGATTTAGGATTGTGGTAATTCCATGTATGCTGAAAAAAATATTGCATGGAGTGTCTTTAGCTTTCAAGTATAAACTAAGTAGTGACCATATGCTAGGAATCTAACCCTTTAATCATTTTTGCTTTCCTTTCAAAGAAAGAGCATCACATTTGTTAACTCATTGCTTCACGCATGCACCTTTTTTACTCGAGTTAGTAAGTCCTTAGGGGTTTCTTAAGACCATGTACCATTTGGTATTTCAAAACCGGAGAGTTACCGACTAAAAGCTCTCTACATAAGTCAAGAAGATAAAGAAATGGTGAGGTTGATTTTGAGCTGAAAAAAAAAGACAATATCAAAATAAGCGAAAAAAATTTGTGCAATTGTGAAAAAATGTTGAAGGTTTAGATATCTTGTGGGTTTGAATTACTTAGTATAAGTTTGATTATCGAAGCACTCATAAATTTGGAGAATTATCACATGACTTGAATTGTTGACATTGACAGCTAAAATGAACCAAATTTGAGTGGTGTAAGAATTTAGTATTGAAAATCAACTTTAGAATACATCTTGGGAAGTGAAAAGCAAAAAAGTTTGTGAGTGTATGAATCTCACGAGCGAAGTAAGGAAGTATTTGACCTTTAAGATCAGGAATTGAATCAACTTATAATTGTACAACATTGTACTTAACTCTCCACACACATACCCATTTTGTATTGAATAGGTGAAAATCTAGCTTGGGCATTTTAACTTTGAAGTGATTCATGAAATTGATATTATGTTTTTAATCCTGAAATATGAAGGCAAGATATCTAGCGTAATTTGTTTTGAGTGATTTTGTTTGATTTAGTTGAGTTTGTAGATTCGTTAGTTATTTTCTAGACTTTTGTGTTTGCTCGAAGACTATCAAAGTATTAAGTTTGGGGTAGTTGATGAGTGTATTTCATTCATACTTTAGATATCATCTAAACTTGATATTTAACTTATTTCTATGAGTTTTAGAATGTTTTAATGTGTGTTTTGATGTTTTGATATAGGTTAATGAAATTGAAGGAAATAAGTAAGAGTATGCAAAAATTGGAGAAAATGACTAAATTGTAAGAGATCCAAATTCGAAGACTAAAGTGCAAATACTCAGCAGTTGTGTCCAATCTCAAAATGAAGATTCGAGAGTGTTTGGATTCAATTGAATGAATAAATAAGTTAAAGGGATCGAATATAGTCAAAGTATGATCAGACATCATTTTCCAACCCAAAAAGTTATGCTCAAGATTTTTAGTATCATATTCAGACTCATTTTTTATATAGCAAACGTTTAAATTGAAAAATGATATCTATAGCAAAGTTGTAGCCATTTGAGTCATCTATTCAAAGAATCTTGAATTACCTCAATTAGATATCGGGAGAAAAATGTATGTTAAAAATACCGAAGGACGTGTAGTGTAGTTTTCACCCGAAGATAGGCACCGCAACGCTGGTTTTGGCACCGCAGCACCCACTTTGTTGAAAAATCAGTAGAATTTGCAGCGTCACTACAGCGGCACCGAGGCACCACTTGTGCGAGAAATATGTTTTTGATTTTTTTGAACTCTTTTCTCGACCCAATACAACTCCAACCCGTCTAAGATTTCATGATGATATAAATACAACCCAACTACCATTTTTTATGAAGAATTAATTCAACACACAATTGAAGGAGGGAAAGTGGGTATAATTCAAGAAATCAAAGGGGGGCAAGAACAACATCAAAGAAGAAAATTGAAGATCTATCCAAAAACTAGTTTTTTCTATTCTTTTCCTTATGTTGTTTATTTTGAATTATATAGATTTCATGTTCCTTATCATGAACTAAACTATTCTTCTAGGATTTGATTGTAACCAAAACTTGATAGTACGATTTGAATTTATTTTAGTTATTTCTATGAATTTTCCATCATGTTTATTTATATTATGATTTTAATGCTTTCAATTAATTGATCACTAATTGAATGAGTACATACTAGTCAATTCCGGCACTCGAGAGAGGGAAATTTAGGCGTGATCATAAGATGAACACAACATAGATTTATTGGTTTCGAGAGAAAGTATATGATCTATGAAGTTTAATCCATAAAAGAATCATGAACTTGGTAATTTCTTGATTTTAATTCGAAATAGAGATATTGAAATTAATTTCTAGGATTAATTTTTATCCGGCACTCGAGAAAGTGGGTAGAATTACATTAGAGTTTTTGCTTATAAACCTAAAAAAATTGATTAGAGATAACAAAGTTTTCGAAAATCAATTTGATAGTTAGGTGAAATCATAACACTTGGCTTCCTCACTTGATTATTCTTCTGGCTTGCATTTATTTGTTGAATTCATCACCATATTAGTTTAAAAAAACATTGATTATAAAATTCATTCATCTAGATAAAATAGAGGCAATATAAATATAGTACTTACTAAAAGTTTGAATTACAATCCATATGAGTTACTCCAATATTATATTACAAAATTTGACACAATACACTTGCGGTAAAATTCACGTTGCATAAAACGCGTGACAATAGGCATTTTTCACAAACAAATCTTTAGTTTACTTTCGAGATTCAAACTCTTTTGGAAACCAAATTGGATGTGAATTTAACCTAATTCTTGGCTCTTATAAATAGAGAACGAAGGATACACATTGAGGAACTCTCTTTATTTCTTCATAGACAATAGCATCATCAAATTCATCAAGAAAAAGGAGACAAATACTATATTTTAAGAGAGAAGATCAAGCTCTAGTAAAGAATTGAAAGTCAATTACATCTAGATTTTGAAAAATTCAACATTGAGCTTGAAGATCAATATCTTTTGATTTATTTCATGATTTCTATTATCCTTTCTGTAATTTATATATTAACATGCAAGGTTACATCTTTTTTTTTTTTTTTTTTGTATTGAATGAAGATGAAACCTTATTTGTTATTTGTTTTAATTCAAAACTAGTGGTTTAACTTATTTATTGCATTTCTTGATTAATTTTGCATACCCATTGCATTATTTAATTTATTGGCTACCAATTAGATAATTAGTTGCTTATTGTAGTGTTGAGAGATTCATAATAAGTCTAGAATGCGGTAAAATTAACATGTGTGCAATATGTGTTAAGAATAACATTTATCTCGTGTGCAATCATATAGATAATCGAAATTTTAATGAATTCGAATAATTCGAATTCAGACTATGAATAGATTTGGGTCGTGACTAGAATTTATTTAAATTTTCTTGGAAAAGAGAATTAATTACAATAGAATTATCGGTTGTCAAGAACGCATGAAATGAACTAGATTACAAATCAAGAATTGAAATAGATAGTAATAGGTGGAATTGAGATCCAATACAATCATCCATAAATTGATAAAAGTCACATTTTTACCGTTTTCTTATATTAATTAATATAAAATCAAATCAAACTCTATTTTGTTTACATAATTTGAATCTCATAAAAAGTTAGTAAATTTGAATTAAATTTATTCCTTGTGATACAATATCTCTTTACTCATCAATTCTATTACTTGTCAACGATCTCGTACGTTTGTGAGTTTTGCACGAACAAGTTTTTGGTGTCATTGCGGGGAATAAAGTATTTAATTTGAGTTTATTAGCTTATATAGGATTTGATTTTTTTTGTTTTGTTAATTTTGGCTACCCACCCTGATCTCTCTTGTGCTTAGTATTTTTTTAGGTACTATTCAACAATATATGTAGGATTCTATTGATGGCAAGAAAGTAAATTTTTTTTCAACAAGTAATCTCAACATGGATGATTAGGATATGTTTGTAGAAGATATGATTTGTGAGCTTTGTAATGGGATGTATTATACTAGGCAATGTTTGTATACATGCACTAATCCCTTTATGTCCAAGCTTCTGCGATTTAAACAATATTTAAACAATATTTAAGATGTCGAAAACAAGCAATTGACAAATGTGATGAAGGCTCCATGTTTAAGGGAAAATATGTGTCTACACATTTAGAAGATGACATCATCCTTAACGGGGTTGGACCTCCCTTATTGAATGAAGAGGCACTTGCAAAATATTATAATAAACTTGTTGTATTGGGTGAAACCAAAATATGCACAAGAAATTCTACATCCTGGGATGAATTTAAAAGGTGTGAATATAATCCACTTGAAAGGTTGGAAGGAAAGGTTACCATTACCGGCGAATTTAGACTGTGAACAGACCTATCAACTCAAGGAGATATCAATTATTGAAGAAAAGCATAAAGATGATGACAAACTAATTACAAAGGAACCACACGAAAAAGTGGCAGTTAATAACGTTGAAATCAACACGCATTCTTTTGACATCATCGATTGTCCAACAATTGAATTTGTGATTAAGTCCGAAGAGGAAAAAGTCTACATAGTTGATGTTGAATTGGATAGAATAGGCAAATCATATCACATTGAACGGGGAAAGGTTAAGATTTGGAGAATCAATGAAAAGTGGATCGAAGTTAAACTAAGCAAGGTATCAAAAGCTTTCTTCATAATTCCATGATACCGAACATCAAAATCAAGCTAATGACTATAAATAAGCGCTTATTGAGAGGCAATCAATTTTTTTACTTTTTAGATATAGGATTAGTAATATTTATTACTTTTAGTAGTATGGGGTACCTTCATCCCCATATTTTCATCCGTGTATGAGCTTACTACAAATTATTTCATGTTATGATTGATTTTTTCTATTTTGAAGGAACATGTCACCCGAACACATTGGATAAGGGAAAAGACATCACAGGTGAGCCACAACTTTCACGATAGTCCATCCACCACCTTTAAATATATATCAGGGGAGTACTTAATTTCCTTCTTTGCCCTTAATTTTTATATATTGCATGTTGTATTTTTAGACATTGAGGATAATGTCTGCTATAAGTTTGGGGGTGGAAAAATTTGAGTTTCTATTGGTTTGTGTGCTTATTCGAGTGCAAAAAAATCTATTTTCAACTTATTTATTGTTTTTTGTGCTTGTGTGAGTTAGATAATTTTGCCTACATGCATATATTTGAAATCATGTATTAGATTATAAATTATGAAAAATTTATGTTTTAAGGTTAATTTATGCTTATTCATCTGAAATTTGATATTTTTGCTCACAAGATTTATGTTTTGTATTATGAAGAAATATTTAATTCAAAATCTTAATAGGTAAAAAAAAAGTTAGTGGACCTTAGATGTTAAATCTAAATAACCATTAAAATATACATCCTTAAACGAATTCTAAGATGATTTGGGGGTGTTTGAACTATTGTATGGAGACATTGAGATGCATGTAGATTCCATGTATGCTAAATTTTGTGTGGATTGTCTAAGACTAATAAGATAAAAATTAGGTTGAAATCTTAAGTTGGGAGTCGATTTTTGAAAATGAGTATTTATAAATGGGCATTGCACAGATCATGAAAAAATGGAAAAAATACAGAAAAAATAATGAATATGTAATGTTATTTTATTGTGAAACTTCTTTTTGTAACATTTATGACTCGAGTGATTAAGTCTGCATATATATCTAAAAACAAGGTGCCCTATGATTATTTGACTTGGGAGTCATTTGCTGCAAACTCGCTACAAGGGTCATTTAGAAAGTTTAATGGAGATGAGTTTGCACAATAGTTAAAAAAAAACCATACATGTCTTGATTAAGCCCCGAACACTTATTTGAGAGAATTAGACTTTTGGTAAGAGATTATTAGCTTAACTGATTTTTAGAGATTAAAACAATAAAAAAAATAAGGAAAATTCATATTTGTTGATGTGTTTAATTGCAATTAGTAAAATCGAACCAAACTAGAGAAGATAAAGATTAGTATTGTATTAAAAATGCAACATTATCATACCTTGGGGAAATAGTGAAAATAATGAAGTTTGGGGGTGTATATCTCACAAGTGAAGAAATGAAACATTTGGCCATAAAGGGATGGGATTTGAATCACTTTATGAATTTATGATGCTTGACGTGAATTTTCACACACACACACACACACATCGATTTTACAATGGATAAGAAGAAATTAATTTTAGCATTGTGATTTCGTAGTAGTTCATAGTTTTAATACATGTATTCCAATCTTGAGACGAGACAAATTATCTAACCATACGCGTGGTTAAATTGTTTGTTTAAGTTAGATTATAGTTTCGTTTGAGGACAAGCAAGTTTTCAAGTTTGGGCGTGTTTGAAAAGTGTACTTTGTACACTTATCTAGGTCATTAAATTAGAGTATTTGTTATTGATTTGGATTATTTATATCTGAGTTTTGTGTTAATTATGTTTTTTTAGGTTGAGATCAATACAAATTGGTGGATTTGGAAGAAATGAATGAAAAGTGTGCGAAAACGAAGGAAATCCAAAATTTGGGAACGTTAGTTTATTCGGAGCACAAACGATTATTAAAGATCATATAGAATCAATTAGATAAAATTGGAGATCAAAATATAGGGGAAATATTTTCACAAATCAATTTACAGCAGAAGAAGTTATGCTCCAAATTTTTAGCCTCAACTTAAGACCCATTTTTCGGATAGCAAATGTCCGAATTGGGAAAATTTTCACTCTATAAGAATTGTAGCCATTTAAAGTACGTTTTCAATGCATTTTGAATTAGCTCAATTGGATACCTATAGAGAAATTTATGGTACAAATACCGAAAACTGCTAAGAGATAAACCTGTGCGCGCGGGGTACTTTATTTTTCCCAACCCGAGAGCCATTTGGTTCTACGGTGCGCACAAAAGTTACACCGGTGCGCACACATGGGCATTTTTTTTGCAGAATCTTTAGTTTACTTTCGCGATTCAAACTCTTTTGGAAACCAAATTGGATGCGATTCTGATATATTTTCTAGCTCTTATAAATAGAGAAAGCGGGATACACATTATGAACTCTCTCTTGCCTCTTCATACACAATAGTATCATCAAATTCATCAAGAAAAATGTGACAATCACTATATTTTTAGAGAGTAGATCAAGCTCTAGCAAAGAATTGAAGGTCAACCACATCACGATTTTGAAGAATTCAACCTTGAGCTTGAAGATCAATGTCTTTTGATTTATTTCATGATTCGGGTGATATTTTTCAATTATTCTTTTCGTAATTTATATATTAACATGCTAGGCTGCATCCTTTTTGTATTGGATGAAGATGAAACCCTATTTGTTAGTTTGTTTTAATTCAAAACTAGTAGTTTAATTTATTTCTTGTGTTTCTTGATTAATTTTGCATGCCCATTGCATTATTTAATTGATTGGCCGCCAGTTAGATAATTAGTTATTTGTTGTAGTGTTGGGAGACTCACAATAAGTTTAGAACGTGGTAAAATTAACATATGTGCAATAAGTGTTAGGAATAACATTTATCATGTGTGCAATCGTATAGATAATCTAAATTTTAATGCATTCTAATAATTTGAATTCAGACTACGAATATGTTTGGGTCGTGACTAGAACAAATTTAATTTTTCTTGGAAAATAGAATTAATTACAATATAATTATCAATTGTCAAGAATGCATGAACGGAACTAGATTACAATCAAGAATTGAAATAGATAGCAATAGGCGGATTCGAAATCCAATATAATCATCCATAAATTGATAAAATTTACATTTTTATAGCTTTCTTAGATTAGTTAATATAAAATAAAATCAAACTCTCTTTTATTCACATAATTTGAATCCCATAAAAAGTTAGTAAACTTGAATTAAATTTATTCCACGTGGGAAAATATCTCTTTACTTATCAATTCTATTACTTGTCAACGATCTCGTACGCTTATAGGTTTTTCACGAACAATTATATCGTATTTCTCCAAGAACATGAAGTTTTCATTGGAGTAGTGGAAGATGATCCGATCAACTTCCGTCAAGCCATGGAAAGTCCTAACTCTCAAAAGTTCCTCGATGCCATGAATAAAGAGATAAAGTCCATGAAGGACAACGACGCGTGAGACCTCGTTCCATTGCCTAAAGGTGCAAAACACATTGGTTGCAAATGAATATTTAAGACCAAAAGGGATTCACGGGTGATGTAGAGAAGTATAAGTCTCGTCTTGTTGCAAATAGTTTTACACATAAAGAAGGAATTGATTATAAAGAGACTTTTTCTCCAATTTTTTCGAAAGACTCTATCAGGATTATAATGGTATTGGTAGCGCATTTCGATCTTGAGTTATATTAGATGGATGTTAAGAAAACATTTCTCAATGGTGACATTTATGAAATAATTTATATCGTGCAACCAGAAAATTTTGTGTTGGATGATGCAAAACAAATAGTTTTTAAAGTAAAGAAATCCATCTACGGACTCAAGAAGACCTTTCATCGATGGTATTACAAGTTTCATCAAGTGATCATTTCATATGGTTTTGAGATAAATTTGGTCGATGATTGTATATATCACAAGTTCAGTATGAGTAAGTATTTTTTTCTGATTTTATATGTCGAGACATATTACTTGCCAGCAACTATATAGACTTATTGCACGAAACCAAGAGATTTCTAGTGAGGAATTTTAAGATGAAAGATCTTGGTGACGCCTCTTATGTATTAGGAATTCAGACACAGCGAGATCGTTCTCGGGATATTCTTGGATTATCACAAAAGAACTATATCAAAAAGGTACTTAAAAGATTTGGCATACAAGATTGTAAACCAGGTGACACACCTGTGGCTGAAGGAGACAAGTTCAGTTTAAGTTAATGCCCAAAAAATGACTTGAAAATTAAATAAATGCAAAAGAGTCTGGACATAGCACATTATTGGGATGCTAAAGAGATATTTAAGTAACTCAAGAATGAATCATTGGAAATCAGCCAAACGGGTCATGCAGTATTTACAGAGAACAAATGACTACATGCTCACATACCAGATATCAGATCAGTCGAAGATCGTCGGTTATTTTGATTTCGATTTCGCTGGATGTCAAGATAGTAGGTGATCCACTTCAAGCTATACCTATCTGCTTGCTGGAGGTGTTATTTCATAAGAGTGCTAAGCAAACACTCATAGCTACTTCCACCATGGCAGTTAAGTTTATAGCATGTTATGAGGCATCAAACCATGGAATATGGTTGCGAAATTTTATCACTGGACTGCGTATGGACAATATAGAAAGATCACTCAAGTTATTTTGTGACAATAAATTAACAGTGCTGTATTCCAATAACAACAGGAGCTTGACAAAGTTAAAACATAAAGAAATCAAGTTCCTGGCTATTAAAGAAATAGTTCAGAGTGGACAGGTGCCAATAAAGCGTATCAGGGCAAACTTCATGGTTGCAGATCCGCTTACCAAGGTCTTTCATGAGTATCTTGCATATATGAGTGTAATGTTTCTTGAGAATATCTAGTTTCAGTGGGAGTTTGTATTTCTGCACTTTTCATTTTAGACACATGTACTGTCATTTTGGATATAGTTTATGGTTAAAGTTATTTTCGATTATAATTTTGTTTGTGTGTTATCTCTGAACTTGTTCGAAAATGATATCACAAAGGTATTATGGTATACCAGTTGGAAATATGCATGTTAAGATCACATCACATGTAATTTCCATAC
Organism: Fraxinus excelsior; assembly: GCA_019097785.1. Lineage (NCBI taxonomy): Eukaryota > Viridiplantae > Streptophyta > Magnoliopsida > Lamiales > Oleaceae > Fraxinus > Fraxinus excelsior. The sequence continues at coordinate 26,849,790 of CM032629.1, forward strand.
TACACATCCATACTTGATCTATGTCATTCAGTTATGTCGATATACATTACCATTGATGGGTTTAGTTAAGATATAAGTAGCAAAAGTCGCTTTGATCTTATGTTGATATGATTGATGGACCGGATTGTTATGGGACACATTTGGTAATTGTTAGGTTTTAGTGTTGGTGATTCTATGGACAAAATGATTAATTTGTAATGTGTTGTAAAAGCCAAGGACATAGGGTGCAATTTTTATAAATTGTGTTATGAGGTCTAGGGTTCGAGCATAAAAAGAGGAGAAACACGACACATTTTCGCTGGCTTCTTGCCCAGTTGGTGCTCGAGTGATAAAAAAAGGAAAAAGAAAACATGTCGTCCGTCGTCGAGCTCTCGCTCGAGCGACAATATGTTGCTCGCCTATTGCCGCTCCTCACTCAAGTGATAGGCTGATACGAAAAACCCTAATATGCTATTTTGAAGTATTTCTTTCGGCCCATCAACCCATTTACCCTCTCCTATAAATAACCAAGCCTATGTACGAAAATTAATGTGGTTGTTCATTGTATTTATTCTCTAAACACATTCATATTATTTTTTTGGAGATCTAAGAGCTTATTCATACATTGATTCCATCTTTTCTTATTGAGATCATACAACCACATATTTGGGAAAACATCAAACTCATTGAATCCGAAACACCACCTACTTCCTATTGGTCATATGAATGCACTTTCTCAGTTGAACTTCAGAGGCTGTTGTAGGTTGAGAGATGTTGGACTACAAGCGCAGGAAGAGCATAAAGTCTTGGAGCAAGTTCTTAGAATCCCACTTGGAAGAGGCAATTGCAGAAGATCTTGGAGCAAGTATTGGAGTAGACCTTGGAGTTAGCAGAAAATAGATCGAAAAATCTAGTGGAGTTGGTTAGATAGCATCTGACTGTAACTAACACCGTATTGTCTATAATGGAAGTAACTGACTTGGTCCCGAAGTTTTTACCAAGTTGGGATTTCTCCGTCATCAATATTGTGTTAGTTACTGCTTTTCTTAGTACTGCGGTATTCAAACATAAGATAATTGGACTTGTATGCTTAATCATCTAGATATAATTTAAAATGACTTGTTACTTTTGATTGATTAACTCCGCACATATGGTCAAAACTAAAAACGGATAAGTAACAATTATTCAGTAACTTAAAAGCCGTTAAATTAGTAATCCGTGAACTATTAAATGGTATCTAGTGTGACACCCGAGTTTTTCAGTAATGATAGCAAAATTCTAAGTACTCACAAGATTATTTAATGCACAATTATAAGATAACACATATAGCCCAAGTGGGAGATTGTAAGAATTTTTTAATCGATCATGTGGGCTTATATGTGAATTATTGTGTATTAAATTAAAGGCTATTAATTATGGTTAAACCCGTTTAAAGTGATCTAATAAGGTTTCGGTATTTTGAGTTTTGAATCATTTAATTAAAGTGTGGGCCTTTATGTATAGAGACCAGTGATAACCTAAGAAAAACTAACCAAGAGGGAGGGAGGGGGGTGAATTGATTTTTGAAACTTTTTCGACACTAAGTCTCAAAACACTTCAATACACAAGATATGATTGTAAAGTATAATACTAGAACTAAATATGCAATTTCGATAATTTAATTCGAGTATGGATATAGCACAATATAAATGACAATGTAATGTAAAGTGCAATAATGTAAAGATAACAAACCAATTTAATGGAGTTCGATACACAATGTGTTCTACGTCCCTGTTACCAAGCTCTCTGTCACGAGTAATGCCAAATGTATTATAATAGTAACTTACAAACAAGGAATACCGATCCTTAAGTGACTTACAACAATGAGTACTTATCCTTAATTGATTTACAACAAGGAACACTTATATTTAGGTGACTTACAACAAGGAGCATCTATCCTTAACAACAATCAAGTTTTTACAACGCTCTCGAAACCACTAAAACATAAATGATAGTTTTACAATTGAAAGAACTCTCTTAATAAATGATATAATCAAGTCAAGTATTTAAAAAGTTAGGATAACACTTCTATAGATAGCAAATAATAAAGCTCAAGTCTTTATGATGAAAACTTTGACGAATGATTGATAATGAAATAGTTTGTATTTTTGTATCAAAGTTTTCAAACCAATAATCTCTCTTAACAAATAATGTAAGTTAAGTATGAAGAGAGATTTACACTTAAATCAAAGTGTTGGCAAAGAAAACTTCTACTAAGGATGAAGAATAGATGAGATTGTGAAAAGTTCTTTACAAAATAAAGTTCTTGATAAAATTGATGAAATATGTTTGATTGATCAAGAAAATCTTTGTAATAAATGAAATAGAATATAGAATCAAGTAAACTCAATGATTTTCAATAAATAAGCTATCAAAATATCTCATATAAGTTGTTGAAAATTGAAAACAAAAGGGGTGGATATTTATAAAGCAAAATGGGCACTCTCAGTAACTTTCGGTTGACCGAAAGTGTATAGCCGTTGAGAAATCAAACCGTTAGAATTTCGGTTGACCAATTCTGCATTTTTGGTCAATTGAAATTTGAATTTTTGGTTGACCGAAAGTTAACTTTTAAAAAAATTCTTTTTCAAAATCTGTTTCATATTACAAATGAAAAGTATTTTTATGCAAGTGATGGATTATTAAAATAATAATTTGAGCTTTATGCACGTGTTAAGAATCGATGAGTTAATACCTTTACATTTGAGTTCCGATAAACTACTTCTAAATTTTAAATTTCAAAGTTCTTGTTCTTGTTCTCTTCGAGTCTCATTTGATTGCTTGTTCTCCAACGGATGACGATTTGAGTCTTTGAATGCTTAAAAAGATATATATTCATGAAAAACTTAACAAACAAAACTTGTTAGAAACACAAGTTTATTGTTTGTTATAATCAAAACAAGTAGAACTATATAGAATCATATGTCAACAATTTTTCCATTTTTTATTATGACAAACAATATGTGATTTGTAGTGATATACAAGATATTCCCCCTATCTTTTACACATCAATGGGAACCAAAGTTTATATCATATATAACACGATGTTCTAAAGACATGTATTTCCACAATTCATAGTAAATCACATCTAGAAGTCATCACACTTAATAGAAATAATTGAACTCACGAGTTCCATAATGATAAGTCACAAATTATAATTGCAAGTCACAATACATGGTTCATAACAAAATGGAAATAACAAGTCACAATTACAATCACATATTACATCTTCCTTTTCCCCCTTTTAGCATCATAAAAAATGAATGGGGACATCGAAGCTAGAAGAAATTCTCCCTTAATTAAGGCATAGATGAAAGTTAGGAAAATCAAGTGAAAGTAATCATAGGTCATGACATGAAAAATAAAACATGAGTTCGAAAACGAAAGTAGAACTAAGAGATAATGTTTTAATCTTCCGTTGGAGGAGGAGGCCCTTGAGGATAAATGGAATACATGTGCGCAAAGACCTATTGAGATAAACTCATTTGCTCCATACGTTGATCAAGCACATTGACGGTAGTAGTAAAAGAATCAATCTGGCCTTGTAGGATGTTGAAATGATCTATGGTCATAAATTGGCCAGGGGTCGGTGCTACATGTGGAGTAGGACCCCTATGTTGTGCTCGAAGAGAATCATTACTGTCATCACCATCACACCATGACCATCCATTCCTTCAACCGCCTCTTCTAAAGTAAATGGCCAAGTAGTAGGCCCCGAGTTGCATTGCCCATTACCTTTAACGATTTTCATACATTTAAGAGTGTTGAGATTAATGATATCGATGTGTTTGGTCTGAAGAAAAGGCTCATCGTCTAATGACACATTGAGATGTTGAAAGATTTTTGTAAGAAGCATGCCATAAGGTAGGCTTAGGGCTCTAGGAGACTTGTGGATATGTCGAATATGCTTCAAAAAGAGGTAGGAAAAGTCCAATTATCGACCAACAAGGAAGGAGTAAAAAATGAATAAGTCGAGGTGATGAACCTCTTCAAAATGTCCAATCCGAGGGGCTATAATATGAGCAATAGCACGGTGAAGAATTTTGCATGGTATAGTAAGGTGATTTAGGTTTAAGGTCATTGTGGTGGTTAGTAGTCGATCGGTGACTCGACAACAAACTTCGAGTTCGTCATAGCCCTTAAACCTAATGGGATCAAGATGAATATAAGCAAGGTTTTCACATTCCTCTAACCCAAGTATTTCTCTAATGGTATTCCTATCAAGTGTAATACGTTTCTCTTTAATAGTGAAAGTGACATGGAGTGAGTAAAAAGAGAGATCTCGTTAAAATTCACGAATTAAATTAGGATAGATATTTTTTTTAGATAATAGCCACATTTGTCCAACCAATATTCTCAAAATATTCCTCTATCCTAAATGAAGGAGCTTTGGTAGAGAATTCAAAGAAATCAATGAACTTACCTATTAGAACGGGACAATAGGTAAAACGGTCGGGCATGGGTGTGTCATTTTCAACATTCGACGAGCTTGCTTTCCCTTCCTTTGATTTCTTCCTTGGAGGCATGGGTATTTTCGAGAAAATTTTGGAATTTCTGAAGTGGGTTAATGGTTAAAAACAATTTGCAATGAAGTTTTGAAAAGAAATCAAGATTTTTGAGTGAAATCCCATATCTTGAATTTTCTGGTGAAAAATAGAATAAAATTTTGAGATTTGATGATGAAAGTGGTAGATTTGGTAAAAAGTTGAATAAATTTTGATGTAAAAGATGAAAATTGTGAGATTTTAAGAGAAAGGGAGAGAGAGGAGAAAAATCGGACTTTAGGGTTGAAGAAATTGGGGATGAAGTTTTGGTAAGAGAAAAGAAAGGTTATGGTGTTTTTAAAAAAAAGGAAAAAAAAGTGACCGCTCTTTGGGAATTTCGGTTGACCGATGGAATTCGATCGACCGAAATTCCCTTGGGAAATTTCGATCCTCCTTCCTTCGGTCGACCGAAAGTCGCGTGTGTCGACCGAAAATCTGAAATTTTTTTGACCCTCTTAGTCTATTTCGGTAAAACAGGTTTGGTCGACCGAAAAATACTAAATGCAATTTTCATTTTAAACACTTTTAACCACAAATCTCGAATTCATCAATAATACACAAGCCTCTACGAATCTAAGAAAATATATCGAGAGCTAGAGTTTTGGTAAGAATGTTGGCCAATTGTTTATCGGTATTTACAAATTCCAAATAAATATCACATTTTTGCACATGATCTCTAAGAAAATGATGTCGAATTTCGATATGTTTTGTGTGGGAGTGCAAAATGGGATTTTTGACAAATTTATAGCACTAGTTTTATCACACATAATAGGAGTATTTTCAAAAGTTAAGTGATAATTGCTAAAGGTTTGTTTTATCCATAGAACTTGAGCACAACAACCAGCGACTGATATCTATTCGGCTTTAGTGGTTGATAGTGCAACGAAATTTTGTTTCTTGCTAAAACATGACACAAGGGCAAAGCCTAGAAAGTGACAAGTTCCGCTTGCGCTTTTTCGATCAATAGTGCAACCCGCCTAATCGGCATCCGAATAGCTAATGAGGTCAATGTGTGTGCCTTCGGGATATCAAAGACCTAATGTTCTAGTACCACATAAATATCTAAAGATTCATTTTAAAGTACTTAGATGTGATTCTTTAGGATTGAATTGAAATCTAGCACATAAGCAAACACTAAACATGATATCGAGTCTACTAGCGATTAAGTAAAGAAGAGATCTGATCATACCTCAATATTTTGTTATCCAATTTGATTGATGCACTCATTAGAGTATTCATCGGTTTCAAGGCTTCAAAATTGAATTTTTTGAGCATGTCTATGATGTACTTTGTTTGGCTAATAAATATGCATTCATTAGTTTGTTTGATTTGAAGTCCAAGAAAGAACTTTAGTTCTCCCATCATGCTCATTTCGAATTCCTTGCTCATGCATTTTGAAAACTCTTCACAAAGGGAAATATTAGTTGCACCAAAGATAATATCATTAACGTAAATTTGTACAACAATCATGTCATCCTTTTTTATTTTGATAAATAGTATAGTATCCGCATTTCTCATTTGAAAACCATTTGAAATAAGAAATTTACTCAATCTTTCATAGCAAGCTCTAGGAGCTTATTTCAAACCATATAGAGCTTTTCTAAGTTTAAACATTTTTTCCGGATATTTATGATTTTTGAAATCGTGAGGTTGTTCAACATAAACTTCTTCTTTAATGAAACTGTTTAAAAATACACTTTTTACATCCATTTGATAGAGAGTAAAACCTTTATAACAAGTAAAAGCGAGAAGCATGTGAATAGACTCTAATCTAGCAATTGGTGCAAAAGTTTCTTCGAAATCTATACATTCTTCTTGATTATAACCTTAGGCCACTAATCTAGCCTTGTTATGCACGACAATACCATTTTCATTTCGTTTATTTTGAAAAATTCATTTTGTACCAATAATGGTTTGATTATTTGGTATATCAATCGAATCCCAAACATAATTCCTCTCAAATTGATTTAATTCTTCTTGCATTGAAAGAGTTCAAAACTCATCAAATTCGGCTTCTTTAAATTTTTTTGGTTCAATTTGAGAAATGAAAGCACAATTATTTAGAAAGCTTTTGGTAGAATTTCTAATACTTATACCTTTGGAAGGATTACCGATGATGAGCTCCTTTGGATGTGGGGGAACAAACTTCCATTCAATGGGGAGTGTTGGATCATTTTGATTTTTGAAAGTTTCTTCTCCTTCTTGTTGAAGAATTTGTTTTTCCAAGTCTTTGTCTTCAATTTCTTTGAGATCTTTCTTGTTTTGATCTTGAATATTCATTTGCTCAAGAGGAAGTTTCAAATCTACATCGACACCTTTCTCTTGATCAGGAGAATTAGTTTCATCAAAAGTAACATGCATAGGTTCTTCCACTACTAAAGTTCTTTTGTTGAAAACTCTATAGGTTTTGCTAGTAGGTGAATATCCAAATAAGATTCTAACACCGGATTTTGAATCAAGATTTTCCAAATTTTTTTTTTTTTATTAAGTATAAAACATTTGCAACCAAAATTTTTAAAATAACTAATGTTGGGAACTCTATTTTTCCAAAGCTCATATGGAGTTTTGGTGTTCTTTCGACTTACCAAAACTCTATTTATAATGTAGCAAGTGGTGTTAATGACTTCAGCCCAAGAATATTTGGGTAAATTGTTTTTATTTAACATGGTCTTAGCCATTTCTTACAATATACAATTCTTTCGTTCTACTACACCATTTTGTTGAGGAATTCTAGGAGCCGAAAAGTGATGTTCATATCCATTTTCTTTACAAAAATCATCAAAAACAATATTATCAAATTCTCCACCATGGTCACTTTTAATGGCTGTGATAAAATATCCTTTTTTTCATTTCGAACCCTTTTACAAAAGTGTTTAAATACTTTTAAAACTTCATTTTTCAAGTTCAAAAACAAAACCCAAGTGAATCTTAAGAAGTCATCAACGATAACAAATGCATAGTGATTGCCACTTAAACTTGCAATTTTAGATAGTTCAAAAAGATTGGTGTGAAGAAGTTGTAAATATTTTGTAGTTGAAGAGAATTGCTTGGTTTTGAAAGAGCTTTTTGTTTGTTTTCCAAATTGATAAGCATCACAAATTGTCCTTTTCAAATTTCAAGTTTGGTAGATCTTTGACAAAACAATTTTTTTGAGATTTTTGAGATTAGATCCATACTAACATGACATAATCTTCTATGTCATAACCAAGTATCATCTTCAAAGCTTCACAAACATTTTAATTCATTTTCAAATTCAATGTTTATGACATAAACATCTTTACATCGGCTACCTATGAATACATCTTCTGATTTAGCATCCTTAATAAGGCATTTTGAAGAATCAAATTTGATATGATAACATTTATCACATAGTTGGCTAATACTTAGCAAGTTATGTTTGAGATTATCTACTAACAAAACATTTTCAATATATAGAGATGAAAGATTACCAATATTTTCAATGTCCATGATTTTTCCTTTGGCATTATCTCCAAATGTGATATAACCTCTATCTTTCTTTTTGAAGCTTGACAAGAATGTTTTGTCTCCGGTCATGTTTTTTGATCAACCACTATCCAAGAACCAATTGCTCTTTATCTTTGAAGGCACCTACAAGAGTTAATTCAAATTTTGATCTGGTACCCATTTAACTTTGGGTTCTTGATAGTTGGTGCTAGTGAACTCTTGAACCCATCTATTTCTTTAAAAATGGAATTTCTTTTTGATTGAGCAATTAAAAGCTACATGTCCAAATTTATTACAAAAACTACATGTGGGTTAGAAGTTTTGACAAACATGTTTTCAAGATATTTTTGTTTTAGAGAAGGTTTGCATCCAATGCCACTTCTATCAAAGACACGTTTTTGTTTTCTAAGCATTAACTCAAAGTTTTTCTTTCCTTGGGTAAATTTGTGCATAATGTTTGTTAAATCAACGACTCTTTCTTTTAGGGAAACAATTTCTTTGATTACAAGTTCATGATCATCATTTTCCTTCTCAAAATCCTTCTGAGTTTCTAAAATCTTTTTGGTCTCATTTTTCAATAAAATATGTTGCTTTTTGAGGATAGAGTATTTAGGGTAGAGTGTTTGAGAGAGTTTTTCAAAAGCACCAATAATTTCATCATATAAAGTACATAATTCATCATAAGAAGGAGTGTAATTTGTGTTTAGCTCATCCTCCATCACCATGAAGCACATGTTTGCAACTTCATCTTAACTTTCATCTTCTTCTTGGCTTGTTGAGCTTTCTTCTTGAAGAATTTTCTCTTGTTCGGACATTCGATTCTTTTGTGACCAGATTTGTCACAATCATAGCATACAACATTATTGTTCTTTTCCTCACCTTTGTCTTCTTTCTTTTGGAATCGACGGTTGTTGCGAAAACCTCTCCACTTTTTGACCTTATCACTCTTACTTGAGTTTGAGGTTTCTTCATCATTTGATGATTTCAAGGCTATTTGCATTCTAGGAGAATCCTTATTTTCTTCCTCTTTTGCTTTTCTTGATTTCTCTTTTGTTTCAAAATGATTTAGCTCATAGGTCATCAAGGTTCTATAGAGCTCTTCCAAAATATATGTGTTCATATCTTTGGTGTTCTCTATTAACATCCTTAATGAATTCCAATCTTCAGAGAGAGACCTAAGAATTTTGCTCACAAGTTCACCATCAGTAAATTTTTGATCAAAATCTTTAAGGTCATTAACAATATCAGTGAATCGAGTAATCATGCTAGCAATGAGTTTATTTTGTTTCATAAAGAAATTCTCAAAGTTTTTATACAAGAGATTTATCTTAGTTTCTTTTACTTTGTTTGTGCTCATGTGTGTGATTTCTAATACATGCCAAATATCATATGCGGAGTCACAAGTGCTAATCCGGTTAAATTCATTTATATTTAAAGTACAATAGAGAAGATTTTTGGCTCTTGCATTCAAAGACAACTTTCTTTTATCAACGTCATCATATTCTTCTCTAGGTTTTGAAATGATTTGATCTGATTTTCCATCAATTTTAATCACCTTAGTGAGCTTATGAGGACCAAATTCAATAACCTCCCAAACCTTATAATCAATTGATTGGATATAAATTATCATTCTAGTTTTCCAATAATTATAATGTGTACCATCGAACAAAGGAGGACGAGTTGTGGAATGCCCCTCAATAATAAGATTAGCCATAACACAATATAATAAGTCTTTTAAAATGTGCACATAGGCTCTGATACCAATTGATAACCCAAGAATAACTAATTAAGAGGGGGTAAATTGATTTTTGAAACTTTTTCGACACTAAGTCTCAAAACACTTCAATACACAAGATATGATTGTAAAGTATAATACTAGAACTAAATATGCAATTTCGATAATTTAATTCGAGTATGGATATAGCACAATATAAATGACAATGTAATGTAAAGTGCAATAATGCAAAGATAATAAACCAATTTAATGGAGTTCGATATACAATGTGTTCTACGTCTCCGTTACCAAGCTCTTCGTCACGAGTAAAGTCAAATGCACTATAATGGTAACTTACAAATAAGGAGTATCGATACTTAAGTAACTTACAACAATGAGCACTTATCCTTAGGTGACTTACAACAAGGAGCACGTATCTTTAACAACAATTGAGTTTTCACAAGGCTCTCGAAACCACTAAAACATAAATTATAGTTTTACAATTTAAAGAACTCTCTTAATAAATGATATAATCAAATCAAATATTTAGAGAGTTAGGATAACACTTCAATAGATAGCAAATAATAAACTCAAGTGTTTATGATGAAAACTTTGATGAATGATTGATAATAAAATAGTCTGTATTTTTGTATCAAGGTTTTCAAACCAATAATTTCTCTTAACAAATAATGCAAGTTAAGTATGAAGAGAGATTTATACTTAAATCAAAGTGTTGACCAAGAAAGCTTCTACCAAGGATGAAGAATAGATGAGATTGTGAAAAGTTCTTTACAAAATAATGTTCTTGATAAAATGTGTTTGATTGATCAAGAAACTCTTTGTAGTAAATGAAGTAGAATATAGAATCAAGTAAACTCAATGATTTTCAATAAAAAAGCTCTCAAAATATCTCATGTAAGTTGTTGAGAATTGAATGCAAAAGGGATGAATATTTATACAGCAAAATGAGCACTCTCAGTCACTTTCGGTTGACCGAAAGTGTATAGCCGTTGAGAAATCAAACCGTTGGAATCTCAATTGACCAATTCTACATTCTCGATCGACCGAAATTTGGATTTTCGGTTGATTGAAAGTTGACCTTTTTTTTAAATTTCTCTTTCAAAATCTATTTCATATTACAAATGAAAAGTATTTTTATGCAAGTGATGGATTATGAAAATAATTTGAGCTTTAAGCACTTGCTAAGAATCGATGAGTTAATACATTTACATTTGAGTTCCGATAAATTACTTCTAAGCTTTAAACTTCAGAGTTTTTGTTCTTGTTCTCTTCGAGTCTCATTTGATTGTTTGTTCTCCAACGAATGCCGATTTGAGTCTTTGAATGTTTAAGAAGATATATTCATGAAAAACTCAACAAACAAAATTTATTAAAAATATAAGTGTATTGTTTGTTATAATCAAAACAAGTGGAGCTATATTGAATCATAGGTCAACAACCAGGTCTGTTCCTAATTTCATGATGGACCGAATTAGATTAATAAGTCGTTAGTGTATATATATACACACAATTATGGTCCCCGGATCAGACGTAATTGTTCATTCTATTCTGACTCCCACCATTAGAGAGAAATAAATGAATAACGTGTTGATTTGGAAGACTAAAAAAATCGCATGATTCATTCATTACATTAATCATATCTGATTCAAGTACGCTTCCACTTCGATTTACATATTCTTGGTGATCTAATATGAAAGATCATTATGAAGGTAACAAGTTTTCCCAACACTTTTATCTTGAAATTGCTATTATGGACAAGTCTTAGAAAGGTAAAACTAGAATGTTGCATAAAGAAACACACATTGAACATAGGATGCACACACCACATCTGCATATTGTATGCTCGCACTGGATTTTGATTAAAAAAAAAAAAAAAACAACCCGCACACACTCAAAATTTGACAACCACGGGTTAAAACAAACATAATTTTACTGACAAAATGGGCAAGGTGGTGGTAACAAGGTTCATTGGGAGAGATTCCTATAACATCCTACCAATTTCGTATTTTACAATTAATTTAATTATTAGTTCAACCCTTGAAATGTTCGACATCTTATTATGTTGATTTTTGAACTAGTGTGAATTCGAGAATTAAAACGTTAAAGGGAATTAGTGATTAACATTAGTGATATAGAAAATTGATTTTGGGAATTATAATAAAATGAAGTTTTATTTTGAAACTAATTGAGGAGAATGGATTCAATTTTAAAAATTAAAAAATATATGGAAACCTAGTGAAATTGAGTATAACTTGAATGACTAAAAAGAGTAATATCATGAATTCGCAGATATTTAACTCTAATGGTGTGTTTGAGCCACATTATTTTGGAAGAATATATTCTGAAATAGTAGATGATTGGAAAATGTGTGGTTGAAAAAGAAGGAAAAATTATTAATAGAATGAAAAATATTATTTTATTGGAAAATGTGTGGTTGAAAATGAAGGAAAATTTATGAATGGGATGAAAAATATTATTTTATTAAAAAGTGTGTGATTGAAAATGAGTAAAAAAATGAAAATAAAAATTTTAATGTATACCAAACAAGGTCAAATTCTAGCTGATAAAATACTACTTTTCATGAGTCATGTTCAAGCACACATGGCACAAGATAAAGTGGGCTGGATTGTTGGAGATTAAAAGGATGACTGAGCTACTTACTAATGTGTGCGAACCTTACTAATTGAGGAAACAATATTAAGGGTGTGTTTGAGCCACATTATTTTGGAAGAATGTATTTTGGAATAGTAGATTGATGAGAATGTGTGATTGAAAAGGAAAAAAAAGTTATTGATGTGATGGAAAATATTATTTTATTGAAAAATATATGATTGAAAATGAGTAGAAAAATGAGAATGAAAAATTTAATGTATACCAAACAGGGGCCAAAAGGAAAAAGGCCAAAAAATATTCTCATCCAATTCTTTATCATTATCGTGTTATTGAACTCTTATCAAACTAGTATGAATAGGCCTCACTCAATAGTAGAAAGTCTACAGAAATCCTACCAACTCAAGTGTACTCAAAGAAAAGAATTAAGTATTAAAGGTAAGGAACTATATTCTTCTTTTAATTCTAGAATTTAGGTTCGTCAAAGAATATTTTATAAGATAATTAATTTCTTAAATCGGGAGTCAGAAATGACAAAGTAAATTTTAAGAGAAATTTTGAGATAAAAAAAGAGAGAGAGAGTACCGAAAACTCTATTAATGGAGTTTTTGATACTCTAAGTCGACACACGTACTAACCAAGGGCACTAGTGCCTACCTTCTTATAGTCATGGTATATTAGAGGTACCTGTGCTCCTCTGGCATTAAGTAAATTTGGTTTGGAAGACATCCATGCCACAAGAAAAATATTTTTTAAGAAAAAGTTATTGAAATCAAATCAAAGTCAATAATTAATTTTAATTATATATCATATTTTATCAATTTTTATTAAATTTATCAACAATTTGATTTTAACGTGAGCTAAACACATGTAATAAATGTATTTGTCAACATGTTTTTTTTTTTTTTTTCCCTAACAATGAAACAAGAAGAATAAGTTGACTTGAGGGTCGTGGAAGTTTGTGTTCAAGCATCATCTATTTCTTTGTACAAAAGATAAATTACCATTCAATCTGGTCCCGCTTTTACTTCTCTCTTCCGTGTCCACTCTTCCTTTCTTTTAGAGATATTGATAATGAGTCACGATCAAGAATCCGTCTTTCAGTTTCGAGATTGAAGAGCTTTTCTTTTACGGTTGAGAAAGACGCTGCCATATGAGAGAGAGGGAGGGATGGATGGATGGAAACTAGCAGGAAGGAGAACAAGAAGATTTTCTCATCGGTACCCTGTTTCTTCTTAGGTTGGTTCGTCTATTTCCTCACTTCCACTCATATTTTTGCTTCATTATATTTTCTTCTCTCTTTATGTCTATATATATAGAGAGAAATGAGTCTGAGTTTGATCTGATCTGTCTTTAATCAAATGGGTTTTACACAAATTATGTATACTTCTTAATTCCCTTCTTTCTTTGCTTGCTAAATCATGGCTTAAAACTTCGTGGGTTTAGTTTCAAGATTGTACAAAAAACCTTATTTTCAAACATTTATTTGCCCAAATGTGTTGGGACTTAGGTGATTTTCATGAATTCCATTACATTATATGTCGATTTTAGCATTGACATTCTTGTCGAAGCTAGCTATCCGTTTATGACAATCTTACACAGTGCAAGGCTTTGGTTAAAAAGAGTGAATTCAGCATCCAGGTCTAGGCTTCGATTATAAGATATCTTGGCAATTGGTTTGATTCAGTTCTGTTAATTCAATTCAAAGAGTTCTTTATTTTTCGACTTTGTCTTAGTTGTCTATTGCAAGAGGTCTAAGGAAAACATGAAAAATCTTCTTAGTTTAAGTTACAATAGAAAAACTGTTAGAATCACTAAAGATTCGTGTCGTTTATACATTCTTAATGCGTAATTGATTTGTCCAACAGGTTTTGTCATTTAAAAAACACCGGGCTCATTGGATATTTTGTTTGTACATATCTTCTCTTAGTTTCCGGGGCCTCTAGTAAGTTACAGGTAGATCTTTGATGGTTCGATAAGCCAGATATCAGGTGAAACATGAGTACTCAACCAACTGCAAAAGTCCGACTGGTTAGATGTCCTAGATGCCAACAGGTTCTTGCAGAGTTGCCGGATGTTCCTCTGTACAAGTGTGGAGGATGTGGTACAATACTCCAAGGTACCAACTTTTTTCAGTTTTACTAATCACATATTTATAGTATTATTATTGTTTCTTTAAATTTATTTGAAGCTAAGTATAATATCTCGTGGGATGATCAGTATGTCATTTAAAGATTGAAAATAAGTTAAAAAGTGTAGTTCTAGCCCCCGAAAATGATCTATATTGCGATGCAGATACTTGGCATTGGTAGAATTATGGGTGGTAGAGTGAGGCCCTATTATCTTCTTCATTGTAGTGAAAATCTGTAATGGGAACTCTCAAATTGAGGATGAGCCATTATAAAAAAAACTATGTGTTCTGTTCTAATTATATTACTTTCAATGGTAAAGATAGCTTAATCCATGACACCAATACCTCAAATTTCTATACTGATGTTATTTTCTACTTCCTATTTTTCAATTTGTCTTCTTATGTTCCTTCTGTTTTCTGCCTGCATGTAGCTAAAAATCGGAAAGATGAATCTAATGATGCAAATGTACGTTTACAAGAAAGAGATGTTGTCAAAACTGAGCAGGATCGTGTTTCAGGAGAGAAGGAAGAGACTGGCTCTAATCAAGATTTAACTCCTCCCTTGAGTGGAGAATCCTCGCCAGAAAAAGACAACTTGGGAGATCACGGTGGACATGACAAGAGCTTCTCTGATAATACTTCTAGTCAACCTGAGTTTAACTGTTTTGAGAGAGAAGATTCATCTGCTGAGGCAAGAAAATCTTTGAAGCAGGATGAAGATGAATTTCCTTTGGAGCAAAATACCAGCGGGTTAGATTCCAGATTTTTGCAGGATTACAATAGGGAACGGAGTAGAGGCAGAAACTTATCTGATGAATCTCCTAGCTCAAGCGAGTTTAATTGTCATATGGTTGATGGATTGACCCAAGAAGTTAGAAAATGTATTGAATGGAATGACATGATTCCTTTGGACAAATGCCATGGAAGGCATCCTATGAAAGTTGGAGAAAATACCGAAGGGATCAAAAGTCAAGATCCTGTACCAGAAAATGATGTAAAGGGTTGGAACATTTCAAAAAGCCTAAAAATTTCCTCACATTTAGCTGGACAAACTTCTGAAGTCAATGAGAATATCAAGATTCATCCAACCTTTAGAAGCTTGAGCAAAGAAAACGGTTTGAACACGCGTACTGGAGAGTTATCTGTTGCTGCTGAAAGCCCCTTGAATGATAGCATTGTGTCAGTCAATTTCATCACTGCAGATAGTGAACACGTGGAGCATTCCTGGAGCCCGCAAAATTTTGGCAGAGCAAGCTCGGTAGATACTTTGGGAAGTTCGCCTCTTGTTGATCCTATTACTGATCTCAGCGACAAACGTGAGGATATGTATAAATCTCCAACGATCAGAAGTTACTATGCTTATGATGGTAGTGTATCATCTTATGATGGAACTGATGATCAAATTCCCAACCATATTTTACAACCATCCAGAAGAAGGTTCGAGTTGCCTGAAACAAAAAGATATGATCACACCAGTGGAAACAGGACAAGATTTGATGAAGAAGGTATTTCTCGATCACCATTCAGTCCCAGTAATTTCATTGAAAGTCATGGAAATGGAAGAGGAAAACGCTCAAGTTATCAGCACAATCTTTTTGAGCACCATCCAAGCTTTTATTCACCAGACGAGCCTTCTAACTCTGAACCAGACAAAATCGACTTGTTGAGAATGGTCTATGAACTCAAAGATCAGCTCAACAGGATGCGTTTTACAAATGATATGACAAACGGAGGGTTTCCGTCTATCATGGATGAAAAGTATACTCCGTTGTATGATGACCATTTAGTACCAGAAAGGGAGATGCATGCAGATTTGAACCATCCTAGATACCATATGAGGCACAGTCAAGTACAATGTTGGCCCGGACATTGCAGGGCCTCGAGAATACCATATTCCGTGGATGCTACAAACTACGGTTGCCAAGTCAACTGCTCTTGTGTGCATTGTTTTCCCCAAGACTGGCACTGCTCACCACAGTTTCCTTCACATTCCATGTGCTGTGACAGCGTTCATTCCCATGCCTCGAGTTCCTCGACTCCCCCACATTACATGAGCTCTGAGGTTTCCTTATTGGACGACAAGATGAAAAAGTCATATTCGAGAGAGAAATATCAGGCAGCAAAGAGATATATCCGGCCTGTAGCTGGTGGAGCCCCACTTGTTGCTTGTTATCATTGCTCGGAATTGTTGCAGCTACCTGCAGACTTTCTCCTATTCAAGAAAAAATATCATCGACTGAGATGCAATGCTTGTCGGGAAGTTCTGAAATTCTCACTTATGGAAGGAACGACTATAGTTCAATATGTTCCTGATGTTTTTGCCCCGCCACCAAGTGAGGCCGACAACTAAAATGACACAACAGGTAAGAGAAATCTCAAACCATTCTCCCGTACTAATCCTTGACCAAATGCTATACACTTTCAATATTCCGATGATTATGACCTGTCCTGTAGAACTGCTGAAGGAGAGGTTTCACGGATGAGATCTTCATTTGGTCAGCTTCAGATGAATGCATCCAGTAACAAGATAGAATCTGTTGATGAGTAGATGGGAGATAGAAAAATGAAGTCTACAATGAGGGAGGCTCAGAACTTGAACTAGAGTTTAGTGAAAACCTATGAATCAGCCGGAACTTCATCAAAGATGTCCAAATGGAAGAAAGCATCCACACAGCTCGAAGGTTCTCCACTTCATCAGCTTACGGGATATTCTTCTTTAAGTCAAGTAAGGTCTGTTTAAATCCATGCAGTAACAGAATAAACTTGATTGTTCCCATCTCTTGGAAGAGGAAAAGTTCTCATCCCATTTTTTCTTTTTCATCTCTCCATTGGACATGTTTTGTACAGACGAGTACGACTAAGTTGAGCCATCTCTTACAATAAAAGGATCTATGAATATGTAGTCGTCAGCATTTATTTACTTATTTGAGACAGAAATATGATTTTGTTGTAATATAATATGTTACGCCTCATTTTCGAGGCCCAAGGAAAAGGTGCCACGTGGTGGACCAAGGGCCACGTAGAAAGTCAACCAGAAGGTTAAATAAAGACCCATGAGGTCGGAATATGAAAGAATCAAATAAAATCGGGGTCCCTGCATTGCAAGGCCGAAGGACGAGACACTGCCTTAAGGACGAGGTGCTACAACTTTGGTTGAATCACTACATAAGGAAACGAAGAAAATAGCTGAAGCTTTCCACTTAAAGAACCACCTCAACGATCTTTCTGAGGCTCTCTAACCTGTCTGAGGCTCTACACCTCAACAATCTATCCGATGCTCTCTAACCTGTCCGAGGCTCCAAACCATCCGATGTCGTCAAACTGACGCAACCTCTTGTAATAGATTTAAGGATCTTTCAAAAGAGATTGATGTGATGCTTGTAATAAAGTGCGTCAATATGTGAGCCTACAACTAGAACGGCTGACCCCTTGTCAAACGTTAAATGTAATGAGTGGACAGTGATGTGAAGCTTCGATCTAGGAGATGTCGCCTCGTGGATCTGATCCAACGATCGCAACGTCAGCCAGAATAGTATAAATAGCCTTTTTTTGTACGTTTAGGATGGGTTGGCGGCCTCTGTGTAATCTGGCATGAAAAGAGGAATTTTACTCCATTCTCGGAAAATGCACAAGGATTGAAAGAGATTTACACACTTTGTTATTTACATGTTTTACAAACACAAATAATAGATATACATTGAGATTCCAATACAAAGTTACGGTCATCTTATATCATATCTATCATTTCACATATTCAACGACAAATGAATGATTCATCTTAGGAAATCCGTCGAGCATTCGTTGAAAGCGCGATTGCCGCTTTTATAAAATCGTCGGTGTCTGAACGTCACCGTCTCTTACTGAAAAGCGCTTCTCACGTCCATTAAGATTTGACTACCGTCAACATTCCAGTAGAAATGCCCCAAATCAGCGCTTGACGTGATAAGAGTGGGCCCGACATCTGTTGAATTCATTTTTTGTGGTCAACAAAATACATGGTCTTTTTGTTAATTATGGCTCCACCATCCTTTAGAGTTCGCTTGTGTTGATATTACCATCAGTTGTTGCATTGCCTTGTATATAACAACAGAACAACAAAAATTTGAAGAATATTTGCAAAATCCAATAGAGAATTATCAATTAAGATTTTCATCTGTATCATGTACGGTAAACATTTCTTTTTTTTTTTTTTTTTTTTTTTTTGATAACCCAGTATCCCAGCTTCGCCGGACTATATCTGGACCACCAGCCTCCGGCCCCTCATTGACTGGTGGATGGTAAACCGCGGGATATGCCCAAGTTGGTCAGGGTGGCAGCGCGCCTTTTTACTCCAGCTCCCAGAGGGACCCTCCTCCATGCCGCTTACATCACTCTTACATCACCAATAAATTGGCTGCTCCAGCTGCTCCTGGCAGGATTCGAACTCCCCACGCCCAGGTTGTAAGCCCAGCAACGCACGGTAAACATTTCTTGAACATATTCAAATGGGTTCTATAAGGTAGCAAATTTTCAATTATATTATAATATATGGAAAGGACACATCAAACTCATTGGTTGAGACGATTGAAATCATCTGATCCCGCAGCGTGTTCAAATTGGTGTATTGGTCAAAATAAAGAAGCCGTTTCATGAGAAGAGCAAACTCCCGATGGAATCTCGGCCCATATGATTCACTGACTCAAATTCCCGCCTCTTGAAGCCATGGTCTTGTGTATCAAATGATGCTAAGCTAGATGTCTGGTGAACACGTGCACAATCCAAATTAATTATTTACATTATCTTAGTTAAATCCAAAGGCAAGAGCGATCTAGATAATTTCATGAGTTTCACAATTGAAATTGACAACAACAAAAAACCAAGTCTTCATCCAAATAAACTTGCGATCGGCTACATAAATCTGTTTCCACCACTCCATTCCTCTCATTGCTAGATCTATTGGATTTTTGTTGACAATTATTGTTATTGACAAGAAATATCAAAGAATTTTTCTAGCTTTCGCGTCGTCAAGTATAATAGTATAATTAGGGTTGGGCATGGTCCAATTCGGTTCGATTCTAAAGAGAACTCAATCAAACCCGAATTTTCAGGTATTTAGTAAATGGAACTGTCGGGTCCCAAATTTAATTATGGAACCGTTCAGGTTCGATTCCATTCGGTTCAGTTCGGTTTGGTTCTATTCGGTTTCCTAGTAACGTACAATAATTAAATTTTTTTATATTACAACGCTACATAAATTCAACTATGACATGTTCAATCTTAACTCTTACAAAATAACGTAATCCAATATCATGATATCTTTTGCGTCTCTCTTTGTTAACGTTTTCATATATTTGACTATTAAAATTATAGAAAGAAGAAGATGGCGAGTTAACAATATAGAAAGACAGAAACGACACTATGGTAGAATAAGAGATTTGGGTGAAATTTAGGCTAATTTGATTAAAGTTGGATTTGGCTGGAAATTAAAAATAATAAAATCATATTTTGGATTTGATCATTTGAACTAAATTAATTAGTCGACAAATTTATTTTGAAGAAATAAAATAATTTGACTGATTTAAGATAAAAAATTAGGGAGATTCGGTTCTTATTCGATTTTTCGATTCTTTGTCTAAAATCGAAGACCAAACCAAATCCGTCGACTCTCGATTCATATACCCATCCGAGTATTTAACTTAAGAAAAATAGCTTGGTTCGGTTCGGTTCGGTTCGATTCGATTCGGTTAGGTCTGATTTGATCCGATTCGGTTTGCGAATTTTGTCCAGCCCTAAGTATAATTCTTGCAAGTGAATCCTTGTTAGTCTAGTTTTTTAGGATAATTGGCGCAAAACGTCCCTACATTTGACAAGTTTTGTGGAAAACGTCCATACCTTTCATTTTTTGACGCAAAACGTCCCTACCTTTCACATTTTTGGCGCAGAACATCCTTTTCACCCATTTTTAACATAAAATAACTATTATACCCTCCTATATAAATAAAACAAAAAATAAAATAAAAGAAAAATAAACAATAAATTGCAATATGCTCTTGAACTTTTTAGAAAAGTGCAAATCAATCATCATCCTCCCGACCAAGTGAATACCACCAACTTCTCTTCTTCAAAGAGTTCCAACCACCCACCTTTACCCTCACTCCAAACTCAAACCCCTCTGCCACCTCTCCCACCACCTCGCCGCCGTAGCCTTACTATCTCCACCACTGCCGTCCGCCAAGACACCACTATTTCCCTCTCTTCTCTTCCACCCCCTCCGCCGCCACTGTCACCAAAATCCTAAATCATTCCCCTCCTCACGTTTTTCTCTCAAAAAGGGGCTGAAAAAAGGTAAAAAAATCGCCCTTTTATATTATTCTTCATTCTTCAACCCATTTTCTCCACACCTTACAAATCCCATACTTCAAATTTCTTCAGAAAAGACTTGAAAAACCATAAAAAGGATAATTTTAGGAGCCAATAACTGAATAAATCAGTGGTGGTGCATTTGGAGCAATACTCAGGTCTATCACGTGCGATAATTGTTCTTCCAATCCAGCCATCTGATCATGAAATCTCACATTATCATTTTCAATTCTAACTTTAATTGGAGGTAGATTTGACGTAGATGGGGATGAAGAACTCGACCCGAAAGATGAACTTGTTTCAACCATAGGAGAATCAGGCAAATTTGAATGTACCTGTTTATTAAAATCCAAAATCTCGTTTTGGGGATCTAGATTTGCAGAAGAATCACTCTTCTGAATCCCATCAAGTTGAACCATATTATCAATGGCGGTAGAATCAAATTGCCCTCTGGGAAGCAACCTAGTACCATTCAATGCATCGACAAACCAGGTTTCTGATTTAGCATCGTCGAGTAAAGAGGCCATAGAAGCGGCGATTTCTGGCATTGATGGGAATAGAAGGTGGGGACGCAATTATGAGGAAGGAGGGTTTTGTATTGGGGTCCTAGAGGCGGAGCTGGAGGTACTGACCAGCCTTCGTATAGGAGGAGGCGAGGTCCGAGAAATCAGAGACATCGATGGCGATGTAGAAAAGAGACTCGACGACTAGTGAGACTTTCTATAAGAGGAGTAGAGGTCCAAAGAGTGGTGTCTTGGTGGACGGCAGTGGCGGAGATAGTAAGGCCACGGCGGCGATGTGGTGGGAGAGGTGGCGGAGGGGTTTGAGTTTGGAGTGGGGGTAAAGGTGGGCGGTTGGAACTCTTTGAAGAAGAGAGGTGGGTGGTATTCACTTGGTTGGGAGGATGATGATTGATTTGCATTTTTTTTAAAAGTTCAGGAGCATATTGCAATTTATTGTTTATTTTTCTTTTCTTTTCTTTTCTTTTTTGTTTTATTTATATAGGAGGGTATAATAGTCATTTTATGTTAAAATGGGTGAAAAGGACGTTCTGCGCCAAAAATGTGAAAGGTAGGGACGTTTTGCGTCAAAAAACGAAAGGTAGGGACGTTTTCCACAAAACTCGTCAAAGGTAGGGACGTTTTGCGCCAATTACCCAGTTTTTTACTTAAATCTTCGAATTAACTAATTAATTACTTACATGAAAGGAAAACTAAATCAAATATGTGCTGTGTCTAAGACTTTCACCAGAGAAAAAAAAATGTTGTTGCAACTTGAAAAATATCACAACATTTAGACCGAAACAATACTTAAAGGTGTATAATGCGTAATTAAAATAATTAACCAATAAATAGCAACATAACACTTATTTAATGTTTCTTGATAATTACGTTTAAAGTTAAATTAAACCCTAAGTCTCAATCATGCAACATTGAGCAAAAGCGATAAAAGCAAAGAACATCAAATTTGGTAACGAAGGAAAACTCCTTGAACAACTCTTTACAGAGATGAAAAAAACCTTCAGGCAAACCTTGCTAAAACGATATACTAGAAAAGTTAACTTACGGTTAGTATAGACACAATTAAACTTACTAGACTCTGACCACCAACATGTAAATTATCAAAGAACCTCTTAGAATGTGCAATGTGCACTTTTCAGCAACTCCGAACTTCCTTTTCCCCATGTAGATCAATAAGAAGGAACTCGTTCCGGCTAGAACTCCAGTTGCTTTTCCCAACTTCAGAACTATGAAAACATACCGATGAAGGTAATGATTTTTTGTGTTTGATCTTTGGATCTTTTGTATTTTGACTTTTGGTTGAGCAAGAGAATAATGGAATCAATGTTTGATCTTTAATACGATGCTTTCTTCAATGAAAATAGGCTGGACACACTTTTGGGACGTACTAATGCTTTGATATTTATAATATGAAGCATTTGAGGTTGAATAGAACTCTAAAATAAACTGAAAATCATGAAAAGATTTCTATTGGATGATAACACCGCTTGAGCAGTGGACTCATGGGCAGGGCCGGTCCTGTAATTTTCGGGGCCCGAGGCGAACTCCCAAAATTGGGCCCCCAAAACAACGTAAATGCAAAATCTAATAGTTAAAGTATTCAATACAGTGACTATGCGTGTATGTGCAATTGATCTTACATGCTACAATGAACATTTATATAAGTCGACCAAACCACAATTATATAAGCCGACAAGGCTTCAAACATTTTCAATATATTCAATATTAAGTTAGGGCAAGTCATTGCTTACTTAAGAAGTAGAAAGTCGACGAAAATTATGGAATCACAATTCACACCCTTCAGAATTCCACCGTCGCATCTCACAAGCCTAAAATCAAAATCATACGTCTGTGCAATTAGATTCACACCCTCCAACAATCAAATTTACAACAATCATTAACTACAATCAAATTATATCAAGGAAGCTATTATATTACAGTCAGATTCACAATCATATTTTATGAGTAGATTTTATTTTTTACTTTTAAAGTCTAGGAAGGAATCATTTTCAATAAAGGTTTAAATCACATCTACATTTAACGAAAAAAATTTAAAGCTAAATAAATGCCTCTTTTAAACTTATCCCCATAAAAACCAAGTCTTCATAATAATCTTTGGATGTCATATTGACAAAGATCAACTCCTGAACAACGCTCTCTCTCTTTTCACCCGTTTGGCATCAAATTTGGGGCTGCCACTCGAAAGTAGTTCCTGATTTTTGTTTAATTCGTTATTTAGATGTTTTGTAGCTAAACTATGCGATTTGATAGGAGAGTAAAGGTACACACCTTTCGTTTTTAACCATAAATCATATTTATGCAAAATCTAATTGGTGTTTGGTTTCTCGATTCTTGTATTGAAGTTATAATATATGGGGGTAGAATTTAATAGTTTGGGTTCAATAGGTTTGTATTTCCTGCATCACGAGAATCTTTTTCGTGGGAAGATTACATTTATAATTTCTAATATTTGGATTGAATTCAATTTCTAAACGATTTAAGAACTAAAACGTATTTTGGGATTTAATAAATCTATTACATTTATAAGTTGTTTCTTTTGATTAAACATATAAATGACTGAAAATTGTAAATTTGAAATAACTCACCAGTCACCACTAATCCAAACTTCATGTCTAGCGGTTGTGGTAATTCCAGGTGCCACAGAATCACAGATAGAAGCCAAAAGGCCCAAAACCCCGATGCTTTCGGTGTTGTGAATTTGGAAAGAAAGAGAAGAAGAGTGGAGACTGGAATTTGAAAATACCGGCATCGGCGCGGCGTGAAGAACGGTTGGAGGAGAGTTGAACTGTTGAAACGAGAGGGGACGGCTCGGGACTCAGGAGTGAAACGGTGTTGTTGAAGACTGATGAGGTGAGGTTAGGTTATTAAAAAAAATATTGGGGCCAAATTTGAGGCCCCCTCCACGTTTGGGCCCGAGGCGTGGGCCTCATCTGCCTCTAGGCAGAACCGGCCCTGCTCATGGGTAGCGAGGGATCCATCCACCGCTCGAACGCCCAAGGCGTGGTTGGCAAGCAGTGACTTCACTGCTTTTTTCGCTTAATCATTTCTCATGCGGCCAACCCCTTTGATTGTGCAACCTGCACTTTCTAGGAACTCCGAACTTCCTTTCCCTCCACGTAGATCACCAATAATGAACTCATACTAAAATAATTGGAACTCCAGCTACTTCTCCCAACTTCAAAACTATGGATGCTTATTGGTGAAGGTAATGGTTTTGGGTGTTTGATCTTTGTATCTTTTGTTTTTTGATCTTTGGTTGAGCAAGAGAATAATGGAACCAATGTTTGATCTTCAATAGGATGTTCTCTTTAATGAAAATAGGCTGAACACACTTTTAGGACGAATCAATGCTTTGATATTTATAATATTAAGTGTTTGTGGTTGAAGATAACTGAAATAAGCTCAAAAATCGCGAACATATTTTTGATGGATGATACCACCGCTCAAGAAGTAGACTTGTGGGTAGCAATCGCTCCATCCATTGCTCAACCATCCAAGGCGAGGTTGGCAAGCGGTGCGGTTGCTGCATTTTTCGCTTGAGTGTTCCTCATGAGGTTGCCTCTTTGATTGTGCAACGTACACTTTCCAGCATCTTTGAACTTCTTTTCCCTCCACATGGATAACCAAGAACAAACTCGTTCTGACTAGAACTTCGGCTATCTTTTCCCAACTTAAATCAGGTATTCTTTGCACATCAATATTAAAATTGAAATTAAAATCAGTTCGGAGAAAAAAAAAAAAAAAAATACCAAACAAAAAGTTCATTTTCACTTTTCAAAAATCATGTCAAACAGACCCTAAAACATGTTAACAAAGAAAACAATTACTTTAAACAGCCAAACATGCTTCTCTCTTTAGTAATGTCAACGGGGCAGGACTCCTCCACTCCTCTTGCCAGAAGCTCCTTTACACACCTTTGAGAATAAATCAGAGCAAAACACCCCAATAAATCATCCGGCAACATCAAAATTTTGTGTGCTAGAAGCACATCTTTACTTAAAAATGGATATAAATAGAAGAATACATTTCTACAATGCATAAGCATATACGACTGTGATGATACAAGATTTAAGAATTGTCTGAATCTGATTCAGAATCAGTGTCCAACTGCATCTGAAGAGGATTTAATCTGTTTGTATTGGCTTCCAATGGTGGGAGTCCATCATCATCAGTCGAACTTTCTGAATCATCTTTTTCGGTTGTATGTGATTGCAAATCTTGCTTCGAGTTAGCTAGGGGCGTGGATTTGAATGTTTCTGGCCTGCATCAGTAGCCAGCTACAAGAATAAGTAACAGTCCAGATCCATTCTTTTCTTTTCTTTTCATTTCATCACAATTTAGCACAGTTATTTTATGCGCAGCTGATGCAATGGCATATTGAACGACTTTAAAATAAGAACTTTACAAACTGACACGCGCACACCTCAATTTAGCAACAACATAAACTGGTTCGTTTTTCTATCCCAAGAAAACATGAAGTGCAAACCTCTTGTTACACCTCCACTAATTGCACCAGGGGCATAGTGTAGTTATTAATCAAAAATTAATATATGTTATTTATTTTGGACATCTACTTTTTTTTAACTCAAATGTAATTCAAACATTGGAAAACGAATTTAAGTTATTTTTGAGATCAGCAAAACATGCTATATCAGGAATACTAGAAATATATAAGTTGCATGATGGTACTTTACAAGCCGTAAAGAAAAGCAGCTAAAGGTCAAATGCAGAAAATGGGCCAAATGGAATCTAGTGTGTACAAAATCTGCACCATGGACAACAAAAAGGATTTTTCATAATCATCGCACATGGACCATCCTTATTAACCTATTTTTTATATAGAAAGGCGGAAACACAGTGGAGAAGTAATAATGATGATTTTAGAACAAGTTTATACCAGTTTGGAGATTTTTGAAGCAGACGAACTTGTTCATGGTAGAGTACTTGCGTAATGATGCAGCCAACTTTTCTGCCAGACTCGGCTGCCTCTTCTCTCCCACTTTCATCAGCCACAACAAAGTTCCCTATCATAGAAACCAAAAGAGTCATCGTCCGTGTTAAATTCAGGAAAATCATTTCAAATAAAATACCAACGGCCATCTAGATATCAAGAAAAATCCATTAGAAGAAACATAAATGCGAGCCTCGATTAGATAATGGCAGCATAAATTTCAATCCATTTACCATTGAAACAAACCTCGTTTAATCCACATGCTTTTCTGAAATTTTGCTGGAAAAATTGCTAGTAATTTCTGGCCTTTTGCATCCATCACCTTCACACTCAGATTGTAAGTTTTGCATAACCTCTAATTTGAAAATAACAGTCACATAGAAAGAGTAAGTATACCTCAGTAAGATTGGAGCCCCTGAGATCCACAACTTGCATTATGCTTTGGCCTCGCTGAAGAGTTACTGTCTCTTCCTCAACTGCCCTCTTGAGATTCTTCCGCCCTCCTCTCATTTTGTTAAGTTCTTTTTCTTCTGCAAAATGAAACAGTTCAAAAGATTAAAGTGGTAAAGGGGCGGATAATGCGTAATATCAAAACATTCTACACAAAAATTTAAGCACAGACTTCATGACCTGCTGTGCCAATTCCTACATGAAGCATTGCCATTAGTTATAGGTAGCATTTCATACAAAGGAATGAATCGGCATCCCCTAGTCCATTTCCCATTCCATGTTAGGAACAGTTCAGTCCCAAGTAGTTGGCCACTTTCTAACAACTAAATATATCCTTTTTTCTTTTCCTTATTTATCCACGTTAATCTTATTTCCTTTTATCTTATACAATCAACAGAGGCGAAGCCACCTGGGGGAATAGAGGGGCAACTGCCCAACTGTATTTTGCTCCTGGGTATTTCAGGGCAGCCAGTTTTTAAGGCAAGGAGAAAACCATGAACAAGCGCATCAAGAATTCAAGAGAAATATTGTCGAAAAATCTCTGTTGCTAGAGGAAGATTACCATCAAGAAACAACAATTTTGAAAAAATAAATAAATTATGAGTTAAGAGTTAAAATTGAATCATTCCCAACAATCCGATCGAGTGCGATTTAACATATAAAGCCCGTTTGTATACTAATAAAATCCGATACTACCTTCCAATTTTGTTGATGAAGAAGTTGAGTAAATCACTGCAACACAAGATAAATTGTTGCGAAGGGGTGGTGAATCCCTCGATTTTCAGCGTATTGCATTTGCCGATGAAGGAAACCTGTAGCCGCTTGTCCCCTTTCCTCTATGAATTGAACAAGGTTAGTTGGATATGCATGCCTTTTCATTGGGCTTTACAAGATTTTGTCTCATTCCATTTTTGGGATGGGCCAGTAAGTAATTAATAGGGAGGAATTCTTGAATCATGTTTTAACCATGATCAAATCAATTTTCATGTCTCAAGTTTCAAAATTGCAAAAATTGAGTATTTATTTATTAATTATATATATATATATATATATATATATATATATATTAAAATCACAATTATACAATCCATGGTAAGGTATACATACTTATGAGTCACAACTTATTTATTGGTCACATTTTATCAAATTAATTGGTCACAGATTATTTTTCGATCACAAATCAAAAAATTTACAAGTCACTAATTATTTTACATTCACAAATTAAAATTTTCATAGGTCACAAATCAAAAATTTAATAGGTCACATGTCACTAATCACAAATGTTACGAGTCACAACTTATTAGTTAGTCATACATTATTAAATTATCGATTACATATTAATAATTTTTTAGGTCACATATAATTTCATGGTCACAAATTATTTTTTCATTGGTCACATATTGTTTATTGGTCACAAATTAACAAATGTAATGGTTACAGTCGACCAAATAATTGGTGACCACCACCAACACTTGCGACCTCCGGCACGTCAGAACCACCACTGTTGCCAAACCACAGTCACTAGAACCATCACCACCTCATGAAAACTAGGAACATCGTACTCTCCATCTCTCCATCTCTTCACCCCCACCACCTCCTCATCACCACCACAACCACCAACAAACCACCAATTTCACTACAAAACCACCACCACACAAAACACCACACTATCCCAACTGCCAAATCCATTACCACAGCCACAGCCACCACCACCGCCACACAAACCGTCAAATCCACCACCCCACTCTACCAAAAATAGTTGGTTACAAATAGCCAAATAGATAGTCATAAACACTTTCATCTCACCATCACCTCCACCCTAACCACCACACCACCAACACCAATCAAATATCTAGCAACATAACCGCCACCGCCATCGCCATCGCTACTTCCACCACACCGCCTCACAATTTGAAACTCAAAATATGAAACTCACAAACAGAAACGGAAACAGAAACCAAAACACTGATTCGTGGTCACAAATTGCAATATAGAAGGGTACTCACTAGTTATATGTTAAACTTCTTGTGAAACGTCACAAGATTCACATTTGACAACCATTTACGTCTATATGAACAATCCTTTTATAAAATTGTCACAATTATATGAGAATCACAGTTATTTGTAACATCTCACCCGAATTCGTGATGTATGAATTAGTCGTAATTATATAATATAGAATGAGTTATGTTCAAAATTGTTTTTGGTTAATCAATCATCTAGATCACAACGATGACATGTGATCGCATGGTATAAGGAGTCACATGACCTACAACAAATGTCACAACATACCCTCTATTGCAATATATACGCATAATTTGTAGAATTTCAATCGATGATGTTGACGACCATTTTTGTTTAAGAGAATATCTAATTAGCTATCTTGTAGGGATATATTTAAAAGAAAGAAATTATTTTATATACTAGTTCTCATATGAATCTTCTAATTTAGGAAACCTACCATATCTGTTCCAATACATAATATTTTATTGTGACATGATTTTTGCATTTTACGATGTTTCTCATTTCTCAAATGTAACATTAATTTTTTTTTCTAATAAATATGTAACTATTTCATTATTGTTCCATATCTAATAATACACATGATTTTAATAAAATAATTGTGTAAACATATTCAATTAATTTTTTTCGTAATATATTTAAGTTTCAATATAAGAGTTACGGATGTTTACAAATCACATTGAGAGCAAGGGCGAACCCTGCACCTGGCCAGCTCCCGCAGCTGCTCGAGCTGGGTCCGTCGGAAGTTTCAGAACGACGATCGAGAGCCAGGAAGAAAGGTGAAGAAGAAGGCTTGAGTCGCAGCTGCAAGTGGAACAAAAAGAAAGAAGATGACATCTAGAGGTTAGTGGGTTGGGAATGGGATTGAACCTTTTTAAAAAATAATAGAGGAAATTACACCTAAACTTGGATTTAAGTTACCATTTTCAAAAATACAAGATCAATTTTATTATTGCAAAATTCAGGGTTTGATTAATAATTAATATTTAAATATTATAAATTAATACACTCAAACCCTAAAATTTAATTACAAACCAAATCCCTCCCTTCCATTCAACCAAACTGTCCCTCTCCACCGTTCTTTCTTCAGCGTTGTCCCGTCTTGTCCCTTCCCTTCCCTCCATTCTCTTTTTAAATTCACTGTCAGTCGTCGCCTGGTCACAGTGAGGTGCCGCTACAGGAACCCGCAAGATGGTGGTTGCGGTGAGGGACGGTCGCGATGGTGGCAGATTTGCTGGTCGCGTTGATGGAAGTGATGGTGGCGGGGTCTGGTGGTTGCATTGATGGTGGTCACATTGATGGCAGCGGATTTGATTTGTTGTTTGTTGGTGGCGGAGTGTTGGCATTATGTTTGGTCTAGTGGTTGCGGAGTGTTAGCTACGTTTGTTGGTGGCAGAACTTCGATGATCGATAGGTGGCT
This sequence comes from Fraxinus excelsior, assembly GCA_019097785.1. Lineage (NCBI taxonomy): Eukaryota > Viridiplantae > Streptophyta > Magnoliopsida > Lamiales > Oleaceae > Fraxinus > Fraxinus excelsior. Next base: position 26,880,017 of record CM032629.1, read on the forward strand.
ACGGAGTGTTGGCTATGGTTGCGTTGCAGGCAGTGTGGCAGTGGTTATTGTGGTGTTGTGGCAGGGTGAACTACGGTGGTGGTGGTGACGATGGTGGACGCGGCGACGACGGCTTCGAGGTTACAGTGGTTGTGAAGTGTTGGCTATGGTTGCGGTGTGGCAGTGGTTATTGTGGTGTTGTTGCTATTGTGACGGGGCGACGGTGGTGGTTTGGGTGGTGTTGTGGCGAGGGTGGGGGTGGGTAGTATTTGTAAACAATTGTTTGGTTGGTTTGTGACCAAATATTGTCGGTGTATGTGATCGACATTTTGGTTCATTGTGACCTATCGATAAACTGTGATCTATAATGTCTTGATCGGTGACCAATGAATTAAATTGTGACGTATAAAATTTTTAATTTATGACCTCAAAATAATTTGTGATCAATTAGTTTGATGTTTTGTGACCTCGAAATAATTTGTGACCAATTAATTTGATGTGTTGTGACTGTAACATAAGTTTTGACTAATAAATTTTGTGATTTATGGTCGATGAACAAATTGTGACCTTTAAAATTTTAATTTGTGATCGATGGATGAACTGTAACCTATAATTTTTTTGAATTGTGACCTTAAAATTTCTGAATTGTGACCAAATTACATAAATTTGTGAGTTATATATATTTATTAATTAAATATATAATTAATTAATTAAATCATAAATAAAATTTAATGAAAACCTGGCTTTTAAAATTTAGAACATCTACCCTTAGTTTTGAAATTGTGTATACTAAAAATCTGATTTATGTACGAGGTAATTACATAAAACCAACTGTTTAGTTTAACCTTTCTAAAAATCATATTTTAATGTTATTTAATCAAAAATTAGGTTTTAATTTCACAATTTATATTAATAATAATATTTTAAATTAATCAATATATCCACCCTACTCCTTTTCCCCCCTAACCCAAATTCAATCCAAAACCTTAAATTTAACAGAAGCCGTCTCCTCCTCCCCTTCACTCTCTCCCCTCCCTTCTCTCTTCGGCTCCTTCTCCTCCCTCCTCCTCTTTCCCTCCGGCCTAATTTTCTGAGACATATCCCACCCGTCGTCACCATCGTTGCCGCAAGCGCTACTGCACCCTTTACCACCCTCTGCCACTTCAAATCAACTAGTATCATCACAACTCTCCCCACCCACCACATAACTGGTGGAAACCCATCGTAACCATGTAGTAGCTATCAAGAAGATATTTGTCCAACTGATGGCACTGTCACACCTCGGCCATGTCGTGTTCGGCGGAACCCAGCACAATCGCCTCGAGAAGGGAAAAGCGCCACCATCCCGATGCAGTTTCCATGGTCCACGAACTACCGTGCCACCGCTCACTGCCTAAACTACTTGCGCTCCAAGCAAATCGACACCATTGCGGACGAAGTACAATGCAAGAGGTGCAAGGAAATGATCAAAATAAATTTGTTGGTTGGGGCGGATCTGTGTGTGTTGGGAGGCGAATTTGTGGGTATGGGGTGGATGTGTGGGTGTGGGGGTTGGTTGGTTGTTGTTTGTTGTTGTTGGTGGTGGTGGTGGTTTTAGGCTGATCTGCGGTGGTTTGGTTGGTGGTTGTTTTTGGTGTTATTATTGTGGATGGTTGTGGTTGTGAAGGTTGCGACGGCGGTAGGGACGCGACAAAGTTCGTCTGGGACCAACTAGTTGGTCGATCCATGACCAATTATTGGTGGTGTATTGGGATCGGGGGCGGGTGTTTGGGTGTATGTGACCAAATAGTTGGTCGATCTGTGACCAATTGTTGGTAGTGGTTTTTTTGTCTGTGACCTAGCTATTGAACAGTGACGATTTTTTTTGTGTCTGTGACCTAGCTATGAACTGTGACCCACAAATTTGAAAATACGTGACCTGTGACATATAATTTTTTTGATCTATGACCAATAAAATGATCTGTGATCAACAAATTTTCTTAACCTGTGATCAATTAAAAATTTGTAACCTATAAGTTTTTTCATTTCTGACCTCAAATATATCTGTGACCTTGGAATTGAAGCAGTCATCGGAATTATGCGGTGGCCAACGGTCATTGGAAAATAGTCACCGGAATTAAGCATGGTCGAAAAATAGTCGCCGGAGTAGTCGTCAGAGCAGTGGGTGTGGAGGTGGGGGTGGGGTGGGTCAATTATATTATATTACAATTAAATATTTAATTTGATAGATTAATTGTATAATATAATTAATTAATTCATGGAAAAATCTGAGTTTTACAAATTTAAATATTGAGACCTGATTTTTGATTTCGTGAAAGTAAATCCATGAACCATGCATTTTTCCCTTTATGTATTGTTTCCAAAATAAAATAAAGAGAAAATTACCTAAAACCCTTCCTTTTAAGAATAATATTCAAAAATAAGGGGATGAAGTTTACAATTCAAAAATCAGGGGATAAATATGATCATTAATTGTAGTTAATAAAATTTAATTCTACGGTACCAACCCCATCCCCCACCCCCATTCATTCCCAAACCCAAAAGCCCTCTTTCTTCTCTCTCGCTCTCCCCTCTCCGGCCAACTCTCTCTCTCTCATTCTCCGTTCGTCGCTGTGATGATGTCATTCGTCTCTCTCCTCTCCTCGTCGTCATCAAGCACTGACACGACGGTACCGACCGCTCATATCCTCTCCTCGTTGCTGAAATATACGGTGGATTAGGTAAACTAAACCAATAAAGCTGCTGAAATCTCGAAGCAACAGATTTGGTGGATTAGAATGATATATTTTTGCCATCTTGAGGTAAAATAAGCTGAAATTTTATGTTTGTGGTTTGATGGGGAGTTTTATAAAGGATTTTACGGAGGTGAATGCGAAGAATTCGTTGGAGGAGGCGTTGCAAAGGTGGAGGAAGGCGTGTTCGCTGGTGGTAAATGATTTCGCTCATGTTACAAATGCTATTGATTGGTTATTTGGTTTACCCATTTATTTAATGCCTCCATGACTTTGACATTTTTCTACAGGTGCAACAGAAAATGGGGACCATGTTTAATGGGGATGTCAACGTCGAGTGCATAGGGTGGCGTGTGGTGGGTGGAGATTGGGTTCGACTTGGGGATGGGGATGGAGCTCTGGGAAGAAGATGAAAAGTTAAAATAATTTTTTTATTATTATTTAATATTTAATAATTTTTATTGTAAAAATATAAATTCTTATTTTGTCCCTTTTAAATTTGGAATTTGGTTAAAAAATGATCGAAATATTTTTTTTTTGGGGTTGTGATTAAATATGTAACTGTGACCTATAATTTGCGGTTTTGTGACATATAAATAAGTTGTGAAAAATTAATTTGATAATTTATTATCGATAAATAACTTGTAACCAATTATTTTATTAATTTATGACTATAAAATAAGTTGTTAATATAAAATTTATGATTTGTGATAGAAAAATAACTTGTAATCATGAAACAAGTTGTGTAAGTCTTCTTGATTTTCTCGATGGCGTTGATCTAAATTTGTGTTTATTGTGACTAGTTATGACTAATTCTATGTTAATTGTGACCGATTGTGACTGGTTGTGACCAATTTTATGTTAATTATAATCGATTGTGACTGGTTATTAACGGAGACATGAGTGTGTCTCTGTGCTTAATTGTGACATGTTGTGACTGGTTGTGACAAATTCTGTGTTGGGGGTGTGGTTTCCAGTTTTTAATATTTGGAAATTTTTTGGAAGGTAAGGTGGGAGTGGGGTGGGTCCGGGTGCCCGTGAATTTCAGATTTGAATTTCTGAAATAAAAAAAATTATGTATATGGGGTAGGGTAAGGCAGGTGGGGTGGGTCCGGGTGGGTGTGAATTTCAGATTTGAACTTATGAAAAAAAAAAAATTGTGGGGTGGGGTGGGGTGGGTGGGGTATGGATAATTAATTATATATTTAATTGGAATTAACATCTGAATTTTGAAATAATTTAACAGGTTCGTTAGTTTTGAAATGTAATTTTAATATATAGGATTTATGTATTGTTCCCATTATTTAATGCCTCCATGACCTTGACATTTCTCTACAAGTGCAACAGAAAATGGGGACCAGGTTTAATGGGGATGTCAACGTCGAGTGCATAGGGTGGCGTGTGGTAGGGTGGGGTGGAGATTGGGTTCGACTTGGGGATGGGGATAGAGTTGGGAAGAAGATGAAAAGTTAAAATAATTTTTTTATATTATTATTTAATACTTAATAATTTTTATTGTAAAAATATAAATTCTTATTTTGTCCCTTTTAAATTTGGAATTTGGTTAAAAGATTATCGAAATATTTTTTTTTTTTGGTTGTGATTAAATATGTAACTGTGACCTATAATTTGCGGTTTCGTGACATATAAATAAGTTGTGAAAAATTAATTTGATAATTTATTATCGATAAATAACTTGTAACCAATTATTTTATTAATTTATGACTATAAAATAAGTTGTTAATATAAAATTTATGATTTGTGATAGAAAAATAACTTGTTATCATGGAACAAGTTGTGTAAGTCTTCTTGATTTTCTCGATGGCGTTAATCTAACTTTGTGTTTATTGCGATTGGTTGTGACTAATTATGTGTTCATTGTGACCGATTGTGACTGATTGTAAACGAAGACACGACTCGTGTCGCACAGAGACAAGGAGACACGCCATCTCCATGTCACACGGAGGTCGTGTCTTCGTGCTTAATTGTGATCGATTGTGACTAGTTGTGACCAATTTTATGTTAATTGTAATCGATTGTGACTGGTTATTAACGGAGACATGGGTGTGTCTCTGTGCTTAATTATGACCAATTCTGTATTTATTGTGACCTGTTGTGACAAATTCTATGTTGGGGTGTGGTTTCCAATTTTTAATATTTGGAAATTTTTTGGAAGGTAAGGTGGGAGTGGGTCCGGGTGGGTATGAATTTCAGATTTGAATTTTTGAAAAAAAAAATTGTGTGGGTATGAGTGGGAGTGGGGTGGGTCCGGGTGCGTGTGAATTTCAGATTTGAATTTCTAAAAAAAATTATGTGGGTAGGGTGGGGTGGGTGGCGTGCGTGGGATGGGTGGGTGGGATATGGATAATTAATTATATATTTAATTAGAATTAACACCTGAATTTTGAAATAATTTAACAAGTTTGTTAGTTTTGAAATGTAATTTTAATATATAGGATTTATGTATTGTTCCCTAAAATAAAATAAAATTGGGCCTCTTGTTTTTTTTTTTAAAAAAAAATAAAAAAATAAGCCCAAATGGGCCAAATCCAAGCAAGCTGCTTCCGTGCTTCACCGTTTGTTCGATTGAAAATCCTATAACACATCCATTATATTCCTAATCCAAGTTATCCAATCACTATCAATTCCAATTTCCTAAATCGGCAGCAAACCCTATAGGCTACTAAGCTTTCTCCTCGTGGCTACCATGTGCTCTTGCCACTGCCCTGTGACTTGCTGTTGGCTTCCGTTGAAGCCGAAGCCGAGCTTCTTTGCCTCTTCGATCTTAGGTTCTCAATCACTAATCACGTGGGTATAGAAGACTTTTCTCCACTGTATTGACAATAGTTGTGTATAGTGCAACAATAGTGTGGCTGTTATGGTTGGAGCTCAACTTCAACCTAAATAACAGATTCTACTCGAATTAACACAAACAATTCAGGAAAACTAGCTGGAATTCAATGACCCAGACTGTAATTCTATTAATTAAACGAAAATCACAACTCGATAAAGAAATACAGGCACTTAAGAAGAGAAAATAAGGAGAAGGAGAGGGAGAGAGAAGACAGGAGAATTTAAGAGGGAAAAATCCACACTGATAACATCACAGCATTTCTCTCTTCCTCACTTCGTTATAACAGACAGAAATCACATTATTCATCTGGTAAGGTAAAAAAACGTGTTCCAATTACAATTAAATCCCTTTGCTCAAACGACACCATTTCCATTTAATTCAAAACGGCGTCGTCTTGATCTTGACTTTGATTTGAATTTAGCGGTAGAAGTCCATCTCCCCGGCAGAAGTTCATACCGGTTGCAGCGGCTTGGTTCCTGGTGTTCCTCTTCCCTTTTGTTCCCCACTTCAGCTGATCAGCTCTTCCACCATAACATCCCTCCCCCTCAGCTTCAACTTGTCCCCAAGGTTGAAAGGTTGGAAAAGAAGTCTGTATATTTTCTGCATTAGCCCAGGTTGCCTTATCCGGGTTGGAGCCTTTCCATTGAACTAACCATTGGGTTACAGCTACTCCTTTTCGATTAACCATTCGCGTAGATAGTACTCGTAGTGGCTGAGTGTGTTCCCCGAAATGCTGGTTCGGAATTGGGAGTGTTCGAACATGAACTTCCCTTTACCCAATCTTCTTTTTGAGTAAGGAGACATGAAAAACTAGGTGAATATGGGAAGTAGTAGGTAGCTCTAGTTTGTAAGCCACTAGGCCAATTTTCTGAATTATCTGGTAAGGGCCATAATACCTTGCAGATAGCTTGTTGTTAAACCTTCTAACCACTGTTTGTTGAGCATATGGGTGTAATTTCAGATAAACCCAGTCGCCAACCTGAAATTCCCTTTCACTTCTGTTCCGATCGGCATAATGTTTCATTCTAGCTCGAGCTTGAGCCAAATTCTCCCTTAGCATTTGGTCTAATCTGTGTCTTTCCTGGAGGAGTTCTTCTACTGCTTCGATGTTGGTATGCTGGTATAGGCCCAAAGCTAACTGAGGAGGTTTAAGACCATATAGTACCTCAAATTGGGTCATTTTAATAGCTGTGTGTAGGGTGGTATTATACCATCATTCTGCCAAACTGATCCAGTTGCTCCATTGTTTAGGCTGTTTATAGGCCATACACCGAAGGTACATTTCCAAACACTGATTCAACCTCTCTGTTTGGCCATCGGTTTGGGGATGATATACTGTGCTCAACTGTAGTTTGACCCCCAATTGCTTAAACAAACTCTGCCAAAAGTCACTAGTAAATATCCTATCCCTGTCGGTTACAATGCTTTGTGGCATTCCATGAAATTTGTGGATGTGATCCAAGAATAACTTGGCAATAGAAGAAGCTGTGAATAGGTGAGCTAAGGTTATGAAATGTGCATACTTAGTAAACCGGTCTACCACCACCAATATCACATTCTTAGCATTAGAAGTAGGCAACCCTTCGATGAAATCCATGGAGATATGACTCCATGCATATTGTGGTTCTGGTAAGGGTTGTAAAAGGCCTAGGTAAGCCACATGCTCATTCTTACATCTCTGACAAGTATCACATTCTAAGACCTCTTGCTTGATTTCTTTGCTCATTCCCGGCCAAAAGAAGTATTGTTTTGCCCTGTGAATGCTAGCCTGAACACCTGAATGTCCACCTTCCTGGGAAGCATGAATGGCTGCAATCAGTTTCTTCCTCACTCCGCCTCCAGTCCCAATGTAAATTCTGGATTTATATTTGAGCAAGCCATTCATATACTGGTAATCTGGGTCTGCCTGGCTCTCTAGTAATAGGGTATTAATTTTGTCTTTAACAGTCTTATCTCCTTCATAACTGGTTGTCACTTCTTCTATCCACTGAGGTGTCATAGCAGTAATAGCTAGGCAACCTAATTCTCTTCTGGATAAGGCATCTGCTACTTTATTGTCAATGCCCTTCTTATATTGAATTTCATAACTGAGTCCTAATAATTTCAACAGCCACTTTTGTTGTAATGGGGTGGTGATCCTTTGCTCCACGAGATATTTAAGAGATTGGTGATAAGTTTTGATGATGAAGTGGTGTCCTTCCAAATAATGTCTCCATTTTCCCACTGCAGTTACTAGTACTAGTAGCTCTTTTTCATAGATTGACAGGCCCAAATACCTGCTACAAATGCCTTTACTCATGTAAGCGATAGGTCTCTTGTTTTGCATTAATACAGCCCCCAATCCACCATAACAAGCATCAGTTTCTATAACAAACGGTATAGAGAAATCAGGTAAAGCTAGGACTAGGGTGGTGCTCATAGCGTTCTTCAATTCCTTGAACGCTTCCTCAGCCCCTTCACTCCATTGGAAGTTATCTTTCTTCAATAAATTAGTTAGAGGTTTGGCAATAACTCCATATCCCCTTACAAACTTCCTGTAATATCCTATCAACCCAAGAAATCCCCTGAGTTGCTTGACATTAACTGGTGTGGGCCACTCTTTCATTGCTGTAATTTTAGAAGGGTCAGCCGACACCCCTTCTACAGAAATAATGTGGCCTAAGTATTCTATTTGGGACTGCCCAAAGGAGCATTCACTTTCCTTGGCATAGAGTTGATGTTGCTTGAGGATTTCCAGTACCATAGTGACATGCTTACAATGGGAATCAAGGTCCGTGCTATACACCAAAATGTCATCAAAGAATACCAAAATGAATTTCCTTGGATGTTGTTTAAATACCTCATTCATCAAGCATTGGAAAGTGGCTGGGGCATTTGTCAATCCGAATGGCATTACTCTAAACTCATATAAACCCTCATGAGTTTTAAAGGCTGTTTTGTGGACATCCTCAGTAGCCACTTTAATCTGATGGTAGCCTGCCCTCAAGTCAATCTTTGTGAACCACTTAGCTCCCTCCAACTCATCCAGTAATTCATCTATGAGGGGCATAGGATATTTGTCTTTAATTGTGAGGTTATTAAGTTGTCTATAGTCTACACAAAATCGCCATGTACCATCCTTCTTTTTTACCAACAGTACAGGTGAAGCATAAGGGCTATTACTTGGTTGTATGATGCCATTCTCCTTCATTTCCCTAACCATCTTCTCTATTTCTGTCTTCTGTATATAGGGGCATCTGTAGGGCCTCATCTTGAATGGTTGTGCCCCTTATTTCAGAGGAATGTGATGGTCGTTAAATCTGGGTGGGGTAACCCTTTTGGTTCTATGAACACCATAGGCAATTGTTTCACCACAGCCTCCAGTTCTGATGGGGTGGCTTCTTGTCCCATAAGTTTGATTCTTACTCCATCCCTTCCCTTCATGTATGTTTAACACTTGGAATCCTTCCTTATTAGTTTCATCATACAGTTCCCATTTGACCCCTCCATAGTTACGAGTAATACTGCCTTTAACGAAATCAAATAACATTGAAGTAAATTGACTTAGCCAGTCCACTCCTAGTACCATGTCACTTCCTCCTAACTTGAGAACCCTCAGCCGGTATTGGAGTTCCAAGTCCTTCATCTTCCAAGACAATGGGTTGCAAATAGCTTTGCTGATCAGTTTACCTCCTCCTGCTATAGTTACTGAGGCAGGCTCAACTGTTTGAATGTTGCAACTGATGCTACCAACCAATTGCTCATCAATGAAGCTATGGGTGTTACCACTATCTATTAGGATTGACACCATTTTTCCTTTAATCGGCCCTGGTAATCTGATGGTCTTATCCCTGTTACTGCCCATCAATGCACAGAGTGAAATCTCCAACAATTCATCCATTCCACCTCTACCACCCCGCTCTTCTTCATTTCCAGGTGGTTCTTCTACCACCTCTTCTTTCTCCTCATCGACCAGGATGAAATTAAGCATTCTATTTTTGCAAATATAATATCTAGTGTACTTCTCGTCACACTTGTAGCATAATCCAAATTCTCTTTTGGTCTGAAAATCAGAGGGGGTAATGGCTTTAAATCTAAGGAGGTTGATGGGGTTTCTTTGTTCAGGGTAGGTGGTGGGTTTGGGCGTAGGTTCAGTTGGTTTAGTAGTTGGATTGGTCCATTTAGGAGTGGGGTAAGGTTTGTACATTTTAGAATTTCTACTGAGGGCTGTGATGGTATTCTCCTATAAAATGGCAATTTCGAATGTTTTTGCTAGTGTTTTGGGTTATATGATTTTAACCATTGATTTGATCTCTTCTTTTAGGCCACTAGTGAAGATAGAGATATAGTAGGATTCTGGTAAGTGTGGTAAGGAAATCATCACCTGAGATTTTAATTTCTCAAACTGCTCCTGGTATTCGAATATAGACCCATTTTGCCTTATTTTACTGAAGACTTCTATCACCTCTTCTGCTGTATTTTCAGCAAACCTCCTGCAGACTTCTCTGGAGAACAGGTCCCAATTTGCGTGTTGGTGACTGCATATGAATCCATGGAACCATATATCAGCCTTTCCCTTAAGATACATCTCTGCAATTGCCACCCTCATCTCATCTTCGATTTGATGAATTTGAAAGTATTTCTTCGCTTTTCGCAACCATTCTCTGTGACCTTCTCCTCCAAAATAGGGAAAGTCTATTTTGGGTAATTTAGAGAACATTTTGAATTCCCTATTTCCACCAGAACTCCCTGAGGGAAACTCGTTACTATGAATATTATCACCACTATTTTGAGAAGGAACTGCACTTCCTTCGATTTGTTTCTCAGTACGATTTAATTTACTCTGATACCAAATGTTATGGTTGGAGCTCAACTTCAACCCAAATAACAGATTCTACTCGAATTAACACAAACAACTCAGGAAAACCAGCTGGAATTCAATGACCCAGACTGTAATTTTATTAATTGAATGAAAATCACAACTCGATAGAGAAATACAGGCACTTAAGAAGAGAAAATAAAAAGGAGGAGGAGAGGGAGAGAGATGACAGGAGAATTTAAGAGGGAAAAATTCACACTGATAACATCACACCATTTCTCTCTTCCTCACTTCGTTATAACAGACAAAAATCGCATTATTCATCTGGTAAGGTAAAAAAACATGTTCCAATTACAATTAAATCCCTTTGCTCAAATGACACCGTTTCCATTTAATTCAAAACGGCATCGTCTTGATCTTGACTCTGATTTGAATTTGGCGGTAGAAGTCCATCTCCCCAGCAGAAGTTCATACCGGGTGCAGCAGCTTGGTTCCTGGTGTTCCTCTTCCCTTTTGTTCCCCACTTCAGCTAATCAGCTCTTCCACCATAATAGTGGCTAGAGTTTGTTGCTCGTTGTTGTCTAAGGTGCAAAGCTTAATATTGATTTTTCTGCCAATTAAATGTACATCATATGATTATCTTCTTTTCTAAGGTTTATCTTAGATAAATGCGATCAATTGTTTGGTATTCTCTTTGGCTCTTTGCTATGGTTTCATTTTAATAACATAATCTGATTTTGAGACACATAGGCAATACAAGTGTAAAAAACTTTACCATTTTTCATTATTGACATTTTGTTATATGTCAATGCGTTGATTAGTAAAATAATCCAATCTTGGGACACCAAGATAGGACCAGTTTATGAAATTTTAGTAAGTTTTTGTTTTTCATCATTTTATTGTTAACTTTAGATTGCGTTATTGATATCTGGTAAGACGTCCTTTAATCAATCTTTGCATATAGATTAAATTTTTTAACATTATTTAATTAAACATTAATAAACTATTACGACAGTTGACTATCAACAGTTAATAGTCGTTCAACGGCCGCCCTAGCTGACCTTCAATCTTGGATTCGCCACTGATTGAGAGTGGCCAAATATGCGGGAGGGAAGTTGAGAGTGCGGTAGAATTGAAAATTGTTGAAATGGACAAAAGCCTGCTGAGAGGGACACAGTTGAAGACTAAGGCAGACAGGTACATCAAAAAAATTATGCAAGAGACGACGAGACACTAAGGTTTGTTGATAGTGCAAGCCGACATCCTGCGCAATTAGAAATCTTAGAAGAGGTTTCTGAAATTCTCAAAAGCCTTGTGGATTATTATGGAGATGATGATAAGTTCATTGAGTTCCATGAAGATTCTTGAAAAAAGCTAGAATGCTGGGAAGACATGTAGAAAGATCTTGGATTCTTGAATGTTCCATGACAAAAGTGGTAGGAGATTTGTAGAAGCATTTCATAAGGTAGTAGAGACAATCTTACTAGAAAGTTATATGACAATAAGTTCAGTTAATACTAAACACTTGGATAAGAATATGGTAAAGAATTAATCTACATTCTCCATCCAAAGAAAGTGAAGTATAAATAGGCTATGTGGGTTTTTATTTGTAATCAACAAACTTGAGAGTGAAGCACTTCAATGGATAACTCCTTACATTTTTTGTTCACGTATTGAACTCGCTTTATTTGAATAAAAATATTTCATAAAAGAACCACGAACTCATGATAACAAAACATGTACACTATAGTCTAAACTATGAATATATCAAGTTCAATTACCATGCATTATAAACTATTTTAAAAATCACATAAATTTGTAAACAATGCAAGAAATTAAAGCTTAATTGCAAATGATGAACGAATTGATTCATAAACTTCCACCATAACCTAACTTGAACTTTTTTATTCATAGAAAGTTCAAATTCCAAAGATTAATATGTAGTAAGTTCTGAAATACAACCATATGATATGAGGTGAGAGGCAAAAAGTAGGAACCACTCTTGATTTATTAAGGTTAGAATTTTGAGTTTTAGAAAAATTATTACCCAAATTAGGATTTTTTAGATTTTATATATTTTTTTACTCAGCTTATAAATTCTAAATAAAAAATTATATAAAAATTTGATTTCATTCAGGTACCTATGGTTCTGGTTCACGAACCAAGAATCGATTCAGATCCAATCGATTCTCGAACTTTTATTTCGGTTCCTAATTTATTTATTTTGGAATAGAACCGAAATTTTCAAGTTGTGAGGCATAGGTGTCATCAACTTAAATAGAAATTAATTTGTTTGTTAAAAAATATTGATTGAAAAAAATTTTAAAGCACAAAAAATCTATATAAACCACTAAAAAATTATGTAAAGACGTTTTCAAATAATTTAAGAATTTGAAAATCCTCCTCTCAATTGGATTGTAATTGTTTTGATCACAATTGTTCGATCTAACCTGAACACTGGCCACACAATGTAAAAGGTGAGTGGTTCAATCGACTATCAATTCATGTCAAATATATTATTAACTAAAGATGAATAATATGCAACAAATTTCCAACATGGTTCAGCTCCGACATTCAATATCCTAGCATTAACTAAGTCTAGGCAATAATTGGTCATTGGTTTAGTCAATATATACATTTTTCACTACAATATAAAAGAGGCAAAAAACTTGGCGCCACATGTCGCGATTTCCCATCGTCATCAAAAATGCTTTTTTTTTTCTCTCACTCATCTCCTCCTCCTCTTCACACAACCCATCCCATCTTCCATTTTCACATGCACTTCTCGAGGATTGATGAAAACTCTAATGTATGGAACCTATAACAAAGTCAATCTATATCCAAGAGTTTCAGCATATTGGGTTCGTACTCTTTATGAAATGGGAAATATAATATGTACTTACCCATCGGAATCATTAAAAGAAACTTATATGCTGCCAAAGGACATAGTTCGAGCTATTGAAAGATATTGTCAAGTTCTTAAGTACAATATATATATATATATATATATATATATATATATATATATATATATATATATATATTTCTGTGCAAGTCCTGAATGTGATTATGAAGAAGAAATGTTGCTTCCAACAAGTCATGTCATAAGAATGTCAACTACTTCTAAGCATCTTTAGCCTGAGAAGAGTGAAGTCATTGAGTCCATACCAGAATATATTATCAATATGATAACTTTTCGTAGAGCCAAAGGATACAAAGAGCAGTTTGAGCATATCCACAAGGTTATTAAAGAAAAACAAAATATATGGATGTACGAGTCACAATATCACATGATTTACAGCAAGGCTGTGACACCCACTAAACAAGAAGATTAACACTATCTCAACATGTGGTGCGATCATATCTTTGAGGACACATCAGTGGAACAAAGAAAGAAAAAGATGAGATGTGCAAGCAGTTTTGGTTTTATCCTATTATGCTGTTGCACTGAAGGTGACGTCTCACCAATTTCTCTCGACCCAGCGGAATTTTCAGATGAGTGGTTTGAGTCGCATATGGAAAAGTAATGGACCATTTTATCACTATTTTATTTGTAAAGAAACCTGTAGGTTCTACCTCAATAATTTTCCATATTACGACAAAAGAACTTTAGGCTACGGTAAGAAATTCAATATCTTACACAATAAAAGCACCAATAATGAAGGAGAGCTGTGGAACTTTTTCAATCTATAAATTGAAGACTAATTCTCAGAAGAAGAACAACATTTTCTAATCAAAAACTTATCTCTCTGCCTAGTATTCAAAATCTTGTAACAATTTCGTTCTCTCTTTCGAGTGAAGCGTGTAATAAGGTAATATCTATGAAGTTCTAATCCCTTTAGAGAGAATACTAAGAGTGTAGCCGAAATATGTATGTATACTCTTATGTAAGAGATATTAGTGTGGCATGTTTATGAAATTAAAGTTGTTTGAAAATACTGTCTTCTTATCCTTATTATTTTCTCAAAAACTCTTATCTTACTTATACTCCAACGGTGAAAACTTTTAGGGTTAGTGCAAGTATCTCGTTGCCATGTTGTCGTGTGTAGGCATTGTTAGAGAAAGCCATAAGAACCATGTTACCATTCAATGTGATGTTTTAACAAGAGGTTGAAAGGAAAGCTATGATTCCGTGTGATCCATAGTGAGATAGACAAAAGAGTTAGAGAGAAAATCAGTAAGAGTGCAGAAGTCGTGTTGGACCATGACCCACTTTCTTAAATTCAAATAACACCGATCACTTATATCTGAGTATACTAACATATGTGTGCAAGCTCGAGGAAAATCTCGTTGATATTAATCTGTCTTTACCTCATGCTTCAATACTGAAAGATATTTCTTATTTCTGTCAAATACTTGCATTAATATTTGCACTCTTGCTATTTATGAGTTTTAGTTACTTTTATTCGAAGCTTGGAAATTAATTGCGAAAGAAAAAGTGTAGAAATTAAACTATTTTATAATGTGCTTGATTATTTTCTTAGAAATAATAAAAATATACGTGCATTTATATTGGATAGAAAATATAGTTAGAATTAATAAAGAAATTAATAAACTAGAAGATAAAATTAGAATATTAAACGATTGTTTTGATAAAAAGATATATAGATAAATACGAGCATAATTGACATTTTCACTTATTAGGAGAAATAAACTAAAATTATCCTATATTAGGAATAGAAAACCTTGATTTAACTAAAAGAATAGAGGAAGAATATTTATGACTTTTTTATCGATGAAATAGTGCTTATAGCCTAAAAAGTGGAGATAGTTCACGTACTTGTCATGGTTTCCGTTTACTATAGACTATTTGTGGTGTTCAATTTTACTTCTGATTGATTTTCTTATGCTGAATAATAGCCAAGTTCCTTCCAAACTGAAAAATAAAAGTAATTATTATCAAGAGTGTTCGGATTACTATTTAAGCCCTTAGATGGATCCTATTTTCAAGTGCTTATACCTAAGGGTGTGAATTTGGCTTGTCGGCTTGGGTTGAGCCCATTTTGGGGTGTAGCCTGTAGGCCCAAGCTTGTTCGTGTGGCTTGACGAGCTACACTGGATGGCTTGTGTCACGGGCCATTTTTAATCTGTGACAAGCCGAACCTTCAAGAAAGAAAGAAAAATAGAAAAAAATTAAAAGAGTTGCATGCTATTGCACATGCAGCGTGTAGCTACATAGTTAGCTACTTAGCTAGCTGTCTGTGTTATGGAAGAAAAGAAAATTAATTAATTTAAAAGCTAGTGTAGGGCCTGCAGGTAATAGTAGTTGCATGTATGTTACAAACAGAGGCAACGTGTTGCAAGCAGTGTGCATCTGCCTTTAACACGTAGGGGTGTCAACGAACTGAGTTGAGCCAAGTCGAGCCGAGCTGAAACTTTTTGCTCGGACTCGGCTCGAGTAAAAATACTTCAAGTTTTTATTGGCCCGAACCAAGCCGAGTATTATTTAATTGATTGGCCATCAATTCAGTAATTAACTACTTGTTGTAGTGTTGGGAGACTCACAATAAATTTAGAACGTAGTTAACATATGTGCAATAGATGTTATGAATAATATTTATCGCGTATATAATTGTATAGATAATCTAAACTTAATGCATTCTAATCATTCGAATTCAGGATACGAATAGATTCAAGTTGTGATTATGATATATTTAATTTGTCATGGAAGAGAAAATTACATATCATAATTTTATCGATTGTCAAGAATGCATGAACAGAACTAGAATACAAATGAAGAATTGAATTAAATAGCAACAGACAGATTTGAAATCCAATACAATAATCCATAATTTGATAAAACCCCTATTTTTTTGCTTTCTCAAATTAATTTAGAATAATTACAAAATCAAAATCTCTTTTGTTTACATAATTCAAAGTACATATGAAACTAATAAACTTGAATTGAGTTTATTCTCTATGGGACGATACTCTTAACTCATCAATTCTATTACTTGTCAACGATCTTGTACACTTACGGGTTTCACACGAACAACTTTTTGGAGTCATTGCCAGAGAATTTATGATGCTTGACATGAAATTTCACACATGCGCGCGCGCATCCAAGTTTTTGATAAGTGTATTTTCTACACTTATCTGATATTTCTCGTTAGCCGTGCTGGATTGGTACTTCAAGCTCCAATACAATATTATTTTTTCTTGGACTTATGTTTCCACAAAACCAGATGTACCTCAAATACTTGCTTCATTGATACATCATCCTTTATGTCAATGACAACACCAAGTTTGACAGTCCCTTCACATAGGAGGGGACCCACCTTTTTTGAAAGCGAACCCCCCCCCCACCCCACCCCACCCCACCCCACCCCACCCCACCCTATTGTAAGGGGCATGTGCATGGTGTGCCACCATCAAAACTCATGACCAAAATGGGTGAATTCATCAAGGTTAAAAGGACAAAGTATTTTATCCCAAACAAAACTCCTGACATTGAATTCTACGTACATTAATTCATCTCTATCAGAAATAAACCTCATTGTGATAACAGTTGATGTAGGCGAAGGCGTAGAATTAATGTAACAAACACGCTATCAAAGTTCTATTAATTCGAAACGAATAATGCAATAGGATTACCTTCTAGTTTTTGTTGATTTGTGAGAATAATAGAAATATATGCATAAAAAACTCTTTAATTCATGCATGAATACATAGAATTTAGACTTTTTTTAATTTTAAATATCAAAATCTATAACATTTATTCTGAAAATAACTGATTATCATGATGATTTTCAACCTTTATTTAAAGAAATAACTATTATCTAGATAATTATTAAAGTTAAAAGATAATAACGTAATTTAAAGATTTAATATTCAATATTAATCCAAAATAGATGAAATTAAAATTGGAATTTATTTAATAAATAAATACTAATTAAAATATAATTAAAAACTCAAACTTCTTCATTCTTCGCCGATTGACGAAAACTCATCCTCAATTCTTGCACTATCTTCTTCATCCCATTCTTTGCAATGGCAATATTTCACTTCGTAAATCCACTAGAAACACAACCTTTGTAAATACATTTTTTATACTATCAACAAACTTATCCAATACTATTAATGATCACCAGGGGCGGACCAGAGGGGGTCCTAGGGGTCACAATTTTCTTTTTATATAAAGTCATGTTTGGTATCGATTGAAAATTAAATTTTAATCTAAATCAAAGTTAACAATGAATTTTAATATTATATTTCATGGAATCCATAACTATTTTATCAAAATTTATTAAAACTTCAATTTTAATTTCCACCGAGCAAAATCATAATAGATTCGATTTTTTTTCTCTTTTCTATTGCTCCCTTTTACTCTTGTTCGCACCCTTTTTAACAAAATCTTAACCCTTCTAATTTTTCAAAATTGTATATAATTTCTGTACAAATTTTCAATTTCCAATCAAATTTTCAAGTAATTAGAACCTAAATTCGTATTTTCTCCTATCAAACTGTGAATATAAAATTTGTGCGACATTATATTCAATTTGACTTATATTTGTTATATATTTATACAATAAATATAATATGTGAAAGAAATAATTAATTAAGATAAAGTGCCTAACTGGTAAAAAAATGTGGAATTTGTGTGGGAGGTCAGGGGTTCGAGCCACGCCTCACGCACTATATTTTTAATTATTTTCGGAATTGTTTAGTGGGTCAACTAGCCAGTAAAACATAATTATTTTAACTGTCCAGTATTTACAACCCATTACCATTGGCCATTAAAACTGTAATTAAATACTGGATTATGGGGTATGCAGTTACCTCTATTTTCTGGCTATATAAACTCACAGAAAACCACTACAACAAAAACGAAATTGTCTCTTCATATATACAGTAAAATATTATACTCAAATTGTCTTTTCATATTTTTTGGAGTACACTTGAGAGTTCTGAAAACCTTTTGTGATTGCTGCATAATTGGTTTATTTGATCGTTGTATCCTGGAGGTGATTGTCCACGGAGGTCGCAGCAGTTATCGACGGACAATTTCGCTTTAGGACATCGTGCTGTCACGAGACTCGATCTATTGATAAGTTTTTTCTGCACTTTACGATTATTTTTTTTCCAACAATCTAAAGCGAAATTCACGTTTTTAATGGCTGCAGTAGATATATCTGTTCCTAAGTATTCTGAAAAGTCTGAATTATTTGATGGAAAGAATTTTAAGAGATGGCAAATGAAATTGCGTTTTTATTTAACAACTCTTAAAGTTGTAGATGCTATTGAATCTGATAAACCTGTTTTTGCAATTGTTGATGAGCCTACGGATAATGAAACATCAGATTTAGTTATTTGGGAACGTAATGATTATATGTGCAGAAATTATATTCTGAATTGCTTGACATTGGATTTATATGATGTTTACTGGTCGTGTAAATCTGCTAAAGAATTGTGGAAGTCATTAGAAAAGAAATATGCTATTGAAGATGCTGGAACTAAGAAATTTATTGTGGGAAAATTTCTAGAGTTTAAAATGGATGATATTAGAACGGTGGTAAGTCAAGTTGAAGAATTACAGATTATAATTCATGAAATTATTATTGAGGGTTATAAAATATGTGAAGGTTTTCAAGTGTCTGCTATAATTGAAAAACTACCACCTTCTTGGAAAGAGTATAAAAACAGTTTGAAGCATAAAAGAAAAGAAATGTCATTAGAGGATTTGATTATCAGAATTAGGATTGAGAAGGACAATAGAATGGCAGAATGTAGGGAGAGACCAGACTTGGGTACAAAGGCCAATCTTATTGAAGGAGGTTCTGATAGTAAGAAAGCTGTTGGAAATTTTACCAAAAGTCAGAATTTTAAAGGCAGATTCAAGGGGAAACCATTCATAGGAAAGAACAATCGGTCTAAGCCTCAATTTAAAAATAAAAATGTTGGTGATTGTTTTGTTTGTGGTAAACCAGGTCACTTTGCAAAGGATT
This sequence comes from Fraxinus excelsior, assembly GCA_019097785.1. Classification (NCBI taxonomy): domain Eukaryota; kingdom Viridiplantae; phylum Streptophyta; class Magnoliopsida; order Lamiales; family Oleaceae; genus Fraxinus; species Fraxinus excelsior. The sequence goes on from CM032629.1 coordinate 26,899,325, forward strand.
GCCGAAATAGGAAAGGAAAAACTGTGAAGCATCAGGCACATATAGTGGAAGATGAGAATTTTTCTGCTATGGTGACAGAAGTTAATTTAGTGAGCAACATGACAGACTGGTGGGTAGATTCTGGAGCTACCAAACACATTTGCTGCACGAGAGGTGCATTTTCTTCATTCACTCCTAATAGTGATGGAGAATGTCTGTTCATGGAGAATGCTTCATCCTCCAAAATCGAGGGGAAAGGAACTGTAACACTTAGATTTACTTCTGGAAATATCCTTAGTTTGAAGGATGTCCTTTATGTACCTGATATAAGGAAAAATCTAGTGTCTGGATCTATTTTGGTCAAAAAGGGATTTAAAATTGTATTTGAGAGTTGTCAAGTTGTAATATCTAAGGGGGTACTTTTGTTGGGAAAGGGTATGCAGATGAGGGTCTATTTAAATTAAATGTTTCTGTGATCAATAATAAAGCTTCTACTTCTTCTGTTTACTTGCTGGATTCTTATGATTTATGGCATGCTAGACTTGGAGACGTGAACATGAATTCTGTTAAAAAATTAATGAGATTGGGAAACATTCCTAAAACTGATAAGTTCCCAAATTCAAAATGTGAAACGTGTATTGAATCTAAGTATGCTAGAAAATCATTTCCACATGTTGATAGAACTACTTCAGTTTTAAGTTTAATACATTCTGATTTATGTGATTTAAAAGGATATGTTACTCGTGGTGGAAATAAATATTTTTTAACTTTCATTGACGATTACTCCCGTTATTGTTACATTTATCTTCTTAAGAGTAAGGATGAAAGTTATTCAAAATTTATTTCATATAAAACTGAAATAGAAAATCAGTTCGATAAAACTATTAAGATTTTAAGATCTGATAGGGGAGGAGAATATTCAGGTGAGCTTGATAAATTTTGTGTTGATAATGGTATTATTCATGAGACTACTCCACCATATTCTCCCCAATCTAATGGTGTAGCTGAAAGGAAAAATAGAACTCTAAAGGATATGGTCATTTCAATACTAAACTCTTCTGGATTACCTTTTAACATATGGGAGGAAGCACTTCTTACTACATGTTATATTCTGAACAGAATTCCTAGTAAGAAAAATGAAAAATCCCCTTATGAATTGTGGAAAAGTAGAATACCTTCGTATAAATATCTTAAAGTGTGGAGGTGTTTAGCTAAGGCATCTATTCCAGCACCTAAGAGAAATAAACTTGGTCCAAAAATTGTTGATTGTGTGTTCATAGGTTATGCTTTTCATAGTAATGCCTACAGATTTTTAGTAATTGACTCTAAAAATATTTTGATTGAAAAGAACACAATTTTTGAAACTAGAGATGCAGAATTTTTTGAAAATAGATTTCCTTTTAAAGAAAAATCTGCAGGACCAAGTAGCTCTCTTAGTGTTCCTCCTAGAGTTAGAGAAGAGTCTATCGATTTAGAAGAAGCTGAAGTTAGGAGGAGCAAAAGACCTAGGACTGCTACTTCTTTTGGTCCCGACTTTCTAACATACTTAGTAGAGGATGATCCTATTACATTTGATGAAGCTATATCTTCACCAGATTCTATATTTTGGAAGGAAGCTATAAATAGTGAATGTGATTCCATTATGTCTAATAACACTTGGGAATTAGTAGACTTGCCTAGAGGATGTAAAACCATTGGGTGTAGATGGATTTTTAAGAAAAAATCGAAACCTGATGGTTCAATTGATAAATTTAAAGCAAGACTTGTAGCTAAAGGCTGTAAACAAAAAGAAGAAGTTGACTTCTTTGATACATATTCACCTGTTACTAGAATTACCTCTATTAGGATGTTAGTTGCAATTGCTTCATTGTATAATCTTATTATACATCAACTGGATGTCAAGACTGCCTTTTTATATAGAGATTTAGAAGAAGAGATTTATATGGATCAACCTGAGGGATTTGTGGTAGAAGGCCTTGATGATAAAGTGTGTAGACTTAAAAAATCTATTTATGGCCTTAAACAAGCCCCTAAGCAATGGCATGAGAAATTTGATACAACTTTGACATCTAATGGTTATGTGATAAATAAAGCAGATAAATGTATATATAGCAAATTTGTGGGGGATAGTGGTGTTATAATTTGCTTATATGTGGATGATATGCTTATAATGGGAACTAGTTTAGATGTGATTAATAAGACTAAACAGTTTCTGAAAAAGCACTTCGAAACGAAAGATTTGGGTGTTGCTGATGTTATTCTAGGGATTAAAATAGTAACACATTCCGAAAGAATTACTTTAACCCAATCACATTATGTAGAAAAAGTGCTTAAGAAGTTTAAACAATATAATTGTATTCCTGCTAAAACACCTTATGATGCAAGTCATCATTTGAGAAAACATTCAGGTCCTAGTGTTTCTGCTTTAGAATATGCTAGAGTGATCGGCAGTCTCATGTATCTCATGAACTGTACCAAACCTGATATAGCATATGCCGTCGGTAGACTTAGCAGGTATACTAGTAATCCTAATAATGAACATTGGGATGCTCTCATTCGAGTCTTGAGGTATTTGAGATACACTCTAGACTGGGGAATACATTATACTAAATATTTTGCTGTACTTGAGGGATATTGTGATGCTAATTGGATTTCAGATACCAATGAAACTAAATCTACAAGTGAATATGTTTTTACATTAGCAGGTGGTGCTGTATCTTGGAAATCTACTAAGCAAACCTGCATTGCGAGATCCACTATGGAATCAGAGTTCATAGCATTGGATAAGGCAGGTGAAAAGGCTGAATGGTTAAGGAATTTTCTTATGGATGTTCCTTTGTGGTCCAAACCTTCCAGCTATCTATGTCCATTGTGACAGTCAAGCAGCTATTTCAAGAGCTCAAAATTCATCCTACAATGGAAAGTCTAGACATATTCGTAGGAGACACAATACTGTGCGTCAGCTACTTAAGGATGGGGTTATAGCTATTGACTATGTGAAGTCAAGTGATAATATTGCTGACCCATTAACCAAAGGATTAGCTAGAGAGCTAGTTCAGAAAACATCGAGGGGGGTGGGGCTAAAGCCTATTACAAATTAGATCACCTATAATGGAAACCAAACCTTGCGATTGGAGATCCCATAGATAAGGTTCAATGGGATAACAAAGTTATTGGAGTGATTTGTGGGGGTACTACATTGAATTTATTTCAAACCCCTCCCTATGATGAGTAGTACCAACTGTATTGATCAGAGGATGAGCAAATGCTCTTAATACTTTCTATAGCTGATATTCAGTGGAGTGTTTAAATACAGTGCATCCTTGATAGAAGCACCTATTTGAGTGTGGAAGTGGGACCGCTTCCTATGAGAATTGAGGCTAATTCTCTAGAACACTCAAAGAAATCGGGAAAGTTCACGGCTGAAATGAACACAACCGCGAGAACTCGATGATTGTTTTAGAAATCATGTGTGTGTTTTATTGTCTCAGTTTGCAAATCATAATTGTGGAGTTCAAGACATAGTTCACTCTACAGTTAACAAGTGTCCAGTATTTACAACCCATTACCATTGGCCATTAAAACTGTAATTAAATACTGGATCATGGGGTATGCAGTTACCTCTATTTTCTGGCTATATAAACTCACTTCTGGACTTTAGAAAACCACTACAACAAAAACGAAATTGTCTCTTCATATATACAGTCTAATATTATACTCAAATTGTCTTTTCATATTTTCTAGAGTACACTTGAGAGTTCTGAAAACCTTTTGTGATTGCTGCACAATTGGTTTATTTGATCGTTGTATCCTGGGGGTGATTGTCCACGGAGGTCGCAGCAGTTATCGACGGGCAATTTCGTTTTAGGATATCGTGCTGTCACGAGACTCGATCTATTGATAAGTTTTTTTCTGCACTTTACGATTATTTTTTTCCAACAATATTTAACGAATTGTGTTTATTTGATTGATTATTAGTATTGAATATTAATTATATGTTTTTCCTTTTGATATGCTTCAAAAGCTTGCTTCATTGATACATCTTCCTTCTATCTCAATGACAAAAAAATGGACGAACCATCATAATCGTCATAATCTACATCCAAAAATTCTTCTGCATCAGTATTAAAAGGGGGAAAAAGCATCGTGTTCAAACCAAAACTTCTGACGTTGAATTCTACGAACACTGACTCATCTCTATCAAAAATAAACCTTACTCTAATACCAACTAAATAGGTGAAAGCGTAAATAAATATAACAAACACGCTATCTAAAATTTGTTGACTCCAAACTACTACTGCATCAAAATCACTTTCTAGTTTCCGTTGATTCCTAATAATAATAAAAACCAAGGCGTAAAAAATTCTTTGACGGATAATTTGAATATCAAATGTCGAAAATTTAATATATTGAAAAATTCTAAAGTCTATAATATTTGTTCCAAAAATAACTAATTGTCATGATGACTTACAACCCTTATTTAAAGAAATTACTAGATAATTATTAAAAATAAAAAATAATGACAAAAAGTAAAAGCTCTAATATTCATAATTACTTTGACCCAGCGTAAACAGCTGCTTATTTGATAAAATGGAGTTCTTTTTTCAACTTTCTTTTGGTGTTCCTTAAATGCACTCCCATTTACTTGAATTTTTGAGTTTTTCTGGGATTAATTTGCTGGGAGATTTACATCAATTCCCTTTCTTTCTATTAACCCGCAGGACCTTTTGTTGTTCAGAAGATTATTGACAAACAAGAAAAATAAAGAATATAACGCACAAATTTAAAGGGACCGTCAAAACTTTTCACTATATGAAAATTGTTACAACCATATAGAATTTATCACTCACCCAAATCAATCCCAAAGTAAATCAAAAGAAAAACGACGACAAGCAGCCCCTCCTTTTCTTGTGTGCCAGCCTGTGTCTATGTCCAGCAAAGCAATTACCAGCCTGAGAAGAAAGAACCACAACCTTTGTATGTGTATATATTAAACGTTAGCCACCAATGTTGACTCCAAGAAAGTGACTTATTCTCTACTCCTTTCCTTTGCTGCTTCTATACGCACACACAGCCGCCACTTTTCTTTTCTTTTATTTTCACCCAGGTCACGCACCAAAAATAATGGAATACTTCCATTATTTATAGAACCAAATAACCAAGTGGAAGAGTTTAATTAAACCTCAAATAATGATTCCAAAATCGACTATAAATTGGAGACCAAATTCTAACAGGATTCTACACTCAACTTCAATTAGAAGTCGTCTATATAATAAACATCTTTTATTATTTGCAATAGAAGTCTTCCAACTTTTGACTTTTGAGGCAATTACCTAACATAATTTTGATGGGGTTTAGAAAAGATTTAGGATTTTCACGTGCTAAAGTCAAGTTGCTTCATTGTTCTTTTGGCTAATGGTTTGAATTGTTCAACCGGTCCTGGGCAGACAAAGGGAAGTTTCAATTAATTTTTTAAAACTTTTTTGTGACTGTTGTTCCTATATTCTGTTCTTGACTAAGAGGATCTCAAAGAAATTGAGATGTGAAACATTTGCTGGGCTTAAATTTTGGCTCCACCGTTAATTAATTTCTGTACTGAATATTTTGAAGCTCTCTGTTTTTTTCTTTAAATGATTATTGGGTCTTGGTGGTCAAATTCAAGTATAGTCACAAGTCATTTTGCATAGGTATATATCAATATCCAAAAGTTACATATCAAATAGAACTAATCTCAAACCACTTATTTAAATTCACAGGTCACAAGTTACATGTCATATTGTATAGGTCACATGTCAATGTCAATAGATCATAAATCAATATTATTTGGTCACGGATCAAATGTCTCATGTTATTTGTGTTCTAATAACAAATCACATAATCAAGTCCGCAGGTCACAGTTCATATGTTATAGGTCGTATGTAACAATTCACATGTTACTTTTCATATTGCATAGATAACATATATTGATACATAGGTCATAGATCCAAGAGAACTAGGCACGAGCTATTGGATCAATATCGCAAGTAACAGGTTACATGTCATATGTAACAATTCACGTGTCATATTGCATAGATCATAGGTCACAAATCCGAGAGTACTGGTCACAAGCCATTTGATCAATATCACATATCACATTTACAGGACACGTATTACAGAAAACTAGTCACAGGTTATTGGATCAATATTACAGATAACAATGAATCTTTTCAATTTCCGTCACAGCAACTCACAATTTACAGGTCAATTGAATCTTTTCAATATCACAATTTATCGACAACAATGTAGCTTTTCATCTTTCGTCGCAGCAACTCACGATTCGAGCTTCAACACTATTTCGTAAATTCAAAAATAGGAAGATATAACAGCAATACAATGTTGGCCACAACTAATTGTGACTACCCTTTAGATCTACTTCAGGGTGATCACCATTTTCAATTTGCCACTTTTATTATCACATTTATTAGTGATCACCACCTTAAAAGATTTTGGTATACCGTGACGATAACTTTCAATTTGCGACCTTAATAATCCCATTATTTTCAATCAGTCAACTTTTGATGGTGATAATCGAGAATATGATATAACTGTGGCATTTCTCTTTCGTTCGACGGTGGTCACGATTTATTCTTGTGCAGTCATGTTCGGAATGATAATTGAATACTTGATTTTAGGATATATATTTAATAGAATATACTTTATACATATGCTATATACATCACCTGACTTTTAAAATATTAAACATTCTTTCTTAAAATTGAAATGGTGTACAGTTAAACATGATATTAATATATGTATAATGTATTATTACCAAATTTTTATATTTGAAGTTTGCAAAAAGCGCGCCGTAGTATCTATCTACTTGCCACAAAAGCCTAACGAGTCTAATTTGAGCTTATAACCCATTAAAACTGGAGGCCAAAAACTCGTACATCTTCAAGTTACGCTATAATGAGCGTATGGAATTCAACACACCTAAATCGCTGAGAACGTCATTCCATCCACTTACCTTCAGTTCAGTAGAAATGAAATCGAAATATGAGCCCAAAACATTCATTTGGGGAGTACGTGGGGAAAATTTTTGAGCTTCATTCTCGCATTTTTCCCAATAGTAGTGTCATTTAGCCCCCACTGATCTCCATTTTAGCAATAGTAATGTTATTTAGCCCCAATTGATACCCGTCTATGTAGCACTGAAGCACTGAGTCTACTATCTACAATTCATTACAAATGGTCACTTTTTGCACTCCATTGCATTATTCTTTTAGCAAACAAATTTCCGACCTTCAATTTCTCTAGCCAAGTGTTCATTTTGGACAGTCACAGAAACGGGAAACTAGTCAAAAGCTGCTCCTTTCAAGAAAATTAAGGTTCGAGGTCCCATTTGCCAAAGAAATAAGAACTACAATGGGAAACAAGGGAAAATACTCCATTATTGTGCAAAACAGTCTGCAAGAGACCACGAAAAGTGTGTGTGTGTGGGGGAGAGAGAGAGTGTGTCAATGCTTTTTACTAAATTAATCCAAAAACTAACATAGAGGTTTTTCATGGAAAAACATGAAACATAATCGTATTATTCAACTGAATCCTCATCCTCGAGTTCAAATCGGTAATAATAATCTCAAAATGGTTGCCGGCAAGATTTCACATTTTCTTTCACTTCTCTTCGGAGTTGGATCTCTCAAAAAGTGTCCTTTTCAACCAATCAAAAGGCTGTACATATTCCAAAATGATATGAAGATCTAAGTTAGTTGAATGTAAAATGAGACCGATAAAGATTAAATAAAAGGAAGAAGAAACAGAGAGGGAGCACGTTTCAATTATATATTGCACACTTCAAAGACCAAAATCCATGCACAGATCATTGATTATATGTATTCAAACATCTATTTTCTTAATCATCGATCTTGTACCAATGAAAGAGAGGCAGAGAAATGCATGCTAATACCAATTAGATAACAAATTCACTACAAACAAACCAAAACTCCATAGGCAAAAACAAAAATAAAGCAACAAAACAAACATTTAAAGCAATCTTCAAAAAGTCCCCCAGAGCTTGGGTAAGCTGCTCTATCATTTGAGAAGCAACATTAGCATGGTTAATTTAGCTGAAAAGTAGGTTTTACATTTTCTTATCGAGCAGAAAAGGTATAAATCCTTTTTTTTTTTGGAAAGCAGCAGGTCTTACTTTTAGGTAATCTTTTTTTCCAAACATGCTTGGTCATTAAAAAAAATTAAAAGTAAGGTTGAATTTTTTCTCAAAATAGTTAATTCACATATTTTCAACTATGACCAACAAAAACAGATTACTTTAGAACTTACTTATTTACTTCCAATGAGTTTTTTAAGCTTATCCAAAAATGCAACAAATGCCCCTTCCCAAGAACTTCACATAATAAATATATCCATCAGCGTAAATATCCTCAAAAATCCTAAAATTAATTACAATGTTTTGGTGTACCTTGCAAGTTGCTCATAAATTTAAGCATTAACACTTCAACGGGAAGGATCCACTTTCAAAATTTTATGTCAATCTAACTTTACTCAGTAACTAACGGAAAATAAAATCAGGCATTTGAATTTCGAACTATCTACTTCTACATACACAATAAGGGGGATGCAAAATATTAAAAAATATATATAAAAAAGAGGGGAGGGAGTAATATTAATGCAACGATAAAATTCATACGAAAGACTGCTATATGCAAGTATTTCCATTTAAAAATGAAATAAATTAATGTTTTGACCTTCAAAAGCTTGGAGAGGAGGCAAGTTGACTTCAAAACCATCAAAAGAGTAAAGTATGAATGTAGTTTGATTGCAAGCAATACTAAGCATTGATAAGAAATTTCTAATTATTCCTACCTCAGTTTCTGATTATCCTAGTAATATACTAGTAAATTTTAATAGAGAGACAGGTTCCAAACTTAAGTTCAACATCATCAAGCACCAAACCATATGATCCACACCTTAACTCCTATTAAGCATCCAATGATTTTTTTTTTATAGATAATTCAAAAATTTTATTAATAAAAAAAGAATACACAGGAAGTGTATAATCAATTTAAACAAGAAAGAAAGACATGAAGTTAGACAGTATACTTCTAGGCAACACCCAATCTATATGCGGAGAAGCCATAATATTATTCCACATCCAACGAACGCCATCACAGTGAATGAACAAGTGATCATGCGTCTCTCCATCCCTCCTACACATATGGATTAAGCATCCAATGATGATATCGAAATGTTGATTCGAAATATGGTTACACAGTCATTTTCTGGTCACTCGATTACATGTGGTTTTCTTGATGTTTTATATGTTAATAAGATTTTTATAAAGTTAGCATAGTTGAAGATGATGGATTTTTTATAAGGGAAATGTTTGTTGGGGTTGAGGGGGCCAATCTCAAGGACACGCCAAACTTAATAAGTTTTGAGACACGTTTCAGCCCAAAAAAATAAAAATAAAGATTAAATCAAATACAATGTTCCAAAATATCCCATATCCAAGCTAGGAAATCTTACTTCAATTAAGGCCAAACTCTTATCCGATTTGCCTTAACATGGCCAAAAAAAATTGTGATGCAAAAGAACAAGAAATAAGATAAAAACGTATTAACCCATATTATTAAGAACAACAATCTAAAAACTGGTTGCAAGGCATAAAATGTATCCATCTTTGTTCATTTGGCATATGACCCTTGGCATTGAGTCGTACGATGATTCATATTTTAGAAATTGATCTTTTCCAAAAATTCAATTCTACATAGAGGAAAAAGGAACGACTCTATTAATAAATTGCATCACACAAAGAAATTCAAGCAATTTCCATAAAACAAAATACAAAAGCCATTGTCACATATTGATACGGAAATCCCATACAAAGCTAAAACATAAGATCTAAACGAATCAGAAATAACACCAAAAAATAAACCAACATAGGGCAAACAAATTAATAACATAATAGTGTCAAAATAAAGCAAGATATTAATCAAAGGTCTAGATCTATAACACAGGAGAAGGGGGATTTTAACGGGGGGATAACGGAGACCTGGATGAACCACAAGGCTGAGGTGGCGGCAGTGACACCCCACAGGGCGGCGGCCTGGATGTCAGTGGCCTGAGGGCGCGTGTTGGGCCGGAGGAACTTGAAGAGTCCTGATCCTGAAGCAACTGGGTTGGCCATTGAAACCCTAGATAATTGAATTCGTTGTGTGTATTTTCGCGTTTACTCTGTGTTTTTGTAGGAGACGACAATGAAATTGATCGCAATTCTCCCAGGAAATAAATGAATATTAACGCCAGTGGATTGACCAAATATGTCAATTCACACAATATGATTTATTTATTTATTTATTAATTATTATTATTATTTTTTATCCAGCCCTTATTTGATTTCCATTAAAATTCTCATTTTCATTTTTTTACTCATTTTTAACAATATATTTTTCAATAAATAATATTTTCTATCACGTCAATAAATTTTTCTTATTTTTAAACATTCTCCATCAGTATACTATTCCAAAATACATTCTTATAAAATAATGTTGCTTAAACACTCTTAATATATAATTGTAACTAAACTCCTCATTCTTTACTCATTATAGCAATTACTTCCTTAACATTTTTTGTCGAAATCTTATCTTCAACCTTCCATTATTTGACATGCCCCGTCCCTTCCTTGATTATGATTTATATCAATAACAGTTTGTTTTTATGCTTTGAAATGAAGGGAAAATTTTGCACTTTTACTTAAAAAAAAAAAATATGATGAAAAAATAAATTATTTTACGTCATTTCAACAAACTTTTGGATATAAAACTATTATCAAATATAAAATATATTAACTAAACTATAATGAGTAAAGACTAAAAAATATTGCAAGAAATAAAAATTGTGATGTGAATATAATTATACATAAATTTTATTTATAAATTTGTGAAAGGGAGGCTAAAATAATCTTTAGAAGTTTTTGGAAGTAAACTGTGAAAGTTTTTTTTTTTTTTTTAAGAAATTTTGCAGCTTCGTCCCTAATAATTATTTGGAACACCAAGGACTTAATTTTTGTTTTAGTTTTTACATCTTCAAACTTTTAATTTACGTGCAAGTCAAGTAATAGTTGTGACTCACCTTTAAGGAAAGGGATTGGGTTGTTCGATTTGTTTTTTCCATCCCTATGTTTTAGGGGTCATTTGGCTCCCTCCGCACTACTCTAAAAGGAAATATTATAATAAAAAATATTCCGTATTATATTTCTATATTTAACACACTCCTATCAAATTCAATATGGGGTAGAATATTGAGTTTGAAGAAATTGATCCAATCAAATCTTTCAAATTGAAGAACTCCAAGCACTTGAGGTCTTTGTCATTGTTAATGGAGATAAGTGACTTCTTACTGGAAGAAAATATTTGATGGACACATTTTTTTTAATATAAGAAAACCCCGAATTTTTCAAGGGCATGGGAAAAGTCAATAAAGTTCAAGGTACCAACCCTTCAAAGTTTATTTATTTATTATTATTATTATTATTATTGTTGTTGTTGTTGTTGTTGTTGTTGTTGTTGTTGTTGTTATTGTTGTTGTTAACATAAAAAAACCTCTAGTTTGTCTAAGAGGCAAGGGGAGTGTCGGTAAAGTTCAAGGCACCGACCCTCTAAAGTTTAACATAAGAAAACCCCTGATTTTGTCTAGAGGTAAGGGAAGAGCCAGTAAAGTTTAAGGTGTCGACCATTTAAATAAAACAGAATTAAATTCTCAAGAAAAAGAATTTTTTTTTTTATTTTCTGTAATTGATGTTTCTAAAAACATGATAGAAATATTAAAAATTTAGGAAATATGACCGCTCATTATTTGAGAGCTTCTTTGCCGAGAACTTCGAGAAGGAGTTGCAAAGTGACGACTTGACATTGTTGAAGTAGCTGCAGAAGACTTCTGAGACATCTCTTTCAAGTTACTGCTATTGTGTTTTTGAAGTTTATATGTTGCAAGTTTAACACAAGACCAAGTTAAACCTGCTCTGATACCATGTCAAGAAATATAAATTGTATTATTATGGTCTTGTAAATATTACAATGTAGAAGATCCTATTTATAGGGTTACAAATAACTGTAAAAGGAAATAAATATAAAATGAAAGATTACACAATCAACTACTAAAGAAAGTAATCCTACGTTAAAACAAAATATTATAAAGGAAGATATTTCATATTATATTTCTATATTTAACAGCATCCAGGGTGAGTTAAAGTAAACATAGATAAAAAAAAAAAAAAAAAAAAAAAAGCTTTTAGGAGTCAAGAGGCTTGCTGTTTTATAGTGGGGTCTTCGTATTTGGAGGGATTTCGTTAAGAAGTGCTTCTTAATTCCCCTCGATGTATGTTAAGTATGGGTAGACCATAAAGCTTTCTAGAACGATGTTTCAGTAGGCTTTTGGCATGAACATTGCCATTGTTTATATTTATCGTAATGGAAACCGTGTTGCAGACTCACTAATATCAAGGGTTTTTGGCATCTCTTGTTGTATTTCTTGAACTTTAATTTCAATTTTTTTTTATCTGTATGTATAAGAGTCCTAATTATATGATTTTGTTGGTATTTTGCCTCCACTTTGATGTATTTATTCCTTTTAATATTAGCAATTGTTTCGTGCGGAAAATTCGGGTCTCGCTGACAATTAAAAGATTCAGACGATTGTGTAAGGAATAAATCTCTCGAGACAATTTCCCAACGAGGTGTGCTTTTATTTATGAAGATCACAGTTTACACGAAGCGAAATACATCCAAGGGGCACAAGCACACAAAACAATCGAAAGTTTAAAGACAAGAAATTAAAGGAAATGAAAATTACATATTCTCTGTTCGAGAGTGATTTGATCGGTGTTGTTTTCAATGCTATTTTCACTCTTTTATACCTCCTTGACAGTTTTTGTTGGGGAACCGTTTGACAACTACTTGTCGCCATGTAATTACTCACTTTCTCCATAATGGCTTGCTAATCAGGAAACTGTCGTTTTAACCGCTGTCATTACTCTCATTACTAAACTTCTTATAATCGAGATTCTTGGGTCGTGGACTGTGATAAAGTTGTTTGTTAACTGTCTCAATAACCGTTGATTTGGATGGTCTACAAGACTTTACACTCACCCAACTTTTGGGCGTATCGTGAGGTTGGGCGATGATGATGCTACACTCGCCTAAAATTTGGACGACGAGCTGACTTGAGCGATGATGGGCCACCGCTACGTAACTCCGTCTTGATCTTTCACATGGCCCTATTTGGGCTTATCCTTTGGATTTTCTAACTGGGCTTCAATCTTTGGGCCAATAAAATGTTGTAATGGATAAAAGATGAGGATGTTAAAGAGGTTCTACCTAATTATGGGTTGATATCTCCAACGATCTAATTGTAAAATTAAGAACATTGAGCCCACTTTAAAGATTTTTCATTATCGACCACGTCCAAAATTGACAAAAAGTTGTCGCACAATTTTCCTCTTCAACACACTATTGAATGCTTGTTTGAGTTTCATTACAAGTTGCTATAATGTGATAGAAATAAGCTATGAATAAGTGATTACAAAGCCCTTGTTTGAGTTCATTTAAACAAATGTGTTTTAGAATAATGATTTTTTGAATAATGTATAGTTAAAAAATAAGTCATTGTTTGACAATCATTATTTGAACTCTTTTTTTTTTTCAACATACTAATTTTCAACCATACATTCACACAATAAAATATTCTAGACGTAAACCCAAAAAAATTTCTACTTTCGAATCATACATGTATAATATATTAAATATCACATCAAGTGATAATCATTTTTGAACAATTATAGCCTTACTATAATTCAATTATTTCAATAATATCGTTTTTTCATTTTTCAATGTGTATTTAATTACAAACCGTAATAAATACTATAATTAATTAACATTAACATTCATTTAATTAATATTAATTAAAATCTCAAATTTAAGAATGGAATTTATTATTTACGTCCATGTATGCTAATTAGAATCCATTTTCACTTAATTGGAAATTAGATTATATTCATTTAATATAAATAATTTAACATTCATTATCACATATATATTCCTTGATATTAATTCTAAATTAATTAACATTCACGTTAATTCATTTATCGTATTTGTCATTCATCTTCATTTATGCATTTAGTTGTAATTTTAATACTCACATTCAAGTATGCATTTTACTATTTACATACATGTATAATGATTAACATTTATTTTCAGGAGCTTGAATTTATCCCATATTTAAATCAAAAGGGTAAATGAAGAGTCAAATATTATTTTTACAATACTTAGTATTTTAGATGCACATTCAACTCTAACTGGTTCTCTTAAATGTCACTATTCAAAATATTATTTTGGCCAACAATGACCATCAAACAATGACTAGTAAATCGTTTTCGACTTGTGTATAAAATTATTTTATTGAAGACTAAGTGGTTGAAAATTAATTTTAAAAAATGAGTTTTTCAAAAAAGAAAAAAAAAATGGGGCTCACTAATTTTGAGTCCTAAAAAACGTTTAAAATCAAAGTTTGACTTTTACATTTAAATTACAAAGAGCTTATTGTTATGAATTATCGCAAGATAATGACAACAATGAAATAAACAAGAACACCGAAATTTATATGGAAACCCAAGATGGAAAAACCACAGAGGGAGAGAGTTTTACTATGATTAATAATGAATGTGTTTATAACAAGATCTCAATACTCTCAATTAAAATTAAAGCTCTCGGGATAATGTATAAATGTTATGACGTCAATACAAGTCGTAGAGAATATACATGAACCCTAAGATACGAGTTGTAGATGAATAAGAGTCCAAAAAACACATTACAACATGAAACGGGTTTGGGCCGAATAACTATGCCGCTCAAGCACCAGATGAGTAGCATCTTTGTCGCTCGAGCGTCAAGCGAACACCAAGTTGGCGCCAAGTCTCGACTAAAGATATGGTGTCGTCACTCGAGTGCTAGCTAGCACCAGCTAGTGAAATTACGAAGACTTTTCTCGCTAGTCCATAATTTGATCTCTTCAAAATCATTTCAAACAAAACTCCAATACCCACTAGAATTTGGGTCAAGCTACAACATTACATATGGTTCACGGCCGCCTTACATGAACATGTACAATAATAGTGATTATCAAAGCAACAATACGGTACATATTCATTGATTTAAGGAAGACTTCTTAATTTAACATTATTTCATAATAATCATCATAAAAAATTGAAACCTTTCATATTATTTCAGAATCACGGGAAAAACATTTCATTCAATGAAAACAACAATTGGACTCCTCACAGAGTACTTAGCAGAAATCCATGTAAGAAATCCTTGAACAATTGATTTGCTTTTAGCAGTAGCTGATCGGCTAAATGTCAAATTATATGTCATCTTCTGGTTCAGCATAGAAAATTGGAGTCTACTAGGCTCAACACTCAAATCAATGCCCGGTGGAGGGACGATTTCGACTGAGTATGCTGAATTGGCCTCACCAACGTTTGTAACTATCCTGGAATATGTCTGATTTGTAGATCCAAGAAAGACAGAAAATGAAGGATAGTTTAGCTGGGCTTCAGATATGCTGGATATATTCATACAATTAACAACCCGGTTCACAATAATTTCGACCTGCTGGTTCGTATAATTCAAGCCGCATAAGTAAGGTATGTACTCCTCAGGTTGAATGTTATAAACCAATCCTGGACCAGTCGCTTTTGATGGGTTCACGTGACCAGAACCGATCGCAAAAACATTTGATGGTTGCAAAGTTTCGTCTTCAATTCGGTTATTGGCAAGGTTCATAAGATCAGCAGTGGTCATAATTGCAGATTTAATCATTGCGGGAGACCAATCGGGGTGTGCACTTTTGAGCAATGTTGCAACGCCACTAAGGTGAGGACAAGACATTGAAGTTCCCGAAATCATGTTGAATGTAGATTTGGTATTGATGTTTTCGACAGAAACATGCCAGGCTGCAAGAATGTTGACACCAGGGCCAATAATATCGGGTTTAAGGATGCCGGGGCTTGCCAGATTAGGACCCCTGTTTGAAAAATAAGCAACCGATGGAGCCCGTTCATCTCCAATAATAGTTCCTTTGAATGAAATTGAAGCTGTTGGAGTAGCAATTGAATTAATATATGCTTTCACTTTTAGTCCATCGACGTAACTTATATGAACTGCAGGAAGAACGTGAGCCTCTGCCGATATACTGTAGCCTTCGGGCTCCTGGTTCATGAGAATCATGGCGACGCCACCAGAACTCCTGATTGCTCGACCTTTTTCAATTCTTCCTATTTCACCTGTTTCGCACAACACTATTTTCCCTCTGACATCGATGCTTGTAAGAGATGCCGGCGTGCAAAATGGGTTATTAGTAGTCAATCCAGGGTAAACAAGAGATAATTGCGTTGGATCAAAATCCATAGGCTGAAAAGCTGACTCTCCATCTAGCTCTTCTTTGTTTCCCAACACTGCAGTTGCTCCAATCTTTCTGTCAATTGTGCTTGCACCCACAGTGAGTATCCACGGAGCACCATTCCCCACAGTACCAAGTCTCGGCCCATCATTTCCAGCCGAGGCGCTAACAAAAATGCCCTTTTCTATTGCACTAAATGCACCTACTGCAATGTTTTCGTCAAAAAAATTTGGAGCAGGGCCGCCAAGGGAAAGGGAAATCACGTCCACTCCATCATCAATTGCAGCATCCATTGCAGCGAGTATGTCACATTCGGAACATTTAATTGTACAAACTTTATATATAGCCAAATGAGCAAGCGGTGCTATCCCCACGGCCGTGCCATTTGCATTGCTAAACAAATTTGCACCTTGCACAAAATTTCCAGCAGCAGTGCTTGCAGTGTGCGTGCCATGACCACTCTCGTCCAATGGTGTCCCATTTCCAATCGAAAATTTCCTCGCTCCAATGAGCTTATTGTTACACGCCACGAAATTAAATTCACACTTACCCTTCCACTTAGCAGGAGGTGGAGGCATTCCTTCATCGCTAAATGAAGGATGGTCAGGGATTATTCCACTGTCTAACAATCCAATAATCACACCTTTACCGTAGTTGGAATCTTTCCAGAACCCCATATTTTGGTTCAAACCTAAGAAGTTAGGAGAATGGGTTGTATGTAAAGGTACTACCTTTTGCACTCGGGCCGAAATGAATCCCGGAATCTTTTCCATTGCCTTCACTTCCTCAGGTGATAATCTAGCAGCAAAACCTTTAAACACATTATGGTAGGAATAGATCATGCGAGATTCCTCCTCTGAATTTGCTGTGGTTGTGGGCAAAAATGTTTGATACAGGCTATGCAGATCATTTAAAAAACTGTTCAACGCTGGGTTAGTACTGGTAGGCAACTCAACATGAACAATATACGTTTCCAGATTACTGTTTTCAGAATTTACAGAGGACAAAATTGAAAGAAAATTAAGTAAACAAAAGAAAGAAAGAAACTGCAAGAAACCCATTATTCTTTGTGATTACTGCAAAAGAAAGTAATATCTATGGAATGCAATGAAGTTCAGATTATATACATGTATATATACTTATGGTGCTTATGGTCCACAAGGAAAGTTTCCAAATTTCTATGGTAGATAATCAACTCCATGTCTTAATAATTAAAGAAGATGACTCGGAGGTCAAGTAGATTTTGTCAATTCCTGCATCTGGTCTTCTAGATTAGGTCAAAATAAAGAAAAGCAATGATTTTACATTGCTAACTGTCATGAAAGCCAACCATCTAACCGTATGCATAGTGGAAGACAATGGCACATGCTGATACTGTTAGGCCACATGTCAAGTTGTTAGATAGAATATTCTCTCTTTGTATGCATCGTATGCACAGCTATCTCTGTGTATATAAGCTGGATTGAAATGTAAAACAATTGAGTGAAAAATTATTCAATCATCCATTTCTTCAGACGAAACAATATACAAGAAATATAATAATCAAATAATGGCAGGTACTTGGTGTTAATATTATATTTCAAATTGTATGATTTTTATTTAAACTAAAAATAAATAAAAAATGAGAGTAAATCAAATTGAATAAATTATACTTGTTTGAAACAAAAATAAATAAATAAAAAATCAGGAGTAAATGCAAATTTGACCGAATGAAAATGTACATGTAATCATCGATGCAATTTTTTCCAAGACGCAGGACCATCGAGTGGACCAGCCTTTCAATTTCCCGCATATATAGGCAAACTATTTCTTCCAAGCAATTGTTTAGGGACTGTTTGATTGCAAGAGTGAAATTTGGGTGGAAAGAAAATGAATTCAAATGAATTGAATTGTTTAAAATTGTTTTACTAGAAATTGTCAATTAATTGTATTTGATTGGTATAATTTTTCACCTGAAAAATGTTGGAATTTTGGATCTTTTGGTATTCGTTTGACTTTGTTTTTCATGAGAATTGTTCATTAAAGGATTTTTTTTTTTTTTTTTACAATTGTAGATAAAATTTGTTTCCATTGCCAAAAAAAAAAAAAAAAAAAAATCCGAACTGGAAAACCAATTCCCACAAAACTAGGCCTGTAAGCAAAAACCGTCAAATCGAACCGAAACTGCATTTTAGAAACTATTGGTTTGGTGCCACATGGGCCCGTCAACGAAATGATTTTGAATCAAACCAAAAACGGTTTGGTTTAGGTTTGAGAATTTTAATTGCGGTTTAAAACTAAATCGGACCGGCGAAAAAATATATAAAAATAAAAAGATGAAAAATTCTGAAAAATTCAAATATGTAAAATTCAATAATTTTGTCATGTGTGGGTATTTTTGTTAATTTTTAATTTTCTATTACATATATATTATTATTACTCAATAATCCTAATTTAAATCTAATAATCCTTAGACTAACCTAATATATCAAAATCCTTTTTCATCTTTAGAATTCAGATGAACTTCAATCGACACCCGTACACAGCCTTGAGCCACCAGCACCACACCAAATCGGAGACGAAGAGATCATGGGTTTTCGGTGATAATATTTGCTACGAATAAAGTTTCAGATCAATAATTTTTTTTGAGCAAACTGAGGTAAGAAATTTGAAATTATATGGGTTACGCATTTCTCTCAACTATTAGATGATTGTAAAATAAATTTATTCACTTTGTTGAAAATAGTTTATCTACTATGTACATGATTCTATTCTATTTGTGTGTACATACTTTTGTTTTGTGACTGAATTAAGCACGATAAAATATGTCATTAGAAGCTAAAAAGGGTTCATGTGTAATTTGATATGTGGATGAGCTGTTTAATAAGTTAAAAGAAACTAACAATGACTTCAGTGGCAACTATACTTGCATCAATTTAATTGTTTAGATATTTTGTTAAACTGTTTCTTTAAGTGTTTTAAATTAATAAGGATGATATCTATTCAGTTGGCCTATTAAAGTCTTGAATTTTGATTCAGTAGGAGTAAAGTTTATCATTTAAAGTGTTGTCTTATTGATGTCTCAGTAATTGTATTATGGAACTATATGCTTTCAAATAAATATTTAGTTCATAGGTGTTTTAGGTCATATATTTAGTTTATTAGACTTGTATTGTAACGTTATCGTAATATATTACCTAAAAAGGGTGAACAAAAAACTATTATTATGATTTCACTTGAATTTAGTTGGTATTTAAATTTATAGTAGATATATTTAGTTGTTTTAGATTTATTGCTAGTAAGATATAAATATATATTGAATTCAATGAATTAATGACATAAAAGTAGACATGCAAAAAAAAAAAAAAAAACAACGAAATCGACGGTTTAAAATCGACCAAACCGTTAGGTTGAGATTTGAGTTTTTTTCAAATTGTTCAAAATGTTTTAGTTTCGGTTTGAGTTTTTCTCAAACCGATTTACGGTTTGATTTGAAAATTTGTCAAAAATCGGTAAAATCAGATCGCTTACACTCCTACACAAAACCATGGAAAACCCACCGTGTGAGCCAAAACCAAAAAAATCAATTGCCAAGAAAACTTGTGTATCAAACAATCCAAAAGTGAAAGATAGAATTTCTTTTCCATTTTCGATGGAAAATTTTCCTCAATCAAACTGGCCTAAGCTTTAAAGGTATAATTTCTTCTTGACAACAAATATTGACTTAGACTTTGAATTTTAGGGTTGATAGAGAATAATAATTTGGTCCAAAAAAATTGGAAAGTTCAAAGTTGTGAAAGAAAATTCGAATCAGCAAAAAACAAAAAACAAAAGATTTTTTTTTTTTTTTTTTTCTAAACATAGCGACAATTAATTTCTTGCTCTGCAATGAAAATTCTAAAAAAATTGCAATGATGTTCATTTCAAATTTATGCGACCAAATAATTTTTTTACATATAATTTGAGGCAAAATAATTAGCAACTTTTTTCCAAGACGCAGGACCATCAAGTGGACCAGCCTTTAAATTTCCCGCATGTATCGGCAAGCTGTTTGTCTTGGACCATCGAGTGGACCAGCCTTTCAATTTCCTGCATGTATCGACAAGCTGTCTGTCTTGGACCATCGAGTGGACTAGCCTTTCAATCAATTTCCCGCATGTATCGCCAAGCTGTTTGTCTTGGATCATCGAGTGGACCAGCCTTTCAATTTCCCGCATATATCGGCAAGCTGTTTCTTCCAAGCAATTGTCTAAAGCTTTAAAGGTATAATTTCTTCTTGACTTCAAATAGTGACTTAAGACTTTGAATTTTAGGGTGATAGGGAATAATAATATGGTCCCCAAAAAATGGAAAGTTCAAACAGGACCATCAAGTGGACCAGCCTTTCAATTTCCCGCATGTATCGGCAAGCTGTTTGTCTTGGACCATCGAGTGGACCAACCTTTCAATTTTCGGCATGTATCGGCAAGCTGTTTGTCTTGGACCATCGAGTGGACCAGCCTTTCAATTTCCGGCATGTATCGACAAGTTGTTTGCCTTGGACCATCGAGTGGACCAACCTTTCAATTTTCCGCATATATCGGCAAGCTGTTTCTTCCAAGTAATTGTCTAAAGCTTTAAAGGTATAATTTCTTCTTGACTTCAAATAGTGACTTAGACTTTGAATTTTAGGGTGATAGGGAATGATAATATGGTCCCCAAAAAATGGAAATTTCAAAGTTGTGAAAGAAATTGGGTTGGGTGGGGGGGGGGGGGGGGTCATGGCGACAATTAATTTCTTGCTCTGCAATGATGTTCATTTCAAATTTATGCGACCAAATAATCTTTTTACATATAATTTGAGGCGAAATAATCAGGAATTCATGATAAATTTTATATGTCTTCTCCTTTCAAAGGTGGATATGTTTTTCAAACAAATTATAACAAGTAGAAATTCTGCTAAATGTGAATTTTATGGAGTTTATAATCCTTGAAATACTATAGACACCGTTTTAATATGAAATTATTTTTAAATCGTAATAATGACATGTTTTGATAAATTAGACCTACTTAAATATTTGAATTTACTATATCTATATATTGTGAACGACTTGTTAAATTAATACATTAAATTACGAAGAAATTTCATAAACTAATTGCACAAATTATAAGATGTACCAAAATCGGAAGTGTTGGATCAAATTGAGTATCGGTGGTAATTAGCTCCACTTGGTATTCATTAGGTGAAGTACTTACCCCATTTATGCTCAAATTTGGTTTTCTATCAAATTGAGAGCTTCATTTTGAGGTTTTCTCTCTATAGATTTTTCGTATTCATTGTACGTTAGTGAGTTGTGCTTTTAGTGGAACCTCAGATTTCCTTTGTAGTTCGAGATTCTATGGCACTCTCTTTGTGCAATGATGTTTCGCGGTTCATGGTCGCATTTGAGAGATGAGGACAATCTTAGCCTTAACCAATTTTGGTACTTCTTTGGGGCTCAATTGAGGACTTTGTACAAATTAGGTCAATGCAAGAAGTGTGGTAATTGTTTTTATTTGGCCTCAATTGGAGGTTCAAATTTGTTAGAACTAGGATTCAAATTGTAAATATTCCCAGAGAATTTCACCAACCTTTAAATAGTGGAATAAAGTCAATAAACACATGAATATTAAAGCTACTTTTGACTCTCTTCCTCAAGTAATTATCTATCAATACCTAGTCTCCTTTGTTGCAATTGTTTTCTAATTATTGCAAATAAAACTCATTCAGCAATTTATTGAAATGGAATATAGTGATACATACTAAGAATCAAAGAGCAAGAAAAGCTTCGGAACCGAGTATACAATGAGCCGTGATGCTTGGCCAAAACCCCGGGGAAAAAACAACGATCTAACATTTTTTTTTAAAAAAAATTAACAGTGGGTGGAACTGATACACTAGATAAGAATGTACTCTTATTGATTCAACCCTCGCCCATAAATATTTAGGATATCCAAAAACCGATCATTTTGGGTTGGGTTTGGGTTGAGGCAAAAACCGACCCAACTCAACTCATGCCCACCCCTAGTTGTAGGCTATTCATATCAAGCTTGATCACAATACGCCCCTTTTGACCACTAACTTTCTGTCACATGCAATCTTGTTACCATCACCATATCAATTCGAGCTATCACACGATGTCCTTGGAGAAATCATCTTACTGGATAACCGATCTATAGTCTATTACTCTTTCCAGCAGTGTTTCCAGTACTCTTTCAACACTGACGGGCCATTATTGAAGACTGCCAAACATTCTCACCTACCATATTCCCCCACCACGTTCCAATGCTTTTGGTAAAACATAGTATGAAAGCCGTCTGGACCTGATGCTTTGGTCAGTTTCATATCCTTTAGCTCTACCTCAACTTTCCCCATCCTAAAGAGGCAATCAAGATAATTAATCCCTATCAAAAGTTGCTTTAGATTTAACTAATTTTATAAAAGTACTTTTGGTAATTATGAGAGCTTTTATAAGTTTCAGAATAGAAAGTGCTTTTAAAAATTAATTTTCTTTAAAACAAAAATTAAGTTAACTTTTTTCAAAAACTCTACAGAAAGTAAAAGTAAAAGCAAAAGTTATGTCCAACGGACCCTTATTTAATCTAGGGTCTATTTCGTAGACTATTAGAGCCGTCTAAATGACAGTAAAACCCCTTGCATAGTTGTCACACAAATCTTGTGTATTTACTGTTGTATCCAATTCTACCTCGAGTTTCCTAGTGTAAGGCCATGATAAATGTTAAGACAACAAATGCCTTTAACTTGTGTTTGTGGGAATGACCCAAAAATTTCAAAAATAATGTTTAATTATGAAATTATTTAAATAACAGTTTATATAGATATTATACTATCCTTAAACTGGCTCGACTATGTTTTAGGTTATCTTAGATGGAATTAGGTATTGTAGTCGACTCAACTCGACTTGACTTAACATGCTTTTGCTATTGCATTATGTTGATATCCTGCTTCATGATTATTTACAGCATATTGTTGGTTAAAGGTGAAATATTTAGTTTATTTTTCAAAGAGAACCAAAGGTTTTCAGTGTACATTGACGTGTGAATTGTTGACTATTAATTAATAATAAAATTTAACGAGCTAGACCCTCTATTCTCATTTGGTGTGTTTAAGACCATAAACCTATTTAAATTCTTGAATCTAGGTTTTCACTTGATCGAAGCCATCAATATGGATGATAAAACGTTCGTTTGTGAAAGTTTTTTTTTTTTAACTGAAAATTGATGTTTTTCAATTATTCGTGATTGAAAATGATCCTAGAAAAAATAATTTTTAAAAAATCTCTCATTTTTCTTAAAGTTCAAGGACAAAATTGTCAAACTAATTAACACGTCTCTTCAATTCAACTAAAATTCACATGCAATTTTTAACATCTGATATGACTTATTTGGGACGTAGATCCACATATTTAAATAAGTTGAAGATTATAAATATTTTTTTGAAGGTCGATGACCCACAATCATTCCACGTAGAAAGTTGGGAAATCCTAATCTTAGTTTTCCCTGCACATCCAAGGTCAATGACCCGCAATCATTCCACGGACATCCGATTGCACAAATGTTTCCCGCATTTTTCGTTCTTGATTATTTTGAAAAGTGTAGGCTTTTGAAGAACATTTTCACTTAATTTTTCAAGATAAGTGATACTTGTAAAATGTTTAAATATCAAGTGAAAATTTTTATCTTTTGAAAAATAATTTTTATGCAAGCGACTTTATGAAATAACTTTTCTCATGCATAAAAACTCAACTTTTGAGCTTTTGGTGCTCATTGCTAAGGATTAAAGTATTTTGCCTTTACATATCTAAAGTATCTAAGGCCTCGTTTGATATGCTAAAATTTCCATGGAGAATGAAATTCAAATTCCATTTTCCATCTTTTGTCATGTTTGATATCCTAAAATTTTCATGGAATTATTTTTCCACAAATGCCAAACACGTGCACACTTTCCATGAAATGGTTGAATTGTTTTTCCCACTTTTTTGGTGGGAAAATGGAATTCCACCTTTATTTTATTTTATTTTGCAATGGAAACAAATTTCATAATAAATTGTAAAAAAAATCACTTTAAGGGATAATTTTCATGTAAAATAAAGCCAAACGAACACTAAACTTTGATGAAAAAAATGATTTTTTTAAGAATTCTTTTTTTTTTTTTTTTTTTTTTTACCTTTTGGCATGGAAACAAATTTTATAATCAATTGTAGAAAAAATTATCACTTCAATGGACAATTTCCATGTAAAACAAAGCCGAACGAAAACAAAATTTAAAAATTTTCTAGGTGAAAAATTATACCAGTCAAACGCACTAAATTAACAATTCCCTGCAACATAATTTATAGATAATTACTTTTCCTGAAATTCATTTTCTTTCCATCCATTTCCAACATTGCAATCAAAAAGACCCTGAGCATAATATGAATACTTGATTTGTTCTTGTTTTTTTAATGATTTGACGTGAATGCTCGGCTTCCATCTCGATTTTCTCTTATCGTAAATTGCGAGTTTTTTTGTAACAATCCTTTAGTCTCCAATCGATCAACTTGGCGCCACAATATCTACGAAGACTTGAATTCAATTGTTAAAGATAAAATAATTTATTTGTTATAATAAAAACATAAGATCAAACATAAGTTAACAACTACAGTGATCATTTATAAAATTTAATAGAGAGAAGTCTGCACAAAAGATGAGAAAATGAAATAAAAAAATTGATACATGCCTTGATTAAGCTTCAAACACTCATTTATGAAAATTGAACTTTTGACAAAGGATTATTAGTTTAATTGATTCTTAGAGGTTGTAGCAATAAAAAAATAAGTAGAATCCTCATTTGTTGAAGTATTGAGTTGCAATTAGTAAAATCTAACCAAATTAGAGAGTGTGATGATTAGTATTATATTAAAATCCAACATTATATCACACCTTGGAGAAAGAGTGGAAAGAATGATGTTCAGGGTTGTGCATCTTAGTAGCGAAGAAAGGAACATTTGGCCATAATTGGTTAAGAATTGAATCAATTTATGACTTTGTGATGCTTTACATGAATCTTCACACACACGTCAGTTTTGCATTGAATATATAAATATTGATTTAACATTATGATTTTGTAGTTGTTTATAGTTTCAATTCTGAAAGTCCAATCCTAAGACTAAAAACAAATTATCCAACCAAGTTATATGTGAAAATTTGTGTAGTTGAACTTTATTTTGTTTGAGGACAAGCAATTACTCAAGTCTGGGGGTGTTTGATAAGTGTATTTTATACATTTATTTGTGTAGTTAAACTAGAACAATTATTGTTATTTTAAATGAATTGAGTATTAATTTTGTATATATTTTGTTTATTAGGTGCATCTCAATGCAAAAATGATGAAATTGGACAAAATGAGTGGAAAATTGGCTAAAGTACAATCAATCCAAAATTTGGAGATTAAATCGCAAAGTCGTAATAGTTTATTCGGACATAGTATTGATGATTGGAGAGAGGTTGGAATCAATTAGATGGATTTGGAAGATGGATGATCAAGAAGATATGAAAAATGAACCAAAATGGCTAAAAAATGAAATTCAGGGACCAAACTGTAACAAATAGAACTTACTATAGGGGCACATGATGCCCTAGTGTCCATTTATCAAGAGTGAACCCAATGGGCAGCGCACGCTTAGTGGTACAAGTGGCGCGGTGGCCATTTCTTGGCCTAAACAGTTCATCTTCCTCATTTAATTCAAGTTCTTATGAAAACCAAATTCAACATATTATTTAACATACAAATGGTGGCTAGGGAGAGAGAGGGGAAAAAAACCTTATTTTTCACCATAAGAAAGAAGTTAACACGGAATCCAAAGACAATTAACACAAGAAATTGAATATTCAAAATCCGGGTGGAAGATTAACAAAGAAAAAATTGATTTCTCAATTTCCAATTATTGTTTTTTTTTTTTTTTTTTCCCATTCCGAGTTATGTTTTTCCAAATCTTTTTGTGTAATTTACATAACAATATGTTAAGCTAATTATTTTCAAATATTGGATGAAAATGTATTTTTTATTTTTTATTTTTTATTTAAGACAAGTAGTTAGTTAAATTCTTGTTTTTTTTATTAATCTTGCATGCGTAATTTTATTATTTGATTGCTTGATCATCAATTAAATATATAGTTGCTTGTTGTAGTGTTGAGATTCTTACAATAGGTTTAGAATACTATCTTAACATAGTACAATAGATATTGGGAATAATGTTTATCAAATGTGCAATCTTTGAGATAATTGTAAAATTGAATGTGTTCTATTTATTCGGATTTGGACTAAGAATATATTCGGTTCGTGACTAGAATATATTTAATTTGTCTTGGAAAAAAGAATTTATTACAATAGAATTAATGATTATCAAGAATGTATGAATGATACTAACTACGTAATTGAGAATTGAAATAGATAATAATAAATGGATTCGTAATCCAATAAACTCATTCCATATATATATAAAATTCGAATTTTACAAGTTTCTATAGATTAATTTAGAATAATTACAAATCTCTTTTGTTCTCTTATTTTGAATCTAATTAGAAACTAGTACATTTGATTGAATTTTATTCCTCGTGAAATGATACAAGTTACTCATTATGTATTATTTGTCAAAAATCTCGTACGATTGCGGGTTTTACATGAACACCGCTCTAGTGTCGGCTAGCGAAAATATGGAGACTTTTCTCCTTGATCCATAATTTGATCTCTTCAAGACCATTTCAACCAATACTCCAATGCACAATGGAATTTGGATCAAACTACTATAATTTGTAAAAAATTATAATTCTTTATAATTTGCTATTAAAAATCAAAAATTAATTTCAGCCACACATTTATAATTATTGTTCACTTATTATCCATACATTTAATGATATTCACTCCTTTTTATTATAATCTCATTGTAATTTCTCCAAAACAAGCTTAGTATACAGAAATGAGCGGTAAAAATAACCCAATAGTATCATAAATGATTTCCAACTCATGGTGAATAGGAGTTATCTTGTCCACCACTGACGGACATACAATTTTTGATTGTAGACTTGACTGCAGATGTGCATTTTATCGTACCCTCCATGGGTAGGAGATCATTTATAACCCAAATATATCTCTTGAAAATCTAGTTAATGTCCAGATATCCAAGCTCACCTCCCAAATTATTACTTTCAATTCATTGATTAAATTCATAGGCCATTAACCTACAAGATAAAACTGATTAATATTCTTATATCACAAAGGTACATGATTGATTAAGCGATCATTTTTTCTTTTCTCCTGCATTAATTCCATTTATCCCCAATGGAAGAGAAGATATTCTCTATTCCAATACTGCTGCTACTACCACCATTAAACATGGCGTTAGCCATATCTGCCACCGGCAGCGCCTGGTTGTCAGGAAAACGGCCGGAGGCTAATGTCCCTGCCGTGCTGCTGCTAGTCCCTCCACCGCCCAGTTCTTGAAACATTTGCCTATTGAAAATTGTGGCTGTGGATTCCAGTACTGATGGCTTGATGTCCATTAAGAGCCAGTGGGTTGTGAGGACTGATGATGAAGTGCTGCATGGTAAAGGTGGCTGCATGGTGGCGATTGGTGGAATTATCCCTTGTTCCACCGGTGGACGAGGTGTGGACGAGATGTGGCATGTATGACCACCTCGATATGTCACCTCGAACATCGAGTGGTCGTGGTTGAGTCGCTGGACTTGCTTCTTGGCCGCGCAATTGTATAACTTTTGGTGAGTGCAACAGTAGTAACTTCTGAAAAGAAGAAACACAATTATAAACAGACAAATTTAAATTATTACCAGGAATTTAATCAATAATTTCTTGAATTTGTTTGTGAAACCTAGGATACTATCGTCATATCAATTTATCATGAGGGCGCGATGGTCAATTCGTTTTAATTCTGAATTTGTCATGAAACAGACTAATTTGGCTATTTTTTGAACCAGTCTCTGTCTCAAACTTCAGATTTAGTTTGAAATTTAAGAAACACGAATTCTTTGACGCATTCAAACCATTTGATTTAGGAGTTGTCTGAGAATTTCAATTTTCCCGTTGGGAAGATAGGTGGGTCCCAGAAATACATTAATTGTTGACTCAACTTTTGTCCAATTACCAGAAATGCTCCTTTCTAAAGAATAATGAATTAAATGTTAAAGGGACACATTGATAATTTTAGTTAATTCGGTCAATATTTGAGACTCCCTACACAGACTAAACACTGTAGAACGATCTCAAATTCACTAAAAAAATGGATACAAAATTGTTCCCAAACAGGAGCTTAACTAATAGTCGTTAAATTCGATCCATTCATTTCAAATTTAAATAACTATATAATAATTTAAACTTTTAGATAAAATAATTGAACATGGTATAAAAGCAATCAAAATTTCGAGTTCACCGGTCACCATGCTTGTGTAAAATTTGTGCCCTTGTTAAGTTTTTAATAATAATAAAATAATAAATACTCATATGATAAATATATTTTGAAACTTTAAAAAAGTTTAAATTTTGAGAACATGAGAAGTGAATTTATCGAAAAAAATTACCTTGGATATCTGGATCCAAGAATCTCTTTTTGACCATATTTCTTCCAAGTATAACCATCTTCTGGTGGATGATCAGGATTTCCCATTTGTGGAGCAGCCACCCTTATGACTGTAATTTTATGACAATCATCCTTTCTGTATCATCAAAAATAAGAAGCCATTATTTTGTGATCAAACCTTATTCTATTTTGGAACTTTTAAAGTTCAAACAACTAAACTCACACATTGCGTCATACACTCGTCCATATATATATTTCGTGAATATTTCAATTTCCCTTAAAAAAAGGAAACGTTACTTTCTAATATAATCGACTAGATTTCTCATCAAAGGAACGTGTATAAAAAAAAAGGAAACGTTACCTTCTTCTCTTGCATTGCGAAGAGGAAGCTCTGATGGAATCTGATGCATCCACATCCACTGGCTGAATAATCTCCCCTCCAATGCCACCCG
Organism: Fraxinus excelsior; assembly: GCA_019097785.1. Taxonomy (NCBI): domain Eukaryota; kingdom Viridiplantae; phylum Streptophyta; class Magnoliopsida; order Lamiales; family Oleaceae; genus Fraxinus; species Fraxinus excelsior. Next base: position 26,928,798 of record CM032629.1, read on the forward strand.
CAAAACTTTCCACATTCATTCCACTGATCATGAGTTCTAAACCTGATTCTTGCTGTCTTAATACACCTTTCATGTTAGTACAACTTTCTGAGAAGCCATGCGTTCTCGGATTACCCAAAACAACTTGAGCATTATGCAAATCCATTGCCTGATGATAACTGTTGCCACCAGTTTTTAACCATTCTTGAATTCCTGCACCAATGTTGTCAGTTTGTTGTAATTCATGGGACTGCCCAGAAATCATTTGTCCATGGGACAGTAACTCTTTAAGGTTACTGAATACTCCAATGATCCCATCACATGATTTTAGAAGAATATCAGGTTGATTAGCTAAATTTGGTAGGTTTTCTTCAATATCTTTAGCCAACTTACATCCATACAACATTAATAGCCTGGTTTCTTCCATGCTTTTTGAGTTTTCTTTCCCGGTTTTTAGGCTGTTTAATTTGGATTTGGAAAGGGTTTATGGTACATATATATAAATGTTGCTTTTATGGGTGTAAGAAAAAGATCAAGAAGTGCTTTTTCTGTGTTAGTGTCTCTTTGGGAAGTATAGAAAAAAAAAAATTCAAAGTATTTGCATTTCTTGAAGACGTCGAGTGGAAGAAGCTTTATGAAATTATGACCAAGTCATTGGTCTAATTCGTAGAACATTTTCGTATTCACGAGTCCACAGAGAACCTGGCCCTCTGGAGACCATGAAGAATTTTCTCAGCTACCAGTGTTCGAAGATTTTCCTGAAAAATAATGGTTATTTTTAACTTGTTGAAGTAAACTGGTTAATTGAGGATTAAGTTATAATCATTAGAGTAAATTTTATAATTACATAATACTATGGATTTGACAAGTTTCGCTTTGATTTAAAGAGGTTTATTTGTAAGAGTAATATGATTTCTATAGTTGCTACGGATTTAACCCATATTTGGTAAGGATTAAAATCAGATTTTTAGTATATTTTGATAAAAATCGGATGAAATGTGTGGTTAAAAAATTATGGATGATATGTAATATATAGTTAAAACTAATTGTTAAATTTAATTTAGATTTAGATTTTAATCTATACGAAACGGGGCTTTGGCTGATTTATAACTACCCGTTAATTTAATCAGAAACTAACAAAATAGTAAAATATGATTTATAAACGTCCGTTTCATCTCAAATTTGTTTATAAGTAAATTATAAATATGATTTGGAAATTTTTGTTCTTGGAAGTCAGATATGTTGCATATTTTTTCATGGATATTTCTGTGTAACTGTCCATGACCGCATTTTGTTATAGGAAACCTAGCTAATTACGTGGAACTTTCTCTCTTCCTTTGACTAACTTTTGTGGCTGTGCTGCTGCTAGCACAATGATTATTGCACAAAATTTTGTGTTCTTATCAGCCTTTCAAATTTGTAGCAAGTTAGTCTTCAATTAATTGTTATCTTACTGCCAAGTACCCCGTCTTGTTCCGTGTCTAACCCCTCCTCTTTTTCGTTCCTACCCATTCCATTTCCCCTTCCCGGCCTTTCTCTTCATGATCTCAACCTCTAGATGTCATGGTTGCCACATGTCATTCTAGGAGCGTGTCATGGTTTCCCCTTCCCGGCCTTTCTCTTCATGATCTCAACCTCTAGATGTCATGGTTGCCACATGTCATTCTAGGAGCGTGTGATGGTTAGGTGGGGACAGTTCGTCAGTGATGAAGAATCACGATGTTCCCTCCAATTACATCGGCCATTGTTCAAACTGTATCTATATTTTCATTCGTCCGACCTTCCTATATGTTGACCTCTGATCCTCTAATCCCTCCAAATTGGGATGGAAGATCGAACATCAACATCAGTCTTTCAAATTCGTAACAAGTTAGTCTTCAATTAATTGTTATTGTCATGTCAGATACTTTTCCTACTACCAATCCCATCTTGTTCCATGTCCAACCCCTCGTCTGATTGGCTTCTATCCATGCCATTTCCCCTTCCCGACCTTTCTCTTCATTTCTCCCACTCTTAAATTGAAATAAAGGTAGATTTTGAGAAATAAATGTCGGGGACCAAATGATATAAATTCATAGAATGAGGATCTTCGTATCAAGTTTTTCTTGTATGCAATTATTCCAGAAGTACGTGAAATCTTTCATGTATCTTATTGGTCATGGTGATATTGAATATTCAAAATTCTCCAATACATATTCAGTGAATTTTCATTTGCTAGTCAAGATGTACGTCGATAGTCTTACTATTTTATATGTGTGCATGTATTCATGCAAAGTCATACTTTGTCTCATTCAAAGGGTTTTGCACTTTCAATTTCTACGTTCAATGAACTAGTAAGGATCAATGCAAAATTCTAAAACAAATAAGTTACTTTTAACTTTGTACAAAATTAAAGTTTACTACTAACTCGTTTTTATTTTTCACAAATTCCTTCAAGTAGAACCTTCGACCATAATCAAAAGATTCAAAATTATTCACATTTGAGAAGTAGTTTTCACTTGATTCCATCATCTAATATATGATTGAGTTGCGAAAATTTCTGTACAGATATCCTACATTTAGAAAACACGGGGCTCTGCAAAACAATTAAGCTATTTGTACATTAAATTTGACACACTTGTTAACAGATGGGTGATATGGCAAGATTGTGATGATTGGATTAAATGTGTGATATGTGAAAGATGGTTTGAGATTGTGTCAAGTGTAAATTCGATAAGTCATGGTGTAAACCAGAATGTACATATAGCAAGATTGCTCTGCAAAATCATAAGATCGTGTATTGGGATTGATATCTGTCCATTGTCCGAAAGTCAAAGAAGTGTTTTCATAAATGGTCAAAATCTTGTGCCTGCTGTTGGGAATAATACTATTCAACTGGAATTCAATTAAAACTGAATATTTACAGCCACCGCACGAATTAATTAAAAATGGCCCAAATTTCTTTACCATTTTTAAAGACTTCATCGTATCTGACCCTGACTTTCAATCTATAACCCAATTTCATTATATATCTCCATATCGGGCACCTGTTGGCTTGTAAAATCAGTTGATTTTTAGGTTTTTTCTGGTATTTTTCCTGCTTGTTTGGTGTGAAACAGAAAATTCCCAGAATTGCAAGCTCCGCCGAAATTTGGTATGAGTAACGTCTTCTGAATCTCAAATTCTCTAGAATTACTTTGTTTTATTAATATTTTGAAGTACTACACGTCTAATTTCGTACCATTCGTGTTCACGGGCGGCGTGGGGTCACGCGACCCCAACTTTGGAGCCAATTTTTTTTTACAACATTAAATTTTTTGTTTTGTCTCAATTTTTGAAGTCGTCATGGGATATCAAACGAAGTCGAAATATTACTTTTTTAATACAATGTAGAAGTGCTCACGACCTAGTTTTCTACGTCGTTGATGGTTTGCGAAAAAGCCAACAGTAACAAATGTTTCGGCTCATCAAAGTAGGTCATTACAAACTAGTATTTTGAGAATTTTGTTTACATGATAACTTCATAAATTCTCCGATGATTGTACGCTAGCCGAACCACAAATCGCAAGTCATCTCAAAGCTCGTTTCGAGAACTAAATCATAGGCATATTAAATGGTCCAAACAGATATCGAAAATAGTTAAAGATGCTACAAACATGTCTTTTCTTTAAAAAAAAATTCAATTATTTTATTAACATTTATTATTTTTGCGATACAATTTTTTCAATATAATTTATATCGTTTTATTATGAAATTTTACCTAGGGATATGATTTCAAAAAATTTCGAAATTTTACGTCCTAAAAGTCATACCTCATGTAAATTTTTCGATGTAAGATTACATGAGTATGAGTTTTGAGTTTTATGTTTTATGCAAGTTTTCGAATGTAAAATTTCTCATGACTTTTTGGCAAGTTTGAATATGCCTCTAACTCAAAATGTATGCGTCCGCCCCTACTTGTGTTATTTTATTATTTACGTCCTTTTTTTATCCAATGCATCTCCCATCCATCCCATCACATCCCCTCGCATCGCTCTCATTTCTACTTTGCAATGTCCCCCATCTCCTCTCGTTGCGCAAGAGTCTCTTGAGAAGGAACTACTACTCTAGACGTGGAAGAAGTAGGATGAAAGAGATGTGAGGGAAGGGAACATGGCCGTGGGGGTGAGAGATTGAAACGAGGTGCCATTTTTAAAAATTTAGAGGATTTTCAAGAGATTCTTTAATTTTAAAGAGTCAACCCTTAAAATTATGCTCCAAGAAACACTTTAAATTAGTATTTTAATTTAGAGAGTGAATTATACTCTATAATTGGGAGAGTTAAACACACTCTTTATAATTAAATGCATTCAAGTTATTTCAATTTTCAACGAAGAAAAATAATATAATATTTTGGAGAAAAACTAGTGAAAATAAAAGACGGGAAAAATAATACTACCCTTGTCTCATTTATATAGGCTGGTTTTGTTTTTCACACGAATTAATAAATCTTATTTAATATTATTGAAAAAGTAATTTTTACCAAAAACTTTCATAATTTACCCTTATTTAATTGTCAAAAACTAGTAGTAAATAATTTTTGGAAATAGTAAAGAAATTGAATGATTTAATTTTCAATTCTCATGTTCATAAATTATTTGGATGATTTTAAGAAGTGTGTATCTTTAGTTTGTACAATCTCAAAATTAAGTGGAAAAAATTGGTTATAATTAGACAAATTAAATAAAGGTATAAAAAAAATTCTCAGTAAAGAAACATAACTATATAATTGGGACAAGAAAATAAAGAAAGTCAGTCTATATAAATGGGACGAATGGAGTAATTTTTTTTTTTTTTTTTTGAAATAGTAATTAAGTGTTAAATATAAAGAGCACATTGAAGTATTTAAAAAATCTCTCTAAATTATAGATACTTTCTAAATTATAGATTATACCCTTTAAAAGTAGAGTCTCTTAAAGATGCTCTTAATATGCATTTAAGAAATAGAAAGTGATATTTAGCTCATGTTTGACCCTTATTTTTAAAAATTAATTCTTATTTAAATTCATTTTCAGCCACACATTCAACTAGACCCACAACTTTTATCAAAATTTCGATCAAAAGTTTCAGTAACTTCTATAAAAAATTATTAAAAATATGATATTTAGCTAAACTAAAAAAGGGCTTAGTGTTTGAAATGGATCTCTTAAGTGGGTTTAATCAACTTTAATCGATTATTTAAGAAGGTATTGTAAATCAATTACATGATTTTCAAGGCCGAATACATTTTATATCTTGAAGAAATACTCGTGGTATATTACTAGAATTAGTATGCTATTTAATTATTCTTATGATTTATTTATTAACGTTACCTACCATACATTTTGTTGGTAATTTATTAAAAAGGTGAAAAAAATAATAACTTTTGCTATTGACACCTACAGCTCCCCGACAATAGCGAGCAAAATACCATTGTCAATTACTAGTGACATTACATGTCACATACTGAAATAATTACAGTCTACTCGATGTCACGTCAATCATAAAAAGGATCTCATCGCTTGCCCACGTGTTATGGGACATATGTATAAGCCTTGGTAGTCGAGGTCTGTTAGACCAGAACGATGTCACTCACAACTTCAGAAAATAATGACATCGTTAAGTACATGAGTATGAAAGTAACGATGAAAGACATGAACCGTTCGATTAATACGAGACAATCGGGCAAAGGGTCCTACAGGCCCCCACTCTATAAGATGTCACTTATAGCCTTAGAATAAACGACTAGCTATAAAATCGATCCCTTCGAGAGAATAATAAAGATAGGGCCCAAGAGATTAAGAAATCGAAAACCTATCCAAAATTTCTGACCATCTTCAAAAGTCCTTATGTGAGTTGACAATCCATAAATGGCTAGCAAAACTACGTGCAGAAGGCAAGGCCACCCCAATGATGGGTATTTTCGATTAGAGTAATGTTATTCATCATCACTGGGATTACAAACACAGTTTAGGTGGCGTTAATGTGACATTAAATGATAGGTGAAATTAAATAAATCATTTAATTTCACCTTTCATTTAACCTATCATTTAGAGCCATCTAAATTGTGTTTGTAACCCCATTGAGAATAAATAACATTACTCTTTTGATTATGCACTCTATAATATACCTAAAAGACCTTCCACTATAAGAACCAAATTGTATCATTGATTGTAAACACTTGACACATCAATTATTTTCGAGTCCTTACCGGAACAAAAAAAAAAATGATTGTTGCTAGTGTCGTAAAATACCATTGTTAACCACACATAGTGCACAAGATATGCTAAAACTTTATTACACAAATTAAAATATTGTGAGTGTGCAATAATTTGTGCAACGTGTAGATTAGGTTCATCCAATGCAATGTGTGTTAACACTAAATACATGGGCGAATATGGGCTGGGCTGTAGCCCAGTGTAGTCCCAGCCCAGATGCATTAAATTAGAAAGAAATTGGTTTTAGCCCACTGTTGAAGCCCAATAAAATTTGTTGAATAGCCCAATCCAAAACCCAATTAATTGAAGATCCAAACCTTTCCCCCAAACTTTTCCCCAAAACCTTTCCCGTTTTCACGATTCACTACCAATTTTCACCCAATCGCCAAACCCTTCCCATTTCGGTGAGATCGCGACGACGACGACGGACGAGGGCTTTCACTTCAGACCACCGTCGAGCCCGAAGTCTTCTTATTCAACAGAATCAGCACAGTTGAGCGGCTCAAGCTTTTAGATTCTCAGAACTTTAACTCTTTCCGTTTTTGAATTTCTCGATTTCATCTATTCGACTGACATTTGGACTCCTTCATGCTTCACCAGTTCACCGGACCGTCACTTCACCTTCTTCGCAGCAGTAGAAGAGGCAGTCAGGCAGAGCAGCCGGTCATTCAGCTTCAGGTAATTGAAAATTGTAAATCATTTCTCTCAGTAGTGCGTAGTCAGTAATACAGTTTCATATTTGTGCCAATATTTTTATTGTTAATTTGTGAAATTGGGTGTTGAATCTGTGAAATTGGGTGTTTCCAAAATTGGGTTTTGAATATATGAAATTGTTAATTGTTAATGCTTGACAAAATTGAGTGTTGAATCTGTGAAATTGTGAATAGTTAATGCTTGACAAAATTGGATGTTGATGCTTTAAGGGCGAATTAAAGATTGTGCTAAATTAAGAATTTATTTAGGAAATGCTGGTTTGGGAATTCATGTTAAATTTTCAAAATGTGTAACTTAAAAGAGTGGACGAGGGTTCACTATTCATTTGTGTAACTTCTATTTCACACTTTAGTTCCTGTTTGGTTCAAATTAAAATTTGATTTTAATTTCTAATCAAAGTCAATAATTAATCTTAATCATACATTTCATAGGTTTCACAACTTTTCAACCACTCATTTTATCAATTTTTATTAAAATTTATTAAAATTTTGATTTTAATTTATACCAAACATGCCTAAATTGGTTCATAATAATTGTTCATAAACTGGTTCTATCAACTGTTTGAGATGTTAAGGCGGCATGTACAAGTTGTGCTAATGAGAAAGTTGGGAAAAGTGACTAGTGGGGACCCCTTTTTCGGAATCAGAAGATTGAAGAATTCAACAAAAGTAGGCCAAATTATAGTAATTGATGTGTACTGTATCTTGTGGGTGGAAAGAAATAGCTGTGAGTTTTGCTACATGTGTTAGGGGTGTACAATGATAAAAAAATGCCTACTTCTACCTAATCATTTGTAAAAATGTCCAAAACTTTTTCATTATCCATTTTACTATAATATGGACCAAAATGCCCTCGTTAACAATTTTAAATTCAACAATGAAGATAAAATTATTTATATAATTAAAAGTTGTATTGACTAATAATAACTTGACACATAATATATTCTACTTATTTTTAAAATGAGAGCTTTGTGCTTATTACATATCTTTATGCTTTTAGGTATAATATGGAAGAAGATCGACATTCTTCCAAGAAAGGAAGAACCTTGTTATCTTTCTTTTCGAAAAGCAATAAATATCAGGGTATTCCATTTCCTACGGCGACCATTCCAAATCCAATTTTATCTCCTGAAGTTGAACGACCTTCATCTTCTAATTTTAAATTAGGAAGCATTTGATTCTATTGAATGGGACTCAGTAAAAAGAAAGCAAATATGTGAACATCCATTTAATGAACACGATCAGATTAGGCGAGCATATCTAAATGCTGGACCCTATCAACCAAAACTTTTAGACTATCAGAGTAAAGAATTTGGAAAGCAAAAACGTCGATTTCAGGAGCGTTGGTACCAAAAATTTCCTTAGTTGGAATATTCACCAACACATAATGCGTATTGTCTTTTATTGCTTCTTTTTTCTCAATGATAGTGCTCCATCTAATATTTCATCGTTGGTTACCGTTGGATTTGATAATTGGAAGAGGGTTAACCAAGGAAGTAAATGTGCATTTCTTATTCATATTAGTACAACATCTTCATCGTATCATAATGGTTGTAAGAGAAGAGCTGAAGATCTAATGATACCAACTCAACATATTGATAAGGTAATGAATTCTGCATCAATTAAGGAAAAACAGAAAAACCGTTTGCGTCTAAAGACGACTATTATGAGTGTTCAGTGGTTAGCACTTCAAGGTTGTTCCTTTAGAGGCCATGACGAATCTCCATCTTCAATGAATCGTGAGAATTTCATTGAAATGGTGGATGCATTTGGAAAAATGAATACAAAAGTAGGAAACGTTGTGTTGGGTAATGCTCCCAAAAATGCTACATACACGTCTCCAGACATTCAAAAAGAGGTTTTAAACATTATGGCCAATAAAGTTCGACAAAGAATTCTTGACGAAGTTGGGGATGCAAAGTTTTGTATTCTAGTTGACGAAGCACGTAATGAATCTTCACGGGAATAAATGGTCATTGTCTTTAGGTATGTGACTAGTAATGGAATATTGACAAAACGTTTTTTGCAATCAAAAGTGTTAGTGACATTACTTCATTAACTCTTAAGAATCAAATTTCTGATGTTCTTGTCCGTTTCAACCTTCAAGTGCAAAACATGAGAGATCAAGGGTATGACGGTGCTAATAATATGTGGTACTTGAAATGGACTACATGTATTATTTCTTAGAGATCGTCCATATGCATACTATGTTCATTGTTTTGTCTACCGTTTACAACTCACATTGGTTTCTGCAGCTAGGGATGTTCAGATATTAATGATTTCTTTTCTCATTTGGATTGTGTTATTAATATGATTACATCATCTTCTAGGCGTATTCATGAGTTGAAAAATGCTCAAAGAAAAGAAATTGAGCATTTGTTGGAAATTGGAGAACGAGAGTCAAGAAGTGGGTCTAATCAGATTGGTAATTTGCAACGAGCCGGAGGTACTCGTTGGTCTTCTCATTATAGCTCTGTGAAGAGTTTGATTGATATGTATGCTGCAACTTGCAAGGTGCTTGAGTATCTTAGTGATCATTCTCCAAATGCAAGATCTCAGTCTGAAGTTAGTGGTGTATACAAAAACATGACAACATTTGAATTTGTATTTATCTTGCATTTAATGTGTAGAATATTGACTATTACAGATGTACTTTGTCAGATGATAAGTGTATTTTATACACTTATTTGTGCCGTTAAACTAAAGCAATTGTCATTACTTTAGATGATTTGATGCTTAATTTTATATATATTTTGTTTGCTAGGTACATCTAGATGCAAAACCATGGAATTGAAGAAAATGGGTTGAAAAATGGCTAAAGTTGACCTAATCCAAAATTTGGGGACTAAATCGCAAAGTGTTAATAGATGATTCGGACCTCGTATCAATGATTGAAGAGATGTTGGAGTCAATTACATGAAATTGAAAGATGAAGGGTCAAGAAAATACAAAGAAAGAATCGAAATAAATAAAGAATGCAATTCGGGGACCAAAGTGCAACAGTTGGAAGATTTTTTGCCTGCTCGCGTGCAACATGCATAATCTCTCGTGCGCGCACGGGCTTACCTTTTATTTACCGAGAGTGAAACATTTACACGGCGTGCGGGCAAGGACTTACACGGCGCGCGCGCACAGGCCATTTCTGGGCCTGAACGGCCCAATTTTCTGGTTTTATCCAAATTTCCATAAAAACCAATTTTAACCTACTTTATTGAGGGAGGAACGGCGTGGAACGACCCAGAGCATATCAAATCCAATTTCTCACCAAAAGAAAGGGTTTTAGCACAAGATTCAAAGGCGATAATCACAAGATATTGAAGATTCAAAATCCGGATTGAAGAAATACAAAGAGGAAATTGAGTTTTCACTTTTCATTCATTATTTTTCATTCCGGATGATGTTTTTCCAAACCTTATTTTGTGATTTACATAACATGATGTTATGCTAAATTTATTTGTATTGGATGGATGATGAAACTATTTGATTTCTAGCTTTTAATTCAAGACTTGTGATTTTTAGTTTGATTCTCGCATTGTGATTCCATATACATGCTTTTTCAAATTGTTTTAATGTTTGCGCACCATTAGAGCAATAAGTTGCTTATTTGTAGTGTTGGAAAACTCACGATAAGTAGAATACTGTATGTGTAACACATGAAGAATAAATATTAGGAATAATATTTGTGAAGTGTGCGATCTTGTATGATAATCCTATAATTTAATGCATATTCATCATATGAATGCGGACTAGGAATAGGATCGTGTCGTGATCAATATAGGTTTATTATATCTTGGAAAAGAATAATAAATAGAAGTGGAATTATCGATCGTCACCAATGCAAGGATTGAAGTAATTATTACAAGTTGAGAATTGAATGCTAGAGTCATTTAGTGGAATCGGAAATCCAATACTCTCTTTCACATTTAATTTAAAGAACCATAATTTTATTGTTTTCATAGTTTTAGAACATAGTTAATTAAAACCTACCATATTTTGTTATTGTTTCGAATTTAGATATATCGATTGCACTAGAATTAAGCCGTATTCCCTGTGGGACGATAACTTACTCATCACATTTATTACTTGTACAACGATCCCGTACGCTTGCGGGATTATTTCGCAACAAGACCCTTTAAAAGAAAACTCAAGACATCTTAACTGCTATGAGATTTGTCCATACCAGAAAAGGTATCCTTCAAGCATTGAGAGAAGATGGCTGGGAAAAATTTCTTCAAGAGGTGAATTTTTTTTGCGGAGAAAATGAAATACATATACCTGACTTTGATGGTTCGTACATGGTTGGTCGTTCTCGTTGTCGTGAGTATCCTACCATTGAATATCATTACCACTTTGATATCTTCAATGCAGCCATAGATTTTCTGATAATGGAGTTAGATACAAGATTTAATGAGACGTCATTAGAACTCCTTTTTCTCAGTACGACTTTGGATCCAAAAAATTCTTTTGAATCATTTGACCTGGATAATATTTGTAAGCTTGTAGAGAAGTTTTATCTTGAAAATTTTACGCAGCAAGATATTTATTATTTGAAAATTGAGTTGCAACATTATCAGAACGATGTGATTTCTGAGTCTCGATTTCAAGTGTCTACACTTTCTGATTTATGTCGGGAATTGGTTGCAAGTAGAAGGTCGAAGAGTTACGTCATTTTGACTAAATTGATTTGTTTAATACTTACACTACCAGTTTCAACGGCGACTGTGGAGCGAGCATTTTCAGCAATGAAACATGTGAAGACGAAAATTCGTAACAAAATGGATGATGATTTTCTGGCCGATTGTTTAACACTAAATATTGAACGAGAATTTAGTATGAATTTAGATCTAGATTCTATTATAGATGAATTTTATGCTATAAAATATCGTCGGGTACAACTGTAATAGGTAACATTGTATTACAATTTTTCTTGTTATATATAAATTTTATTCGTACATTACGTTTTAAAAATTTTAGCCCCTTGTATGATGAATTCCTGGCTCCGTCCCTGACTAAATAGTTTTCATAAAAGTCAAATTATCATCATCAAGTATAATGCTATTAAATATATGTATCGATTACTGTAATTGGAATAGCAGAATCAATGACTAAACACATATTACCTCTGTAGTTTATGAAGAATAGCTTTTCTTCTTTCAACTTTCGAGAGGCTCTCGTTCGAGCACAGTGGTTGTTCGACCCTGTTTCGAGAGGATTTCCCTGCATGGTCGGTAGGTCCGCTAGCAGTGCCTTAGCTAGTGAAGTAGTTTAGCCTCGAAAAGCCTACTGAGCAACGTAACACAATTGGCCTCTTCGTCGTATCCTTGAAAGTTTGCCACTAATAAATTATTTTTGTTCAAAAAAGAAGATGATGAGTTAGCCATTGTATAACTTACGTGGTATAATAATGTAATCGAAAAATACAGACGTAGAGATTGGATAGTGTAAGCTTTTTTCTTTTTTTTTTTAATAACAATACTAACCCCAAAAAAATTATGAAATAAAAAATAAAAATAATAAAAATAAAATAGGGCAGCATCTCTCCAACCCCACTTGGGGCTTGGCCCTTTCCCTCTACAGGAGTGAGTGAAATAGCTTGTAGCGCGAGAGAAAATGTATCAAAATAAGAAATGCAGAGAATTTGTGATCAGAGCACAAATTGTGTGAAAATTGAAGGCAGTGGCACCGTCATCTTATAAGCAAAATCGTCATGCAAAAAATCTAAAATATGAAGGAAAAAACTTAAAATTCAAATTTGAAGTTTCGACGGTTGCCTTGCCTGAAATGACACTTGTTGCATTTGTGCAAGGCTATGGAGAGCTCTTGTGTGAGCCGACGAGCAACTCACACGAGAATTTTGCTATTCAACTCGATAGTAGGGAGGACCAAGCTGGCACTTAACATCCCTAATCTCTTGATTGGTCCACACTACTTTCTTACACCCGTGTCCATAAATTCTGATTTTTAGAAAATGACAAGGTCTTGTGCGTACACTTACTATGTATGTAGAACAAGGGTTTTGCTAGAGGTACATCAGGTTGTACCTAAAGGGTTACCCCCCACATGGGGGTGGGACCCACTTAAATAAAAAAAAATTATACAGATGGATCCCATCCCATGTGAGGGGGTGTAACCCCTTAGAGATGTACCACTAGCAAAATCCTATAGAACAAATATTTGAAGTACGGGGGATTACAAAATACATGGACATAGACAAAATGAACAAAGCATAAGAATGTAATAAAAATTCTTCCAATAAAAAAGAAGATTACACTTTCCTCTTTTAATTCCCCATGTTTGGTGTTAAACATTGGCTAAACAAGAAATTGCAATTTACATGATAAAACAACATTTGATCTCTCTCATACAAATGAGCTGACGTAAATGCTGAGCTCAAAAATTGCCTGCTATATCCAAACATGACTTAAGAACATATTTAACTTGTTAAAAGTTCTCATTTTAATCCATATATATCTGAAGGTGCATTCTATCCCAAAACTTCTGAAGAATATGCTTTTAACTTCCCCATTGCATTAGCTGACATCTCAACTTCTTCACATCAGAGTATTTTAGAGGCTTTGGGATAAACATATGAGCTCCTTCCTCCAAGCACCTAGTAATTTAAATATTTTATAAAAGTAAATCGTAAGAGATCAAAGATGCGGATCGACAACTTTGTGTCCAAAAGTTTAAGGTTTTAACGAGCAGATAAGTTTACGTACGTATATTAATATCTTTAAAGCGTGTATGATAACGAGCAATTTTATAGTTTACATTGATTCATAAAAAACTCATTGATTTACACAAATTACATACAAATAAAGTACAGATCTTTACTTGTTAATTCGAGTTGGTGTGTTCTCAGATGACATTATGACGACGGGGACATTCTTCATAACAGATGATTCCTGCTTATAAGAAGCCATTTATATAGAACATACATTATCAAATAGCACAAAATCAAGATAAGTTACCTTGATTTTCTTAAGTAGCTCATATCCAGTCATTCCTGGCATGCAATAGTCTGTGATTATCAAATTCACCTTTGAACCCTGCTCAGAAATAAACATAGGACAAGTACATACTTAAGAATATGGAAACAATAATTCAAGTCATAGTGAACGAACTTGTGTCGCGTTTGATACATAGTACTCGACATTAAAATGAATAAGATTTTCTAGTATTGTCTAGTTAAATATCGTGAACATGACATGGTTTTCTATAAGGGCAAGGGAATAATGAACACATTTTGTGGTCCTCATCACTATTCCTCTTAACTAAAAATCATCATCTGACTCAAGATAGCAAAAATGAACTAACACCCCTGGTTGTCAGTCTTCCTATCGGCCTCAAAGCACTGGAGCAATGCTCAGGTAGACCTAATAAGGGAAGTTTCTAGCTTACTTCGGATGCTTTTCAAAATCAGACAGACCCGTTATCTTTAGAGTCGACAATTCTTGATCAGGATGTATCTTAGTTTCAAAACATTAACGAACTTTACGCGTAATGATGTGTAGAAAGATATACATCTCGAACAATTGTAACACTTATTAAGTCACCCACATTGTCATTCAAAGAGCCTTGTTTGTCATTTCCCAAGCCCAAATACTCCAAAGCCATCAAGCCATTTTCTGCAGTAGTCACTGGGAAATAAAATCATAAAATTATGAAAACTAGTATTACAATTCTTCTATGAAAATTTTCATTATTTGATCAATTATCATCTATTTGCATTTATGTATGTATAGAAGACCAAGCCCTTGATGCTTAGCTGGTCTTTGAGACACGCGTTCAAAGAAATATTTTAAGCCAAGAAAAAAGATTCAAGAAATAATTAAACAAACACAAATATCCATTATGCGAGGGCTTTGAAGAGACCCTAATTCTTAATTACGAAATGATTAGAATATATATAATATGAATTAACTCGATAACCATGCACTTCTCTTAACAAAGTTGACATTTCGAGATATCACTACAAGAATCAATATCGTATTAGAGCCCAAAACTCCAATGATGAGTAGTCAGATTTCCCGTATTGATGTTTTCAAACGAGCAACCGTATGATTATGCGGAACATGTTAACATCAAAATTGCTTAAATATGAAAACAATGATAACACGCATGAAAAGATAGATTAAAAAGATTAGTACCTTTGCAAGAGGAATTCTTAAGCAACTTTTCGACAAGTTTAAGATGAGTTAAATTGTCATCAACAGCTAAAACATGGGGTTTTTCAATATGATTTAACAAGCCCTTTGTTGAAGAACCATCAACTTCCATTTCTTACTTTCTTGATTATAAGAAAAATGTGCACACACACAGCAAAAACTTTGAATGTATTAATGTGGGTTGGTGGTATTTAAAGAGTAAAAAGTTGAGAATTTCCTCGAGAAAAAATCAAAAGTTGAACACAGATTTTTCGTGATCTTTTTGGGTTCTCTGGACTCGATGCAGTCCACCACCCATATCCCATTTCTCTCTCTTTCTTGTACAGTGTCAATAATCAGCATCAGAATCTCCCCACTGCCCCATGAGATCCTATGTCCACCTCATTACGTGCATGTTTGGCTTAGCTTATAGAATTTACTTATGATTGTTTTGTTGCTCAAAGTTAACTTGAGTAAGTAACTTGTAACATCTACTTTTATCATGCAAGGAGAAATTTAAGAGTTCCATTGAATAATAAATTTAATATTTAGCCTATGTTTGATACACATTCTTTCAAAATACATTTTTTCAAAATTCATTTTCAACCGTAAATTCTTCAATAAAATAATATTTTTCATCGCATCAATATCTTTCTTTACTTTATAACCATATATTTCTCATCATATCGCTATTTAAAATACATTATGTCACCAATAATATCCATCAAACACACCCTATAGAATGACTTGTTTTATCAAGGTATAAATATTTTTCTAAAATCTAAGATTATTCTAGTAAAAAAAAAAACAATCTTACGATCATAATTCATAAATGCATAAACATTTTTTTTTTTCCAAAAAACCATTCTATTAGATCTTATAGTAGATTTCTCTGAATTAAATTTGTATAAAAGATGTCGAGTTATTATTGCTCGATCCATTACCTTGAAATTCAATTTTCTTTTTGAGGAAAAAATCTTAATTTTTCGAAAATAAAGTAAACGAAAGGTTCATTTTCTTCGTGATTGGAGCAATTTCAGTCAATTCAAGTGCTATATAAATGACAAAAATCCAAAGCGTGACAAATTATTCAAAGTAGTCATTCTATATTTATGTGTGGATAACAATCAATCCTTGACATTAATGATCAATCATATTGCACGCCATTTTTGTTGTTTAGTATCCCATGTTGACGTAATAATTGTTGCAGATGTAGAGCTCTCTACAATAATTGTGTATTTTGCACTTACGATGTACACAATCTGCACCCTCTTATTATCAAGGTATTCTTTTTTTTTTTTTCAATCAAGTTTAATATTTGAAATATTAAGAATGAATCTGGTTTAGGAAACAATCTCTATTTTTGTTTATTGAAACTTGGACTGATTCAACTAATTTTAATGGGAAAATGCACTAGGCCAGGGTTAAAACTCGAGCCAAAACAGGCGCCCCTGTTTTGGCTCGAGTTTTAACCCTGGCCATCGACAGCCCTGCCTCCAATAAGGGCGGCACCACTTTTTTGGCTTGGGTTTTAACTCGTGCCAAGTAGCATAGTTCAATTTTAATTGTACTCAAATTCTTGCCCGTTACTCAAATTTCAAGACAAATACATCATGTTTAATGTATTGAACCCCTGTTTGACAATTATACTTTTCAATTTTTTTTTACATGCTTATTTTTAACTATACGTTCATACAATAAAATATTTTTGACGTAAACTCAAAAGAAATTCCTACTTTTTAAAGAAAAATACAAAATATTTGTCCATTGTCATGTCAATTACAAGCGTGCACAAATATCCTGACCTTTTTTTTTCTTTTTTCTTTTTTTCCTTTTTGGCTGAGGGTGTGGATGAGGGGAGTTAACAACAGAATATTCTTTAGAGAACATCGAGAAAAATGATAGCTCATAAACTTGATCAACCAAACCATCAACATTCAGTAACCATACAATGTTATGAAGATTGGAGGACTTAAATTGATCAGAAAACGTGATTTTGTTTGTACAATTTCTGTGAGGAAACTTAGCCCCTATTCAGTGTACATAAAGATAATATTTATAATATGTTTTGATAAAAGTTCGACAAAATGTGTGATTATAAAGTTAATAAAAGTTGTGGATCCCATAAAATGTATAACAAAAAAAAAAAAAAGGAGTTTGGAGGAGAAAAATGAGTTCTAAAATATGGAGATGGAACATGGACTTAATCTAGTGCATGCTAGTTGTCTGAATACAAGACTTCAATAAAATCGTCCCTTGGATCACTTGATACTTGCATTTGGAATGTTGAAATGAACGGTCCAGACGAAGTCATGAACGGGATGCATTTGAACGTTGCAACCGCAGCGCCATCAGTGGAAAGATGCTGCGACCACAGGAAAAAGTGTTCAAAACATGAAGAAAAGCACTACCTAATGACAAAGTTCTGGCATTTTTTTTTTTTTTAAGTACCGTCCAGTGTTATGCAATCTTCCCTTCAAATGTGTCATAAGAGTACTCCCCCAAGTACAATTAGAAGGAAAGACTATAGCAATAAGTATTGAGAAGGTATTTTATCGACGGGCGCAATACAAACTATTCGTAATTCCAAGACATGGCAATAAGAATCTTGTTACGATGGACATTTCTCAATCTTTAAAAATCTACAACTACGCCATTGAGGGCTAGAATATTAATTAGCCAACGAACATGACAATTACCATTCAGAACATGTTAATGATCCAAGGGCAAAACAACAAGGCTTTTCTAACACTATCAATCTTCGAAAGCCTACATCTAAGCCATCAAGGGCTAGAATAATAATTATCGGGTAAACCCAACATTTACCATTTAGAACATGGTAACGACGCAAGGATAAGGCAAGAAGGACTTTCTTACGGAACTTCTCATTCTTCGAAATTCTACCGCTATTATCGAGGACTTTAGGAGTAATTAGCCAACGAAACGACATTTACCAGTCAGAACATGTTAATGATCCAACAACAATGTTATTCTTATGGCATAACTACTCAATCTCTTAGAAAGTACAGCTAAGTTGTCGAGACATTTACCATTCAGAACATTTTAACGACCACGAACACATGGGCGATGTGACATATCTATGAGACTCGGATAAAATAATTACATAGGACAACAGATTTACGAATTATTATTGTGATCCAAGTATTGTAAAGAATCAAAAGCAAGAAGTTCATACCAGAGGTATCTTATCCAATTGCTTCTTTTCGGGATGAAGAACACCTTCTGAGTTATGGCTTTCCATCATGTTTGAAAAAAAAAAAAAAAAAAAAAATGAAATCCAGCAGTGTCTACATCAGTAATTGAGTCACTCAAAAGTGGGTTTTATCCAAATCAACAATAAGGCCAGCAAATTCAATGCCAAACAGTAAATGCTACTTCTAAAAGACTGAAAAGGTCCACACAAATTTGAAACTGAAGCCTCAAATCATATTTTCCTACTACCCGTGACCAAGTATAGCGTTGATAAATACATCTTTTGCAAAATACTGCACTTCTCTTATAGAAAAAGACAAAACAATAACCAAACGAAAAGAGTCGGTGTGATTTGACGTGCTATAGAAAATTAATAGATGTATAGTCCCAAAAGAAAGAAGTACTACTCATATTGTAAGTACTATGCTACAAGTTCAATCAACTTAGGACATAAAGACTTATATATATATATATATATATATATATATATATATGGTAATATTTATTATTTAATTGAATTAATATTCTAATAAATTAAATAATAGAATGGTGATTAGTTAATCCCAAAGAGTTGTAATTGTGAGATACAAATTACATATGACTGAATCTTAAATCGTCTGTAGTCATATGTAATAAAGAGATATGGATATCATTATTACAGATGGACCATTGCGAGTGGCATTTCTTACTTGTAAAGTAAGTAGTTGATCTCACAAGTTAAAGTGTGGTGACACTTAAGTGAACACGTGAATATTTTGTTATAGAATAAGATATTGGAGACTCGCTGGGAGATTCCATATGGATAACTATCTGAGTATCAGTGGATAATCTCTAACGTTCGATAGTGGAATTGGTCATTTGACTTGAGGTCATCATAGTGTCTTATATGATGACAGTCATACTTTGATGATGTTGGATGTTACTCTACCAATGGTCGCTAATACGGCATCATTCGGGTATATCAAAAATCATATGAATGTTGTGAATGATCAATAGAGGATTCGTTACTCTTAAATAGTAAGATATTATGATCTACATTTTATCCAGTTAAGTTGATAATGAAATCATTGGCCAAGGTAAACTCATAAGTTGAAAAGGAGTTTTTGACTTACATTGACTTAACAGTGTGATGAAAGATATGATTGAGAATCGAGATTGACACATTCATGTCTCATAATTGATCGTATTATATTGACGAATGGATTACAGTTTCATGGTAAACGAACAAGTTTGATTTTGTCATACCACGTGACATTTTTCGTCACATGTATTGCCCTTATACATTGATAAATATTAATTTGGGACGACATATGTAAATTGATGATAAATTAAAAGTGGTATTTTAATTTATCAATTTTTATTATATCAAAATAATAATTCACGTCATTAAACATTGTGATCGAGAACCTAGTAGGTCACACACAAAAGAGAACCAGAAGAATGAGATTTACCAATTGATTAATTGACAAGTGTTGAATAATTAATTAATTGAGTTGTTTATTAATATGTTTGAATTAATTAATTGGATTAATTAAATCATGAACCATATTTAATTAATTTGATTAATTAAATATTGGATCGGGTTAAGTTTAAGAAACATGACAAACTCGCTTGGACTTATATTAATAGGCTGCTATGGTTTGAAAATTGTATGAGAAAAATAATTATTCTTGCTAGCACAAGAAAAGAAAACATCAGTCATCATTCTTATTCTATGTGTGGATCACCATTGGAGACTGGATAATTGGACAATTTGGATTGCAGATCGTGATCATTCAAATTCAAGAAAAGCAAATGAGCATGTGGAATTCATCAAATGTATAATTTCTATCATAGTTTCTATCTAAACACAAAACAGATCCTTGGTAAGAATTGAAAATTATTTTATTTCCATTGCGTGTGATTAAGTAAATTCTCAATAGTGGTATCAGAGCCTACTTTGTATTTGTTAGAAATTATTCTTGCATGCTAGAACAATCAAAAGTTGATTGTTATTATTTTTCTTCAATCTAGCAATTTACAAAATTATTTTTATATTCAAAAAATCTGTTTTTGAAAAGAAAATAATTAAAAAAAAAAAAAAATTAAGGTGGCTCCAACGACTAGCAGCAATGGCTGTCGCACAAGGCAGCGCTAGCGCGCTGCTATGGGACAGAAACAGCGATAACAATCGTCGCTGCCAGTTGCAGCGCTTCGTACTACAGTTAGCGGTAGGAGGTTGTTGTTTTACGTCGACGAGCCCCTACCACGAGTGGTGTAAGTGCAGTCGCATCGCTTCGTACTACAGTTAGCGGCAGGAGGCTGTCGCTGTTTTACATTGACGAGCCCCTACCGCGAGTGCTGTAAGTGCAGTCGCAACGCTTCGTACTACAGTTAGCAACAGGAAGCTGTCGCTGTTTTACGTCAACGAGCCCCTACTGCGACCCCAAGAATCGGCGTCGGGAAAGAAAAAAATTAGGGTTTCATTTTCGAAATGAGTGAGTCGGATGGAGGCGGTGGCCTCTGATGCAATTTGTGAAATTGCAGACCCCACCTGCAATTATGATATAATGGTCTGTCTGCAATTTTAAAATGAAGGATCTGTCATGCAATTAAGTTAATTGAAGGGCTTGTTTTTAATTTTAAACTTCGAGATTTTCAAAAGGGTTTTTAAATTTAAATATTAAAATGGTTTTAAAATTGATTTTCAAATGGTTTGACTCTAAAATTTTAATTTTGACCCGTTTAAAATTTTATTTAAAATTAACAACTTTTTATATTTTCGTTAAAATTGAATTTTAACTTAAATACTAAACTTTGACCCTAAATTGAATTTATTTTATTTAGGAGTTTTATCCTAAAGTAAAATGTTAATTCATTTAAATTAGAGTTGGACTCTAATATAATATTTAATTGAAATTTGATTTTAATTAAATATTCACCCTAATATATTCTGAAAATTAGAGTTGGACTCTAATTTGACATTTAATTTTAATTAAATTGTCTCGTCCTAAAAAATTTCTTGAAATTAGAGTTTCACCCTAATTTGAAATTTAATTAAAATTTGATTTTAGTTAAATTCATCTGTCTTAAGTTTTGAAATTAGAGTTGGTCTATAATTTGATAATTAATTAGAAATTTATTTTAATTAAATTATCTTGCTTTAAAACTTTGAAAATAAAGTTTGACTCTAATTTGGTATTTAATTAAAATATGATTTTAATTAAATAAATTCGCCCTATAATTGTAAAATTAGAGTTGGACTCTAATTCAGTATTTAATTAAAATTTGATTTTATTTAAATATACCCTCTAATTAAATTAATTAAGTTGATTAATTAATTATTTAATTGTTTCGATCTATTTTTCTAAATTAGTTTAGACGACCTTAATTGCTAGAAACTTGAAACGTGTTTGCATATAATATTAGATATTATACATAAAATCATTTATATGATGAATATTTATTAATGGATGATTATGAACTCGACCATGTGGATGTGTTGAATGATTAATTTTATTCTTGTTGTTTTATGGAGCCGCAAGCTCTTATTTATTTTGGACATGCGAGTACGTTGTAATTTTGTGGGCCTCATGTCCAATTATTTAGGCATGTGTGTCGCTAGTATAGGATACATGTTACAGCTGGACTAATTGAAGATACAAGAAGAGGAGGAGACCATGGAGATTGAGCATTGTATGAATCAATGTCAAAGAATTGTCAACTTAATGATCTGGGAGTTGTATGTGTATACAATTAATAATAGTATCTACCTAAATATTTTATTAAGGTTTGTTGAGTACACTCAATGTCTTAATATAATAGATGGGATCTCATCTCACTGGGAGTCAAGTATGGATTCCATAAATTTATGTGAGGGGATCATAAATTTGAGTTAAACAGTATGATCGAAATTAATTTAATAAAAGATCACGTTAAATTAATTGATGCATTATATATATTATTCTTTTATTTTTTGTCTTTTACATTTATTGAATTATGAGTAACCATATATATTTGAGAGGCATATTGGATGCCAACAATTAAACCAAACTTTCTTGATTGACACCACAATATGAGAATTGTTTTGAAGCATGAAAATGGGTTATATCCTTGAGTAGTCATTTCCAAAAATACCCGTTGATGACTCAACAAAGAAAGAGGTGGCTACTATAATAAACACAATGATAACAATAGTACTGCAACATGTGTGATGCTTGCAACTATGTCACATAAGTTACAAAGGTAACGTGAGAGTATAGATGCTAACACATTATTTTTCATCTCAAAGTGTTGAATGATGAACAATCACATGTAAAAAGATATGAGATTTCCTAGAAACTTCAGCCAGTGCTTGTGGGCTGAGGATGTTGACTACTTTAAGAAGTTGTCTCAATTGAGTTCAGTCGTGAACTATGAACTAAGCATAGACTTGGTTCTGCAACCTCTGCCGGAGAGTTATTCATAACTAATTATGAATTTAACATGAATAAATTCGAATGCACATTTATTGAGTTAATGAACATGCTTAAGACTGTTAAACACAATATCTATATTTGTAGTGGGCAGATTTTAACCATAAATTCCTCTAGGGAAGTATAAATGATGCTTTAAAGAAACAACCAATATGGCTAAGACGGTCATGGCGAATAAGGACAACACCAAAATTTAATGACCCTTATTATCATTTTGGAATAATAGGTCATTGGAAAAGAAATTGCAAGACTTATATCTACTCCATTAGTTTCTTGGGTATTGGATACCGGATCATATTTGTATAAATACGCAGAAATTAAATAGAAGTAGATCACTACAAAATGAAGAAGTTGACCTCTACGGTGAAAATGAGCAAAGGTTGTTGCATTGCCTGTGGAGCTACATCTTGCCTTTGCCTTTAGACTTAATATTAGAATTAGAGAAATGTTATTTTGATCTCACCATTACCAAGAGCATTAAATAAATCTCATGTTTAGACATGAATTATTTAATGTTAAGGAAAATTGTTGTTCTTTTTTATTTTGATAAAATCTTAATGACTATGGTAAATTATAAAATGATATTTATATTCTAAATATTGAATATTCTATAATGAATATAGAAATTGAAAGGTACAAAAATGATAATCTGAATAACACATATATTTGGCATTGCAGATTTGATCACATAAATGAGAATGCAATTTCAAACTTACATGGAGATGTATATTTGGGTCAAATGATTTTGAATCATTTGACAAATGCAGAAACATGTCTATTAGGCACATGACCAAATCCCATTTTACTTGAAAATGTGACAGATCTGTACAATTATTAGGTCTAATACATAATGATATATATGGACCCATATCAATTAAAGTCAACTGAAGTTTCTCTTATCTCATCACATTTACTGATGACCATTTCAGAAATGATCATGTATATTTGATTAAATTAAAATATGAAACTTTTGAAATGTTCAATGGATTCAAGCTAGAAACTAAGAAATAAATATGTAAATATATTCTCACACCAAAGTTTGATCGAGGTGAAGGACGTATAAAAGGGAGAATTTTAGATTATCTAAAAAAAGAATGAGATTCTCTCATAGTGGATTCCTCCACATACACTGCAACATTATTGTGTATCTGAAATGAGGAATCATATACTATTAAATATAGTGCAATTTAGAACAAGCCATACAAACATTCTAAAATCGTTTTGAGGTCATGCACTTATTGCCACGTGCTACACACTAAATCGTGTCACATCTAAATCGGTTGACAAAACTTTATACTAGTTATGGAAAGGTGGAAAGGCCAACTTATCTCATATAAAAGTGTGGGTTGTGACGCTTATGTGAAACACACTGAATTGGATAAGTTTGAGACTAAATCTGATAAATATATATTTATGGGATATCCAAGCGACAATTAGATATCAATTCTATAATCCCGTTAAGAAGAAGATATTCGTCTCACGACATGCCATACTCCCAGAATAAGTGTTTATTCTAGGAGATGACAGTAGGAGCAGAATAAATCTTAAAGGTGATCAAGAATTCACAGATATAGTTAATCAAGTAGACGAACATGAGTCTAATCCGAAAGCTGCTGATGGACATACTCTTGATCAGGAAGTGAAGACTCTTGAGGACACGTCAGCTCCATGTAAATCTTGTAGGATCATTCGACCTTCTGAAAAGTAAGAATCCATGATTATTAATCGGACATTACTAATCAAGGATGATGAACTTACTAATTATACATAAGCAAAGTCAAGTGTTGACTCACTGAGATGTCAGAAGGCTATGAAATCCTATATAACCTTAATGTATGTAATCAAGGTTTGGGTCTTGGTTAACCCGCCTAATGGATTAGAACTCATAGATTGTAAATGAGGTTACAAGAAAGTTCAATATGAATTGAAAAAGGTCTTTTGGAGCTGAAATTTTCGATTTGGTGTAAAAGTCAAAATGCTTGATTTTATCAAAAATGAATATAAATTGTATGTTTAAAAGAAGATAGTGAGAGTATTGTCGCATTCCTAATATTTTATGTATAAGACATTGTTAACAGGAAACAACGTCTCTATATTTCAATTGTTAAAATTATGGTTGTCAAATTATGGTATAAGATATATAAGTGATTGGATCTAGTGCAAGTGGGAGTTTGTAAGTGTTATGCTTTAGGTCCAATCAACTTTGGACATAAACGCTTTTAATATATATATATATATATATATATATAATTGAATTAATATTCTAATAAATTAAATAATAGAATCTGTAGATTCAAGTTTTGGTGATTTGTTAGTCACAAAGAGTTGTGAGTGTGAGATACAAATTACATATGATTAAATCTTAAATCACCAGTAGTCGTATATAATAACGAGATACGGATATCGTTATTACGGATAGACCATCACGTGTGACATTTCTTACCTGTGAAGTAAGTAACTGATCTCACAAGCTAAAGTTTGGTGACACTTGAATGAACACGTTGATATTTTATTATAGAACAAAATATTGGAGACCTGCTCGGAGATTCCACATTGGATAACTATTTGAGTGTTAATGGGTAATCTCTAACGTTCGGTAGTGGAATTGATCATTTGACTTAAGATCATCATAGTGCCTTATATGAGGACAGTCGTACTTTGGTGATGTTAGATGTTACTCTACCAATAGTCGCTAATACGGTATCGTTCGGTATGTCAAGAATCATATGAAAGTTGTAAATAATCAATAGAGGATTCGGTACTCATAGATAATAAAAGATTATGATCTACATTTTATCCAGTTAAATTGATAATGAAATCATTGGCCAAGGTAAACTCATAAGTCGAAAAGGAGTTTTCGACTTACATTGACTTAACAGTGGGATGAAAGATATAATTAATAATTGAGATTGACACATATCCATATCTCATAATTGATCGGATTATATTGAAGAATAGATTATAGTTTCACGGTAAATTAACAAGTTTGATTTTGTCATACCACGTGACATTTCTCGTCACATGTATTGCCCTGACATATTGCTAGATGTCAAATTGAGACGACGGATGTGAATTGATGATAAATTAAAATAGGTATTTTAATTTATCAATTTTGATTAGATCAAAATAATAATTCACATCATCATGTATCGTGATTAGGAACCTAATGGGTCACACGCAAAAGATGACCAAAAGAATGAGATTTACCAATTAATTAATTGACAAGTGTTGGATAATCAATTAATTGAGTTGTTTATTAGTAGGCATGAATTAATTAATTGAATTAATTAATTCATAGACTAGATTTAATTAATTTGATTAATTAAATATTCGACCGGGGAAAACTGTATTGCTTATCATTGGCCAAGCCCACTTGGACTTATATTAATAGGCTGCTATGATTTGAAAACTGTATGGGAAAAATAATTATTCTTGCTAGTACAAGAAAAGAAAACTCTAGTTGTCTTTCTTGTTCTCTGTGGGGATTATCATTGGAGGCTGGACAATTGGACAACTTGAATTGCAGATCGTGATCATTCGAGATCAAGAAAAGCAAAAGAGCTTGTGAAATTTATCAAATGTATAATTTCTATCACAGTTTTTATTTAAACACAAAGCAGATCGTTGGTTGAAATTGAATATTGTTTTCTTTTCCGCTGCACGTGACTAAGTAAATTTCCAACAGATATTTTCATGCTCTATGAATCAAACCATTGCCTAATTGGTAGTAGAATTCAACTTAAATTTCTCGTATGGCAGAGATCATGGGTTTGAATCATGGAGAACACGACATATAGTCGTGAGGGATAGAATGGATGAATTAACCGCTTTGGCTAGAATGGATGATAAATCAATCACATCCGCAACAAGATAGAGACGATGCTAATAATCGGTATAGAAGATTTCACCTCCCACCTTTACAGACTCCAAGGACCCCGCCAGACTCAGAAAATTGGTTTAAAACTACGGAGAAAATCTTTTCATATGCACATGTACTTGATGGTGAAAAAGTAACATGTGCTACATTTATCATAAGAATTTATCCTGAGAGGGTGCAAGATATTGGTGGGAGTTTGTGGTAGCAATAGGTCGACTGTTAATGTGAGTTGGGATAGATTTTGTAAAGAGAGGTGCTATTCTTATCGGGGGGTTGACAACCCCCCGACCAGAAAGGTGGGCCCCTCACTATCGGTACTTAAGGCAACTGAACTTATTGCAAAGGAAAGTCGAATTTTAAGTTAGTTTCATCAGTGTGAGGTCAAACCCGAGGAATCGTTAGGTTTAGTACCAGTTGAGCAATAATTTTCAAAAGTCTCTCCCAAGGAATTACCGGGTTTAGCTTCAAATAGGGAAATAGAATTCGTAATATAACTTATCCAAGAACATTGTGATAAAGCTCCCAAACGTGTGGCTCAAGTAGAACTTCATATTGATTAATTCATGCAAAATGGATTTATATAACCTAGAATTGATTAAGTCAATGAGGTTGCGTATAGAAGATCGTGAATTAAATAAGGTGGCTATCAAGAATAAATACCCATTACCTCGATAGTGAATTATTTGACCAGCTAGGAGGTTCGGTTGTATTTTCAAAGGTTGATCTTCGTAGTGGATATCATAAGTTGAAAGTCAAGGAAGATGATATTTTTTAAAATGGCATTTAGTATTTGATATGATCTTTATGAATTTTTAGTGATACCATTTGGATTAACAAATGCGCCTACTGCATTCATGGATCTAATGAACCAAATATTTCAAGAATTTTTGGATAAGTTCGTGATCGAGTTTATAGATGATATATCGATCTACTCTAAGACGAAAGAAGAACAAGCGAGATACTTGTGGATAGTATTGCAAACATTAAGGGAAAGGAAATTCTTCGTCAATTTAATAAATGTGAGTTTTGGTTTTTTAAAAAAAAGTTGCATATTTACGACATCATAACAAAAGAAGCAATTACAATGGATCCAAGGAAATTTGAGCAATATTAGAATGACAATGTCCAACGACACCTATGGAAGTAAGAAGTTTTCTAGGATTAGCCGGATATTATCATAGGTTCATTAAGGATTTCTCTAAGATTGCGATATGGATGGTGCAAAAGGATTAAAGAATGAGAACATAATTTTAATATAAAGTAAATTACTTATTTTAATATTAATATCAATTTCATGGTCAAAATAAGTAAGTTTCTTTCTTATAAGCATGAATAAGTTATATACGAAAATATTTTTAAAACTAAAAGATTTAATTACTTTAAGCTTAACCAAAACATGTATTAGAAAAATAAGTAATTTATTTTTAGCTCTAACCAATACAATTTTATTTATTATAAAAGTTTATATATAATTATAAGTAAAATATGCATTAAATAAAAACCTAATTTGGTAATAAAATTGTCGACATTTTATTAATATCATGAGAATATTAGGATAATTGAGCTTGGGCTTGAGCTCAATATGAAGTTGGGTCAATATAGATATTTGGGCCAATTTAACTATAAAATTTGTCCTCTTACCATGTGGATTGGTAGCCCGGCCCGGCCCCTTATTAGATCCGCCTCTGCAAATATGCACACACAGTTACACACATATTGGTCAATAGTAATAGAATGCTGAGTAAAGCTAGTAATATTAAATTGGATGCAAGATATGAAATATTTCTAATTGAGTGCAAAATTTGGAATTTGATTGCAGAGACATGTAATATTAAAAAAATCAAAATGTGGAATTGGGTAAAAACTTTTGTACAGAGAGTTGCTATCGCTAATTTTTTATTAAGAAGTTTTTTATTAAGAAGAAATAGTAACTAGATAAAAACGTTCATACTAATGCTATAAAATTAAATGAATAAAAGAGAAAAAATAGAGAAAAAAAAATAAAGAGTCAAAACTCAAGTGTGTATTTTACTGATAATCAAGACTCGTATTTATAAGGTTCAAAATGAGAGTTATAATTAGAAATAGACTCTCTAAACTAAATAAGACTTATCTATATATGATGATAAGACAACATAATCATTAATATTTATCTTAAAGTTTTACAACATTGACAATTTTATCATAATTATTGTAGAAACATTGTTCTAAGTTATTCATCATTTTATATATCTCAAAAAAAAAAAAAAAAAAAAAAAATCCTTAATTTCAAGTAACTAATTTGTTCATATTCAGTTCACGACATTACAACAAAGGATTCCATTGTGAAAAACAAAAGGTATTTGTCTGTGTTCAATTTATCAAATTATTGGATTGTGTTTAAAAGAAGTTGCAAATATGTCGATTTTTTATTCACATGTTTCGTTGAATCCACAAATACTTCTCACTAATTCATCACTAATTTTTACCTATTTGCATAGAAAAATTGTTTATAAACACTTTTCATACATATTTACATGGATGAAAAATTGATTATGAGCGTGAAACTTGAAAAGATGGGGAAAAAAGGACGACAATGCATCGAAGAAGATCGATAGAAAAAAGAGAAAAACTCACCGGCTCAAACTGATGAAGGAAAGAGAGGAAATAAGTGGAATGGAGTACTTATATGAATCAACTTTTTCATTTTAATAGTCAGAGTTGAACGTACACTGCATGTTATTCTGAAATATTTTATAAGTGATATAAAAATAATATTTGATATCAATTTGTTAGCAGAATTTGACGAGTCTCAAATAAACAAAAGAAAATAAAATTTAGGACATAAATTTAAGAGAAAAATTGTATTCTCAAAACTCATTTTCTATGACTTAATTTTTTTGTGACGACACATAAAAATTAATTGTTAATACATGAATTAAACCCTCATTAAAATTCATAGATACATAAATAGAAATAAATTTATCTATAGTAACTCTAGATTCACGTAGAACAAGATTCATCAAGTCATCATCCATTGAATCTAAATTAATGTGAATGTGAATGTTAATTAGTTGAAATTAATAACGTGAAATTCATACATGACAAGAATTTTGTAGTATTTATTACATATCGAAAAACGAAAAGTCAGATATTATTGAAATAATTGAATCGTAGTAAGGTCAAAATAGTAAAAAATAATTGATTCTCACTTGATGTAATATTTAATATATTATATATTTTAGTGGTTATATAGCCACCACAATTTTATTATTATTATTATAACATCGATTTTTAGTTGCATCAAAACATCTCGATCTTTGCTCGTAGTTGTACTTATATCTCAAACTTTTTTCAATGTATTATTATCATCAAACTCTCCTTAACTAACACATATTTTCAGTTATAACGACGTCGTTCAAAACGTCCTTGGGGGAACATAAAAAGACTTAATTAAAAACTTCAAGGTAATTAATTGGTGGTGCACCAAAGAAAAAATGAAGTATTAATATAACAGTCTTGTTCTCCCGCGCGCTTTGCCTTGCCAAAAGGCAAGGCTTTCTGAGAAATTTTTTTTTTTTTTTTAATATAAAATCATGTTTGGTATCGAGTGAAATCTAAATTTTAATCTAAATCAAAATTAACAATTAATTGGATTAACATATTTCATGAAATCCATAAATTTTTAACTTTTATCAAAATTTACAAAAAATTGATTTTAATCTCTACCAAACGGAGGCAAAATCAAAATAAATTTGAATTTCGATAATATACGTAAATTTAAAAAATTCTCCGACGATCGTACGCTAATCGAATCAACAAATTACTTATGTCATTTCGAAATTTATTTCAAAAACTACATTATGGGCATATCGAATAGTCTAAACAAATATCGAAAATAGTTAAGAATACGTCAAACGTGAGTCTTACAAAATACGTCTAATAATTGGACGTAAAATTTAAAAGTTTTTAAAAACATGGTATTATAAAAATGAAGTATATTAATATAATTACCCTATCTATAGTAACATATAAAATACACTAACAATAAACGAAATTTACCTAAATTAGAGTATATAATTAAAGACTTATTTTTTGCATCCATTCAACGTCATAAATTAAAACAAAAAATAATAATAATAACATAATTATAAACGAGACAAAGCAAGAATATTCAAGAAAAAAAAATAAGTGAAGATAGAGAAGGAAAAAAAAATATTTAAATTTTGTGGTTTCAATAAAAGTTCTTTGTGGCAATAAAATCACTCAATTTATAAATTATTTATAAATAATAAAATTTTATTTTTAATTGCACATTCTAGTATTATTTATTTATTTATTTATCATTTATTTCTATCTATTTATAAATAAAAATGTTTATAAAATCTTCTCAAATGGATGCATGAATAAGGCCCCTATTTGGCCCCATTAAAATTTTAATATATATATATTTTTCAATCATACGTTCTTTAATAAAATAATATTACACGTAAATAAAAAAAAACAATCATTCTTTTTAACAACACATTCTTTCAAAAATTAATTTTAATAAAAGTTAATAATTAATTTTAATCAAATATTTTATTAAATTCATAATTTTTCAATCATATATTTTATCAATTTTTATAAAAAAAAATTATTAAAAATTCAATTTTAATCCACCAAACAGGGACAAAGTATTTTAATATACTATAAATTATCATGTGGAGTAGGATACGGTGCTCCAGTGTCAGTGTGTAAGCCCGTAACCTGAAAAATCCTAAAAACAAATCACGCCCGTCAGTAGTTTTGATTAAGGAAAAAGCTGTAAAATAATTGGAAAACTAAATAAAAATTAAAAAATGGAAAAGTCAAAAGCGAATTGACCAAATCTGGGAGCTGCAGGGAATAAAATTTTTGGTGTATTACAATACATTGATATTCGCGAATCGATTTTGCAGAAGAAGAATTGACCTAACGGCATCCTGTTTTTGTCTGCAGGCGTTTGTTATTTTGCTTAACAGTTAACATCTTTTGCTTTTTGACGCCGTTAAAAGTGGCGTCAGAACATTTGACTAAATAAATAAATAGCAACCCCCCGCCCACTACCCGCGGCTTAGCTACACCTACCACACGTTCTGGAACGTTCGTGGGAATTGAGTATTGTGTTTTGAGTATCCATATTGAGATAGCTAAAAAAAAAATTTCAAAAAAATAAAAAATAAAGTTTTGACTTGGTTTTAATTGAGCAGAAAAAACGACTTTTTTTTTGCGTTTTCCGTTTTCTTTATAAATTTTAAACTCGTTTTTGAAAATTCGTTTCTAAAAATAAGTAAATAAATATGCTTTCAATGTTTTCGAAAACTGAAAACTGAAAATGACATGAAAACAACAAAGAGAGCAAACCCTTAATTTTCTCCTCGTTTGTTTTAAATTATAGGCCAATATAAATATTTATTAATTTTCTAATATGTTCTTATTTAATATACCTTGTTATTAATAAATATTAATTAATTATATTTAAAATATTAATTTAATGTATTAAGATCAATTCAAAGTATATTTATCGGATTGAAAATAAATAAATTAAAGTACAATTATTGGATTGAACAAAATTGAGGTACAATAACCCGATTGACACTATAGTAAAAATATAATATCGTACCTTAATTTTGAATCTGCTCGACCTTCAAATAAATGTACTATTGAGAACACTTAACCAACAATATCCTCGACTCGACATACCGGGTTGGCAAAATCTATGTGCATGTAAATAATTTCTTCTTGTTCTCTTGACCTCTTTTATCGAACATTTTCATATGATACTAAAAAATAATATTATGTAGGACTTGGTGTATAGAACCAATTTTTCGTGACATTAGTCGATAATAAAACATAAGTCGACGTCAAAAATTTATTCACTATCTAGTCATTTCCAAAAAAGTTACCCATTTTACTACCACACGTGTTCCGTGAAGAAAAATCCACATATCGTGCTAAGGTTTCAAGTTCTGTGTGGTCAAACTTTTTTTGTTATATATTAGATTTTCTTTCTCCTAAAAATTTTACAAGAAAAATCTGAATGAAACTTTTTTTTATTGATTTGTGTGAAACAAGGGAACCAAAAATACTATGCGCATAGGTAAACTCAATTCACTTTACACATTTACCGTACGTTTGTGCTTAATTTATTTATTTATTTTCAAAATGTAATTTAAAATAATATTTTATAGAAGAATGTGCTGCTAAAAAATAAAGAAAAATTTTAAGTTTGTGTGTAATATTATTTTATAAAAAATGTGTGATTGAAAATAAGAAAGAATAAATGTATTTCGAAAACATTGAGTGCCTTAATCACAAATAATTTGCATCACGATTAATGCACACTTCGCATCATAACAACTCTGCTTTTTTTCTAGAGTTAATTGTTTGAACACATATCGAACTTTTGGTAATGTCATGTATTACTCACTGTAGTTCATCTTGCATCACATTACTCACTAAGTTTTTATAAAGTTACGGCATATTACTGAACGCCCAATCCTTTGTAAACCCTACCGCCAAATTTTGAATCCTTCTCTCTTTAGATGCTATAAGTCTGTTATTTTTGGTGTTTTCAAACCATTTTCAGTTTTCAAAAATAATGAAAACACGTTTACTTGCCTATTTTCATAAACGAATTTCCAAAAATGAATTTAAAATTTACAGAGAACGGAAAACTCTAAAAATGTCGTTTTGATTGTTTTCAGTTAAAACTAAGGCAAAGCTTTTTTTTTTTTAAACAATTTTTTAAAATGACAAAAAAAACGTGTTTTCAGAAATTTCAAAATGGACACTCAAAATACAAAATGAATTCAAAACTCAAAATTGAAACATGAAGAAAACAATTCCTACTTTTTTCTGAGATCGAAGCACCAAGAAAGTTTGTTAACAACTACTGTAGGTGATGCGATGATCATTCCTTACCTGTTGCATTTGCAATAGTCAATGTTGAAAATGATGATAATTGGCATTTTTTTTTTCGAATGATGCTTGTGGTACAGAAATTTTTGTACAGAAAACATACAAAACACATGGTGGGGTCCGCCCAATTTTTTTTAATACATGTGGGGCTCGGGCCCATGTGAGGGACCTGTAAGACCCTGTAAATCTATCCCTGTACATGGGAATTAATCTTTTTTTCTTCTGGAGCAACTAAAATGTGCAATATCAACATCACGACCCTTAAAGAAATATTCGCTTTATTCTTGCTAAATGATTTGGTGGAATCCTTGGAACCTTCATAAACACCTTTCTTCTTGGTAGCATCTTTCGTAAGTTTCTTCTGATTCTCATCAATCACTTCTCGTGCTTCTCATCAATCGCTTCTCCTTCCTTTAGCCGCTCTTTCTCAGCCCACCTCGTCGCCTTCAATCGATTTGGAGAATTCCAGAAATTGGAACTACAATTGTGAGCGTCGTGTTTAGGAAACAAGGGTTCGATTTTCACAATTTCAATTGAAAAGGGTGTAGCATGTTTGAGAGTAATGACATGACATGGAATTTCATTTTTGTGTTTGATGGATTTAACTGTCAGCTATGAATTCTATCCTCCATGTAGGCAATTGTTAGTAATGGATGTTTCCCAATGAGTAATGAAATACAACTTTATAAAATTTAGCGAGTAATGTGGTGCAAGTTGAAGTACGATGAATAAAACGTGACATTATCCAAAGTTCGATATGTGTTCAAATAATTAACTCCTTTTTTCTATGATTTCCAGCAAATTTTAGGACCATGCTTGATGTTCATGATGTAGATGCAATTTTAGAGCCTGTTTGAGCCCATTTTTCGTGTATAATGCATTTTGGAATGGTAGATTGATGGAGAATATATAATTAAAAAATAAGCAAAAGTTTTGATTTTACGTTTAATATTATTTTATTGAAGAATGTGAGGTTGAAAAAAAAGAGAAAAAAATGTATTTTTTTAAAAAAAAAAAAATCAAACAACGGCTGATAGCATCATGGTGTATACGAATGCAGTGAAGTACAATTATGTCATTTGGTGAAATATTGAATAATCACGAAATTTAGAAGACTTAAAAACATTGATTGTCCTCGAACTTAAAATTTATTTTTTGCTTCTTGCTATACTTAATATATTTGTTTTAAATTTGTCATTCTGTATGTGGTGATGATTCAATTGACAGTCAAGTCAACTGCTTATGAGCCGTTGACTCTTTTCACAAGCACACGGTTTGAGCCTTGCTCCTTCCACTGCTCGGGAACTTACTATTTCATCCCGATGAGGGTTCTTCTCACCATTTTTCACGACACTTCTTTGTTATTAGTCACCTAAGAGTATTTTATCTTGCAAGATGATAATTATTCGTTCACACAAAATTTCGCATTTTCCCCTACTACGCAAGTCATGTAAAATCCCATAAAACTTTTAGCTATTTACAATTGTTCGATGAAGAAGTTGA
This sequence comes from Fraxinus excelsior, assembly GCA_019097785.1. Taxonomy (NCBI): domain Eukaryota; kingdom Viridiplantae; phylum Streptophyta; class Magnoliopsida; order Lamiales; family Oleaceae; genus Fraxinus; species Fraxinus excelsior. The sequence goes on from CM032629.1 coordinate 26,963,820, forward strand.
TTTGTGGGGAGAAGGGTACCTCTCTGAGTGTAATTTAAGCCCCTATTCGAATATCATTCTCCAATTTTTATTTAAAATAACATGTTTTAACCACACATTTTCAGATAAAATGTTTCACACGTAAATCCAAAATTTCTTACTACTTTTAACCACACATTTTTTTTAAAAAAAATTACTATTTCAAAACTCGTTTTCCAAAATAAATAAATAAATATCTTTAATGGGCATCAAAGTGGGGCTAAAATAAAGTAGAAGAAGTTTTTTTGAAGGGTAAAAGTAAGGTCCCTCTTCAACTCTGCTCAAACACTATTAATTACAGAACCCCACCTATCTTCATTTATTTCATTTCTTTTCTCTTTTCTGTACTGCACACCACCTTTTCCTTTTCTTGTCTGCCATTAAAATCCACTTTTTTCTGTTCATTTCCCCTCAACCGCCATTTTAAAGTCTCAATTGCTTTTGCCAAGCTATTCCAAGAATTCATAATTTATTTATGGGCAATTAGCGCAAAACGTCCCTATCTTTACACGATTTTGTGCAAAACGTTCCCATCTTTCATTTCTTGGTGCAGAATATCCTTACCTTTTCATTTTTTGGTGTGAAACGTCATTTTTGACCATTTTACCCCTCTATTGAAATAAAACAAACACAAAAGAAAAGGAAAATAAAGAATAAATTGCAATTATGGGCTCAAACTTTTAAAAAGGTGCAAATTAATCATAAATATAAAAAAATCATCAACCTCTAAGTCGCCACATTTGAAGGCAAAATCCCCATCCTCCGATCACCTTGGCCATCAGACCAACATACCACCTTGAAGCCCTCATTGCCCTCTTCACAACCCACCCAACCACCAGCCCTTACTTCGACAGATTTGACCGGAATCGAGCTACAAACTTCACCGCATGAAATGCGATCAAAACCTGGAATCAGGCCGGAACATACCACCGGCCAACTCCCCTACTCAAGACGACCTCGACCATGCAAACAATTTAGCCCAAACAGCAAGGATAAGATCTGAATTTCAAATTGAAAGCTGCTCGTTGCGACTATCACGACACCGCACCAGTTTTCCTCCAATTCCGAAGCCACCGTAACGACCTATGGTGGCAGACCACCTGGGTTGGGTGCTCCATCACTTGGCGCACCTAGCCCAACCAAGGTCTCCTTCAATTTGGCTCCAATCATCTTCAATTTGGGTCTAAAATGTTAGCTGGTGCGAACTCGCGAGCGCAACGATTGGACTGTTTTTCTTTAAAATTGGTGGTTGTCGGTTGCTTGTTGAAGGAAATTGTTTACATAAGTAGTTTCGACTTTATGAGGGGAGTCGACCAGTGGTGGATTCCGGCCGATTGAGTGGCCAGACCGCGAGTTGTGGGTGTTTCACCAATTTTCAGGTTGCGATTTTTGAATTTGATTTCCGGCCAAATTATGAGTTATGAGGATTTCTTGGTATGTAGTTGTAGAGGGTAATGAGGAAAACATGTTGAGACTAATATCTGATGGTTTGGACGGTCGGGAGTCGTCGGAAAAATGAGCTCATGTATTCGCCTAAAAAGGGGTAAAAGATATTTTTTTTGTTCTTTTTAATATTTTTATAAATTTTAGATTGATTTGCATTTTTTAGAAGTTTAGAAGTAAGATTGAAAATTATTATTATTTTTTTCTTTTGTGTTTGTTTTATTTCAATAGAAGAGTAAAATGATCAAAAATGACGTTTTGCGCCAAAAATTGGAAAGATAAGGACTTTCTGCACTAAGAAACGAAATGTATGGACGTTTTGCACAAAATCGTGTAAAGGTAAGGACGTTTTGCGCTAGTTACCCTTTATTTATTTTTGTAATCATAGATGCTCTTTATTTGTTTTTATTTTAATATGCAGCACATCTTTCCTATTTGGGGTTCAATTTTAATTTTAATCCATTTTTAACTACACATTTTTAATAAGATAATATTACACATAAATTCAAAATTTTTAAACACAAGATCTCCAAAAAAATCACTATTCTAAAATATATTTTTCCTTGAAATTTCATTAAAATGGAACTCAAACAATGGCTAAATATTTACAAAAATCAAATAATATTTTGATTTCGAGCCTATGTTTGGTATACATTAAAATTTTCATTTTCATTCTTCTACTCATTTTCAACCACACATTTTTAATAAAATAATATTTTCTATCATATCAATAATTTTTCCTTCTTTTTCAACCACATTCTCTCCATCAATTTACTATTCCAGAATACAATCTTTAAAAATAATGTGGCTCAAACACACCGCGAGTATATATAACATTTTTGTTTCTTTTTTGATAGAGATGTGTGCTACTTCAATTTCGTTTCATTTATTCATTGTTAGTTGACCAACATGCAATTACTTCCTAGACAAAGCATTAATGGAGGTGTTTTAGGAGAGTAATACTATTCATCATTCAATAATAAATCAATCTGTAAATCATGATGTACAAATAATATTATTGGTCCCAAGAAGCGACCGTAAACTAGCTAAACCAACTCCAATTGCAAAATCGTAAGATGTTTTTTGGTTAATTTTTCTGCTTATAAGCCAACCCAAACATGCCCTGCAAAGTTAATTAATGGCACCGGATAATTTGGACATAAGGAGTGGGCCATACGGACACCCGTAACAACTGGACGGACACGTCGGATTATTCATACCAATAAACGATCACCACGTGTCGATCCCCCACTAAAACCGTTCCCATCCCTGCCTTAAAAGACGTCTCTCTCTCTCTCACAGCTGTGTGTGTGTGTAAGAGAGAGCGCTTTAAATGTTTCAGTGACTGTCCGTCGCCGGAAACTCCCATTCCCCCACTTTCCCCGGCGGTTTTTCTGGTAACTTCCCCTCTTTAAGCTCCACCCAGTTACTCCACTCCCTGGATTCCATTTCCAGGAAAAAGAGTATTCCATCGAGTCTTTTCACTTTTTCACTCTCAAATCGAAACTTTCTTCACTTTCCTTCTCATTATACTCACTTCAACGCCAAACTACATTTCTTCTCACAAGTCATTCCTAATTTTGGTTTTCTTCGTTTCTTAACTTTTTTATCATTTGCTAAAGATATTTTATGTGTTGATTGATTTTTGGGTTTTCAGAAGCTCTCTTTTTTGCCAATGCGGTTGTTTAATTTGGTTCTTTAGCGGCTTTATCTGTTAATTTTCTGGGTTCTTTTTCATATTTTTCTTTGGTAGCAATTTCTAGCTGTTAAATAGTCAAAACTCAAAAGTTACTTGCACACTTGTACATATTTGTACGTACACGTGTATCTTTTAATGAATTCTGAAGGTTAAAACTTAAACACAGTAGAATTCGGTTCTTGAGAGCTTAAAAAGAGTTCAAGAACCTATCTTTTCAGCTCCTATTCAAAGTCACTTCCAGTTTACTTGTCTCTTCTTTCGATTCCTGAGAAGTATTCTGTTAGATTGAAAAAAAATTAAAAAAAAAAATAGAAAAGAAGAACTGTCCTTCTCGAGTTTCAATCAGAACCCAACAATGCCATAACTTTCGTGGGCACTATATTAATTTATTGAAATGAGAATTCTGTTGCGTGTATTGTTACTCATTTGTTTGTTTCCCATTTTGGTGAAATCTATAAGCCCTTCTCTAAATGATGATGTTCTGGGGTTGATTGTGTTCAAGGCTGATATTCAAGATCCAGATGGGAAATTAAGTTCTTGGAATGAAGATGATGTTAGCCCTTGTGATTGGGTTGGTGTGAAATGCAACCCCAGATCCAATAGAGTGTCTGACCTTGTTCTTGATGACTTTGGACTTTCTGGAAAACTAGGTAAAGGTCTCCTTAAATTGCAGCTTCTGCGAAAGCTTTCGCTAGCGAAAAACAACCTTACTGGAAGCATAAGCATTGCTTTTGCTCAGCTTTCTAATCTGAGGGTGCTGGACCTGAGTAAGAATAGCCTATCCGGGTCAATTTCGAATGATTTCTTTAGGCAATGTGGGTCTTTGAGATCGATTTCCTTGGCGAATAACAAATTTTCAGGCCATATTCCTGAGAGCTTGGGCATGTGTTCGACGCTTGCTTCACTGAACTTTTCAGGCAATCAGTTTTCGGGATCCTTGCCATCAGGGTTATGGTCATTGCACGGACTGAGGATGCTTGATTTATCTGATAATTTGTTGGAGGGAGAGATTCCAAATGGCATTGAAGGTTTGAACAATTTGAGGGGGATAAGTTTGAGGAAGAACCGATTAACTGGTGAAGTTCCGGAAGGAATTGGAGATTGTTTTTTGCTAAGGTCAATTGATTTGAGTGAAAATTCATTTTCTGGAGGGCTTCCAAACACAATGCAGCAGCTTACCTTGTGTAATGATCTAGTGTTTGGAAAAAATGGATTCACAGGGGAGGTTCCTAAATGGATTGGGAAAATGAGAAGCCTTGAAACCCTGGATCTTTCTGAAAATAACTTAACTGGCCAATTTCCAGATTCTCTTGGGAAGCTCCTGTCATTGAAATTTCTAAATGTATCCAAGAATTCTCTCACCGGAATCTTGCCGGAGTCTATGAAGAATTGTGTAAACCTTCTGATTCTTGATATTAGCCACAATTATTTGACTGGTGAACTTCCTTCTTGGCCATTCAAGCTCGGTTTACAGCAACTTCTGTTTTCAGATAATAGATTAAGTGGGAATGTGGATAATGCTCTTGCTTCCTCCTTGGAGAGTTCTTGTCACAAGCTTGTAGTTTTGGATATCTCCAAGAATCAGTTATCTGGTGAAATTCCCGGTTCTACTGGAGATTTCAGCAGCTTGCATTTCTTGAATATGTCAAAAAACTCATTTCTAGGCAGCATTCCTGCAAGTATTGGACAATTGAAAATCTTGGATACTCTGGATTTGAGCGATAACCAGTTAAATGGGAGCATCCCATTGGAAATTGGTGGAGCTACATCTCTTAAGGAATTGAGGCTAGAGAAGAACTCGTTCAAAGGCAATATTCCTACATCGATTGGGAACTGCTCATCACTTGTATCCTTGTAAGTTATGTGCTGGTTTTATGCGTTATTGTAACATTTCTTTGTGCTTTTCTCATTTTGTTGAGTAATCTTTATGCAGCTTAACCGTGTAGCTTGTGAAATGGTTAAATGCAATTCTAAGCTAGCTAGTAACTTGTAACTGTTAAATTTTCTGCTGAAATCCATTTAGATTATGCTCTTGCAAGGCAATTTCTTCAATTATCTGTGCCTGCTGTTTATACAAATAAAACTACAGCAACAAAATATTCATGGAAATTTTTTAACCTAATCCAGTATTTCTTAAGTTTTCAAGCCTTCTGCCATTCCAACTGAGTTCCTTTGGATTGTTGCCAAATTTGCAGGTATCTGGCTCATAACGAAATAACTGGCCCTGTTCCTGCATCGCTCGCAAAACTTACTTACCTTGAGACTGTAGACTTGTCTTTCAACAAGCTCATGGGGACTCTACCCAAGCAGTTGGCCAATCTTGGACGCCTGCAAATATTTAACATTTCACACAACCAGCTACAAGGCGAACTGCCTGCTGGTGGTTTTTTCAACACTATTGCTCCTTCATCTGTATCTGGCAATCCGTCTCTTTGTGGAGCATCAGTTAATAGAAGTTGCCCTACGGTCCTTCCTAAACCCATTGTACTTAATCCTAACTCGTCTGATGCCGACACCGGTATAATCCCCCAAAGTTTTGGTCATGGGAAGAAAATCCTCAGCATCTCAGCCCTCATTGCTATTGGTGCAGCTGTGGCAATTGTTATCGGCATAATTGCGATCACCGTTCTTAATTTTCATGTACAAGCTTCCGCATCTCGATCTGCAGCAGCTCTCACTTTCTATGGTGGTGATGACAGCCATTCACCTACAAGTGATGGGAATTCAGGGAAGCTTGTCATGTTTTCAGGTGATTCTGAATTTAGCACAGGGGCACATGCTCTGCTTAACAAGGATTGTGAACTTGGGCATGGGGGATTCGGACCTGTCTACCGGACAAAGCTTAGAGACGGACGCTCAGTTGCCATCAAGAAGCTTACTGTTTCAAGTCTCGTAAAATCCCAAGAAGATTTTGAAAGGGAAGTTCAAAACTTGGGTAAAGTCCATCACGATAATCTTGTAGCACTTGAAGGTTATTACTGGACCCCTTCGCTGCAGCTTCTTATATATGAATTCGTCTCTGGTGGAAATTTGTATAAGCACCTTCATGAAGAATCTGTTGGAAATTACCTCTCATGGAACGAGAGGTTCAATATTATTCTTGGTGCAGCTAAAGGCTTGACTCATTTGCATCAAATGAACTTGATCCATTACAACATAAAATCAAGCAATATCTTGATTGACAATTCTGGCGAACCTAAGCTTGCAGATTATAGTTTAGCCAGGCTGTTACCAATGTTAGATCGATATATTTTGAGCAGCAAGATTCAGAGTGCCCTTGGTTACATGGCACCGGAATTTGCATGCAAAACTGTTAAGATAACTGAAAAATGTGATGTGTATGGATTCGGGGTTCTAGTGCTGGAGGTAGTCACAGGGAAGAGGCCTGTTGAGTACATGGAGGACGACGTAGTAGTGCTCTGTGACACGGTTAGAGGATCATGGGAAGAAGGCCGAGTGGAGGAATGCATTGATAGTAGGCTACAGGGGAAGTTTCCAGTTGAGGAGGGAATTCCAATGATGAAGTTAGGGTTAATCTGCACATCGCAAGTTCCTTCAAACAGGCCCAACATGGCAGAAGTGGTTAGCATATTGGAGCTGATTAGATGCCCTTTAGGAGGTCAGGTTGAATCGGGATGAGGTCGGCTAAACGTTCAAGGTAAGTAGGTGCATTATAATGGCTTATCAGGCGAAGAAGAATCCCGTTGGAAATTCAGATTTAGGTCTAATTTTTTTGCTCATCTGTTGTTTTTCTCAAGTTTTTTTTATCGTTCAGTTAAATGTTTGGCAACGGGATTCCTTTTCACCGGGTTCCAATTTGGGACTCCACTGCATATCAAATCGTTACTTGCTGATCTTAGTCTTTCACTTCCTCTTGTTACTTTGTTTCTCTAACCAATTGATGCTGGCTTTTTAACTTTAATTTATGAATCTAAATTAGAAACTTGTATACACTAATGTTGCTTGCCTTCCGAATCCTATGATCTTCTGTCGCCAGCAAATCTCAAGTCTTTCAACCTGTTTATTCTAGCAGGAAGACCATGAGACAATTTAATCCAAGCTGTCCTCTACCTTTTCATATGGCAAGGGCAAACTTAAAACTTAGAATAGTCTACAGAGGTATCAACCTCGTTGTTCCGGCCACGGTTACACCTAAAGTTAATGGGGAGCCTGCACATTTTGACACCTCTAGCCTATAAACAGTGGACATGTTTAGTATGTTGGATTAGATAAGATTATATAGAATTCAAGAAGAAAGACGCATGGTGAGGTGTCTTGTTGAGAATTCAATGAATGAAACATGTCGTCAGGGGGACATATTACAACATATTTTGGTCAATAAAGAGAAAATTTGATGTTCAAAAGTGCATGTTTGGCAGAGCTTATAATTGCTTATAAGCAAGTCAAATTCTACTTTTTTCTATAGAGTTTGTAGGACTCACGTCTTATAATTTAATAAACGCTTTGCCAAACATGCTTGGGGTTTTCAATATTCTTAGTTCCTACTACCAAGCAAATAATCTAAGTGATGAATATAAAAAACAGAAAGTAAAAGCAGAATCAAAGGAATAAAGATAAAGAAAGAAAGAAAATGTTTCAGAGGAATTGAAATAGAATAATGCAGAACCTATTGATTTTGAGGTCTTAATAATCTATTTTTTAAAAGCTTTTTTTTTTGTTCCTTTTTACTTAGCCATTTTTGAGGTTTTTTGATTGGTTTAATAAGATAACATTGTTTAGTTTTCAAGCTGCAGCTGAAATTCACATGGTGTCTCCTTCTACCTCATGTCCTTTTCTTTGATTGAGACTTATCTATTTGTATACAAATCTTTCTGCAATGTCAGACAACAATGGAGCCTCCAACTCCCTTGTCTCTTTTCATTTTGAGCTCATAAATTTGTTATTTTCTCTTTGACTCGTTTTCTTGTGAATATTCTATCCATATTTATACAAGAATATTTAGCAAGGCATCATTAAAATCATTTTACAATATTGTTTGTCATCACTTGGTTGTCTGAACCAGCATTGTCTTGGAAAGAATATGACTACACACGGATTTGGAACGTTATATAAAACAGTTAGTCTTGTTCTCAATAAATTTAGAATCGGACCATAAAAAAGAACCTTTTTGACACTTCAATCCGTTCACCTGCGAGAAAATTCAAATAACTAGATTCTTAGTAACTAAAATACATTATCGCTAACAAACATATTTCATTTTAATAAAGGATGACAGGAAAGTAGATTTATTAAACAAATTTCTTTTAAAAAGAAGTTTACACTATAAATTACACTTTTGCTAGGTGTGTAGGGTTTGACAAGCCATTGCAGATACCCAAATTTGAGTTGTCCCCCATCCTTATCCAATTAAAGGACAAAAAAAAGTGTTGGGCCCAAGAGAACCTAACATTTGGCATTCATCAGCTTGCACAAGGTACGACTTAAGATCATCTCCAGGCCATGTATAAAACACACAATTAATCACTTTAATTAGAATAATATTATTCAACACTATAGCGTTATGTAACTTATTTAATTAAATGTGAAAGAGGAAATTGCAAAAAATGACAACTTCATAGTCATTTGCAAAAATGTCCCAAATTTATTCTACGTCCATTTTTCTATAATTTAGACCAAAATACCATTGCTAACCATTTCGAATTCTACAATAAAAATAATCTTTTTCATATAATTAAAAACTATATTGACAAATAGAAGTTTGACACAACATATAATCCTTTACTACTTTAGAAAAATTATCAGTGCCGATTCATGCATTAAAAGTTAATTTCTACCTAAAATGAATAAATAACCCATGACATGGAAACCCGACCAGCTCAACCCGTCGCGAATCGGGTGGTTGACTTAATTTACACAAACTTGGGCTGATGAAAATTGGCACGACCTGTATAATTGAAAAAATAAATTAAAAGAGAAAAATTCACAACTCACGCTTTATCTATCCAAAAATAAAAAATCAGGTCCCAAAGTTTAGAATTACAAAAATTAAGTTTTTTTATGAATTAATTAATTATATTTCACAATTATTATATTAAATTAAATATTTACATTAATATAATATAATTAATCCACCCACCCCACCCCACCCCATCCCATCCCATCCCATCCCATGCCACCACCCCCACTGCTCCGACGACTACTCTGATGACCATTTCACCGCCACTTAATTCTGGCGACTGTTCCGATTTCGAGGTCGCATATATCTTATTAAGTAGTTAAAAATTTAATTTTCAATCACAACTTATTAAATTAATTGGTCACAGATTATTTCGAAATCACAGATCAAAAAATTGAACTATTCACAATTGACTTAGTTGGTCACTCATAAAAAAATTATAGGCCACATATTTTTTTTTATGGATGTCACAAATTTTAAATTGGTCACAATTTAAAAAATTATTCCACATTTGTTGGTCACATGTTATATTTTCAGTCACAGGTTAACGAAATTAATGGTCACATTCCCAATCCCAATACACCAACAATATCTGGTCACAAGTCAAAGATCAACCAACTAGTTGGTCACAGACATTCTTCGTTGCATTACTGCCGCCGCTGCTACCTCTAACACTACAACCATCCACCAATAATAACACCAACCACATATCAGCCCAAACCACCATAGATCAGCCCAAACCACCACCAACAACAAATCCGCCACCAACAACAACCACACACAGAGATCTGCCCCACACCCACAGATCCAGCGCTGAGCCACACACCCCACTCAACTGCTTCAATCAATGTAAATTCCTCGTCCACCTGCAACAGCTCGGATCCGCCACAAACCCACCTTGCATCCACTCATGAGAGTAATTGGGAATTTTTAGCAATTTTGTAATTCGGGTTCTACGTTGGTACACGAATAATCAATCTTCATAAATTCGGCACTCATCGGTCTCGGGATTCTCCTGGTAGAAATACTCGAGTGGATCTTGCTGTAATTTCTCGAGCTTGAGATGGAGATCGGCCTTCGCTTGGCTGACTTCTTCCACTTCATCACACGCCACCTTACAATCGTCGGAGGTCTCGTCCTCGCCGCACACTTGATTCGCCTCCACCACCTTCTGCTCAATCATCTCCGTCAGTTTCTTCTCTCTCACCCGCAGCGTTTGACACACTATTGTGATTCCAACAGTGTCCGACGCTGTCGATTCCCAGCAGCGTTGACACTGTTGATCATAGGGAGGAAGGGGAAGGAGGAGGAGAAGTAGGGCGACGACAGAGAGAAAAAATGGAGACAGAGAGATAAACGATGTGGGGGTGTGTGGGGAATGAATTGATAAATTGGGGTTTTAAAGGATTAATTATTTAATTAAAATGATAAAAAAATGTTTTTTTTTTTTTTTGAAAAGATAAAAAACCTGGTAAATGAAAAAAAAAACATGAAAACCTGATTTTTTAAAAGGTCACACTTAATGTCTGGTTTTTGGTAATTTTCCCAAATTGAAATCTATGAAAACTTGCCACATTCACTCAGATCTCTCGAACCTTAAATTTCATCTCCACCGTCTTCGATCGTTGCTACTCCAACATGTTGAGAGAAACGAGAGAAAAAATGTGAAGAAATTCAGACAACCCTAACTTATGTGCGTCTTCTTCCTTCCAATCTCTCATACTTGTCTCTCATAGTCACATGAGACTCTTCAAGCTTTTCATCTTCAGCACGACCTAGGTATTTTCTTTGTTTGATTCGCACCCTGTTTCTAGGGCTTTTTCCTATTTTAACCTAGGATAATACAAGTTTATTAGACTTTATAATGAAATTTTTGGTTAGATTAATTTGGGCTAGAAAATTTCCCTATACTACGTTTTTCCTCACCTTTTTATTGTGATTACTCTTGAATTCAATGGGTAGTACTGAAAATAAGATTTATTCATTTTGAGGTTTTGAAAATATTGAAAAACAATGGAAGAAGGAAAAGAAGGAAGAAGAATTATAATTTGACATTATTTCACATAGCCTCCATTTAATAGTGATATTTTCTACATGCTTCTGTTTTTGGAAGATTATTGATTGTTGAAATGTTTATTTCCATATTCCTCTAAGCCAGCTGATAAGTTTTTGGAGTAGAAGAACCTTTTAACACCCTCACCATGGTTTTACAAATTAGCAATTATTGAAATAAAAGGGGCATTCAGCATCTATGAAATAAATTAGGTTTGTGCCCTAATGATGATTGGGAAGTACTTATAGCTTGTTAAAGTAATTGTGGATATTTATTTATTTATTTTTATTGCATTCCCACATGACTTTTGATATGGACCATATTATTAATAATTTGGTCATTAGACACTAACTCCATTATATGCAGCCTAAGTGGCAGTGCTTGTATAATTTAATGATCGTCTATGCCTTGCAACATTTGAAACGTTGGTTCAAGCTTTTGATATAATGTTTTGATTGAATTTACCATGCATCCTTTTTTCTTGTATGACTCGCTTCATGTTGTAATCTTGATAGAAATTTGTAGTGCTCCTTAATATGGAAATTAAATTTAGGCATCTAGAAGACTACTAAAATTGAAAAACTACCATTTTTTTTGGGCAAGGACTTACAAGTGTATCAAATCTTGCTATTTAGACTTCTGAAATCCATGCAGTTAGGTTTTTCAATGCCCTGAAATCATCCTTTTGTATCGTAGATGTTGGGTTTCATTGTTATTCATTACTTCTTTATTTTACCTGGTTTGTTGTTGGTAGGTGATCTAGATTCAATGGACAAAGCCCACCGACAGGGGCAGACCGAGACCAATTTTCTTGTGGGGTCAAAAATAAGATTTCAAAAATGTTTAGGTTAAAAAAAAATTTTTTTTAAAAAAAAAAAAACTCAAATTTTTTTTTTTTTTTTGTGTGGGGTCATTTGACCCCACATGACCCCATGTGGGTCCGCCCCTGCCCACCGAGATTTACTGCTACAAGGAATTGGTAGTAATTAGTTGATGTTTGTCCAGAAAGTCCTCAGATATGGTTGGCACCATCGTAGATCCTCCTACAATCAATGCACCATCACCATCTCGACCTCGATCCGTCGGGATCAGATGCTTAGTGCTAACACGCAGACTTCTTTCACATGGTTTGATCGTAGAAAGGGTAAGAGAGATACATACTTAGTTTATAATGTTGGTGGAGCATAGCATCGTGCATTTTGGAAAAACCTTTTGCAACATCATTTTATACACCATAATTAGGTAGATGTTTTGGTTGATGATTTAGTTCTTAGTGTGAATGTAGAATTGAAATGGAGACAACAATATTTTGTTTCACTTCTTTCACTTCTTGCATGTTGTTCACGTATTATATTGTGTACAATTTACGAATTGTCGTTCCTGATAGTTGAAATATCAATTGTCGAAATAACATGTATTTAATGTCGAGAACAATGTTTCAAATGTCGAGAAATGTTAGAAATGTATAGAACTAGTGGAAACGGAATGAATCTTGTTCTAAATACATGAAATGTCAAGTGTTGCTATAAACATGGACCGGATGTCGATAACAACTTTTGAAATAATGAGAACAACGTGAAATGTCAAGAACTAAGTCGAACCAATTAGACATAGAAGTTCCTCAATAAGATTTCAATAGATGTGTTTTATAAATCCATCATCATTAACAAAAAGTTCTCATGATGAGTGTATTGGTATTGTTTGACTTCATATTTAATGTCACAATTGATGTTGTCCATTCCCACACCACTTCCACTCGTCCTCTATGTTGACGAATTTACCACCATGCGAGACAACAAATCTCATAACATCTCCTATATATGCATGTCATCAACGCAAATAAGATTAAATAACACAAATACCTAAAATAAACAAACTACTTGTAAGAAATATAGTCAATGGTAAAAACAAAATATTCTGTAGCATCGCTAAGTTTGTAGCATAAATCTCAACATATAAAACAATGTCAAGAATTATAGTTGAAGTGTAGTTCTCGACATTTATAAAATGTCGAGAATGATATGTCGGTAAGACAATTCACCATTTGTATTTATCATATTCTTTATCCTTAACAACCATTTTTGTAAGGAATTTATTCCATCATTAATGATATCGTCAATACATGACAACCATTGCAAATCTATCCATCAAAATTATTTGAGTGGGTTATGACACCATGCTTAAATATGAATTTGATTTAAAATGCTCCAATAAATTTGCAACAAATATCTAATATTTTTTTGACAAATCTAATCATGTATATCACATCAATTAATAAATACAATTTATCAATACAAAAAATAAAAAAAGATTTTGAAGAAAATTTACCTTCTATAGAGAATTGTAGATAGGATTAAATTTCTCGATACAAAATTATGTGATTTTCTTTGAAGTAGAAGTATGTAAGTTTTTGTGTGAGTTAATGATTTTTCTATTTCACCATCTTCATAAAAAAAAAAAAAAAATCTTTGATTATTACGTAATAGATAATGAAATGACATTTACACATTAGGTATTATTTTGTGTTATTGTAACATAATCTCTAGAAATTTGTGACAAATTGAAAAGAAGAAAAAAAAAAAAAAGCTTTATTTTTCATCAAGGGTATAAAAGACAATTTGATACCAAATTTGGTCATTTCTACAAAAGTTTCAAAATTAGACATTTTTCAATTGATAAGCATATAATTGACAATTTTTGAAAATTCCCTAATGTGAAATTATGTGATTTATGTAATTATATATTTCATTTAATGACACATAATATCATTTAAATTGATATTGTAACACCAATTGTACTAAATATCATTACTCATTTAATTATCATCTAAATGTGTATTATAAGTTGATGTCAGTACTGAATAGAGCTAAACTGCACAACAAGTAAACTTTCTCGTCCCGGATACTGTACTCTAGTTTATGTTTTGGCATAACTAATCGAGTGAGCTTCCCATCCCACAATATTACTTCCGATAGAATCAAAATCTTAGCAACATTTTTTGTCGCCTCCCATCTTTTAACTCGTTATAGTGAGATTGTGTTGTCTTTTATCACGCGGGATTCTTTAAGCCTACTTGAAATGACTTGAGACCATCTAAGTTGTTGTCCTCTTAATCTATCATTAATCGAGTATTGTGATTTGAATTTCATATCAAATGCTAGACACTGTAAATCAAATACAGTACAAAAAAGGGAGGATCAGCAATGGGGCAGAAAGCTCTGATCTACTGAAAGGGAAACGGGACAAACTTGACGGATCAAAGAAGAGTGGGTAACTTCTTGTTAGTTTTCTGACTCCAATGGGCTATGCCCTGGACTCCATTTCGAATAAAAATATTTCAATATTACTCTGCTAAGGGCGATAAGTGGTTTTCTGGCATTGCAGGCTATTGTCGTTAATCCCAAGACAAAAACATAAAAAGAGTTGGTAACAAAACCATGCATTTATAAAATAGAAATAAACCTCTATTGTACTGAGTACGCTGAAGCAGTTTCCCAGCAGAGTGTTTTAGACAGTAGAAAAAGTCCTACTCTTCTACAATTCATCTCTTTCTGAAACAACGAGAATTTTAGAAGTGAAGGGAAATGCATCTTCTACATAACCAATTTCCGAAATGATCTCGTGTTACATACAGTAAAATTATTAGTGCACACCTTTTTCATCAGCGGGCACAGCATAATTGTGTGTATTAAAGGCAAGAATCTTAATTTCTTAGTACAGTCTAGTACTAACTATTGAATCCTTCATACCGAACATGCTACTATTGTTTTTTGTCATCCTCGAAAGGATGATGGAGGATGTATATGGTCCTTGCGTACCCATCCCAAACATTTTCCCGTTAATCAGTATCTATATAACTCAAAGTGGAACCATTCCGCAATCTTTTTCCCACATGACTTCCTCGTGGTGATTTCATTGCCTTCTCTTCATCCCAACTTTGATCCCAATGTTCAGCTATTCCAACACTTGAGGAAGAATTGGAGTCTTTCTGCCCCATTTCAAGTGCCCGATATGGGACTCCATCAAGATGTCGTCCCCTTTTTCCCAACTTGCAGCATGCACATATCCCTGCTATAAGCAAACCAGTAGCAAACAATAGGTATGTTCCTTCGACTGGCGGGAAATACGTGGTATAAAAACCTTCTGATCCTGCATCTCCCACATGAATCGCACAATTCTCGTGTCCAGTACTTAGCAAAATCGAAGAGATTCCTTCTGTATTTGATGGCAAATTTACCTGAGACATCAGAAGGAATAAAAAAAAGGATCAGAAAATGAGTCAGGATATACATATGCTTGATTTTAGTAGGAGAGAAAACGAGAAATCATTCATCTTCGTACTTTCCTTTAATCAATACTGTAGTACTTCAATCAAAGTATTTCATGAAAAACATGAAAACAAACAATAAAAATCAATACCTTCTTGACTTGGTGAGTGGGAATTTCTATACTTGCCAGAATTTCATTCATGGGACGAACAACAATATTTATCTTAAGAGAGCTCTCAAAATCATTCACGACAAGCATGTGTGATCCTCCAGACCCTGCAATGAAGATAGATACTTGTGAACTATTTTGCCGTTGAAAGAGAGAAGCAATGAAAGTTGACAACTTGTTAGGAGTAAGTTTTAGCTTGTGACTTTTGCGGTGGCTGTCATTGAACCAACTTAAATCTGAACTAAGATTTAGATCACGTCTTATCCTAACTTTTTTCTCTCAGTGTCACAGTCGGCCCAGCTGAGTGGCCTCATGATAATAAACAAATGACGCAGGCATTGGCTAAAAGGATTTGCAAATCACATAATGCTTTGAAGGAGCGAGAATATTTGAAAGCACTGCGGGTTCCTCGTTTGATTAATTGCAACTCATCTTTAAGATGAAGTTCACGTGTCTTGGAACGATGGCCGAAAGAATTTTCCAAAGCAAGCCAAACGTCTTTGGCAGTATTGAGACCTAGCACTTCTGCCATAGCTTCTTTTGTGAGGGAGGAAAGAAGCAAGCTGAGGATGCGCTGATCTTGGAGTTTTCAGTCCATGTATTTCTAGATTGCTATAGAAGAATCATCGACAGAGATGGAGTCTTTGGTTGGAGCAACGATGGACCCATCGACATAGCCAAAAGTCCCTGCCATTCAAGAAGTGGGATGAGCTTATTTCTTCAGAGAAGGTAATTTGAGAAAGATAGTTTAATTGTCACCATATGAATCATGGTGTTGAAGGAGAGAAGGGAATTGGAGGAATTGGTAGCCATGATGAACGATGGGAGATTGAACCCGTACGGCTCTGATACCATAAAAGGATTTGCAAATCACCACACTTTTGATGTTGGTGGTTTCTCTATTTATAATATGATTTACAATGTGTACATCTACAATAAAGGGAAATAATCAATCATCTCCTACAATTAAGAGAATCCTGTGAGTCAATGGTGGAGGAATTACAAGGATTCTCTACGTCAAGTTGACGTAGAGGCCATCGATTAGACACGACAAGAGAGAGAACAACTGTGACGGTGGAAGCTTTGACCACAGGACTAAAGGTGTCAATATAGTCAAGTCCAGGAAGCTGTGTATAGCCTTGGCAACTAGGTGAGCCTTGAACCAATCAATGGAACCATCAGAATGATATTTGGTCCTAAAGACCCACTTGGATCCCACAGTATTTGTATTGGGCGGTCGAGGAACAAGAACCCAAGTATCATTATTGAGCAATGCTATAATTTCTGCATCCATAGCGGCAAGCCATGCATGATTCTTAGCAGCAAAGAGAAATCCTTTAGACTCAGAAGTACTGAGCAAGGCCTGTAGAAGGGTCGGAGGTTGCACGGAGCTGAATAGAGCCGGATGCTTGGGCTTGAAGATCCCATCACAGGCTCGAGTGACCATAGAGTGACGAAGAGGTGGAGCTGGATTAGACACTGAGGTGGATGTATCTGATGCAGGGGAGGAAGCTCTAAAGATTAAAGGATCATGATGCTCAAGTGCAGTAGGATCCAAACTAGATGATGGGCTAGAAACCTGCATGGAATCAGAAACGGGAGAATCATCACAGATGGTGCATGGATCAAGAAGGGAAGGTGTGACATTGGTCACGGGAGATAGAGCCAGATGAGTAGAAATGGAAGTGCATGGCTTTAGAAAGTTAGATAGAACCAACTCATAAGAGGAATGTGCCTGTGAAGAATCTAAAAAAGGAAAGAAAGTTTCATCAAATTGAGCATGCCGAGTAATGTAAATACGGGAAGTAGCAGAGTCCAAGCACGGAAGCCTTTATGAGATGGACTATAACCAATAAAAATGCAAGGCAAAATACGCAGAGCAAATTTATTAGAAACATAATCACGTAAACAAGGATATACCCGACAACCAAAGGGATGGAAATGCTCATAATTAGGAGACTTACCATATAGAACCTCAAAAGGTAAAATACCACCAAGGATTGGCATGGGAAACCAGTTGATAATGTAAGTAGCAGTGCTGAAAGCATCAACCTAAAAATGAGTGGAAACATGAGAATGAAAGAGAAGAGGAAGACATGTTTCAGTCACATGACGATGTTTGCATTCAGCACACCCATTCTGGGAAGGGGTATAAGGACATGGCATTTGATGATGAATGCCATTGTCCCGAAGAAGATGAGATTGAAATCGATTACTGGTGAATTCGACTCCTCCATCACTTTGAAATATTTTTATTTTTGCCGAGAGTTGATTTTCCACAAATCATTGGCAGCGAATGAAAATATCAAAGAAATCAGACTTTAGTTTCATGGGGGTAAAGCCATGTGAAACACGAGTGGTCATCAATAAATAACACATAATAAATAAAATTCGTATTTGATTTAATAGGGGATGGACCCCAAATATCACAGTGAATTAGGTCAAGCACAGAATTAGATCTACTATCATTAGAAGAAAAGGGCAATCGATGACTTTTTGCTAATTGACATGTGGAGCATAAAGTCGGAGTCGAAAGCAAAGAAGTAAGAGATAAATGGCCCTTTTTATTCAATAAAGATATTGTAGAATGATTGATATGTCCAAGTCTAGCGTGCCATAAATCAAATGAAGCACGTAAAGATTTTTTTGCAAGAACAGAAAGAAAGGTCTGATTTCCGCGTTCCAGCACATAAAGACCACCTTCTTGTTTATCGGTTGCCACTGCCTTTCCTGTTTGTTGGTTCTGTACAATACATTGATCATGAGTAAATATAATAGTGAATGGAAAATCAGTTGTTAATTTACTAATGGATAAAAGATTTTTGGTAAGATGGGGAACAACAAGCACGTCTAGCAATTGAATATTTTGAAAGGGGGAAACACTACCAGTGTGGGTAATTGGAAGAGAGGCTCCATTGCCTACATGTACACGGTCCTTACCAGAATAAGGTTCTGACATGTCCAGTTTACCCAAGTGATGGGTCATATGTGCCAAGGCACCCGTGTCCATGTACCAATCAGATCAGCTTCAGTTGAAAGAGAGCAAGCGGTAGTAAATGCTTCAGCAAGTTGAGCATCAACTCGATCATAGCAATTTTGACAACGATCAGCGGTATGGCCCTCGATTTTGCTTATTTGACAATGGGGATTGTATTGACGGCGGCCTCGACCAAGTCCACTATTTCGCTGGTATCCACCACGACCACGAAACTATTTGGAGTGTCCACCACCGTGAGAGTTAAAAGAGGAACCATGGGTGGAGTTGAAAGCAGCAGGGGCAATAGGGGATTGCTCAAGAAATTTTTGGAATATTGCAAAACTTTCAGCCTTAGAAACCAGATCGGTGAAAGGGAGAATGTGTGTAAGCGACATTTGGGCAGTAGAAAAGGTGGAGAAATCAGCACCCAGCCCCCGAAGAAACTAATGAGATTTGTCTGTATCATCAACGGGACGACCCATTGTCGATAGCTGATCACATAATGCTTTGAAGGAGTGAGAATATTCAGAAACACTACGGGTTCCTCGTTTGATTAATTGCAACTCATCTTTGAGATGAAGTTCACGTGTCTTGGAACGATGGCTGAAAGAATTTTGTATCTGGGTTGCTATAGAAAAATCATCGACAGAGATGGAGTCTTTGGCTGGAGCAACGATGGACCCATTGACATAGCCAAAAAGTCCTTACCATTCAAGAAGTGGGATGAGCTGATTTCTCTAGAGAAGGTAATTTGAGGAAGATAGTTTAATTGTCACCATATGAATCATGGTGTTGAATGAGAGAAGGGAATTGGAGGAATCGACAGCCATGAGGAATGTTGGGAGATTGAACCCGTACGGCTCTGATACCATAAAAGGATTTGCAAATCACCACACTTTTGATGTTGGTGGGTTTCTCTATTTATAATATTATTTACAATGTGTACATCTACGATAAAGGGAAAGAATAAATCATCTCCTACAATTAAGAGAATCCCGTGAGTCAATGGTGGAGGAATTACAGGGGTTCTCAATATTGGCCATCTCTCAAAGTAGGCTTACAAAGCATTCAAGTTCATAACCACCCATAAAAAAAATAATGAGAAGATCATATATCAGATTTTACAAGATACCAGCTTATTCGTTAGTTTATTGATGTCTTCTATCAAATTTAAGTCGTAGATCATCATCTAAACTAGTCTTCCAAAAACTTAACCTCGCCAGACACTTGATTAGCAGTGCAGGACATCGTGGGTACTAGTACCAACTAGTAGTGTTAGACCTTTGCCAATTTGTCCTACTACAACACAGGCATAGGTCGAGGACCCATCTAAGAATTTATGTGAATCTTTGTGGGTTAGGATCTGTTAAATATTCAATGTAATTGGTAAGTCTGTGAACAAAATAGAATAAACTTAATAAGATTGTAAAAATTAAGGAGTAATGTGCAATTAGTAAAAGTTGTGTTATTTTAGGTCTAATGCTCAGGAAAGAAGGAAAAACGGTGCAAAATTTCGCTAGACTATCGCCAAGGTTTGGATTGAGCATCAGAAACAGAAACTACGTCGCCCGCCTGTCGTCTCGCCTTAGCTCGAGCGACAACCTGTCGCTCATCCCTCGCTCGAGCGATAGTGTCATCTATAAATTTTTTAATTATTTTTTGAAATGCTTTTTATCCTACCCATTCATTCCAAAACCTACATATAAATTCCTAAATGCCTTTGATCGATTTTTCTAAGGTTGAACATTGAGAGAAACACATTCCTTTGAGATCATCTTCATATATTTTGCTTTCAACCTTCGTCCTCTTATTTGGCTATAGCGGTAAAAACATCAAATTCGCAATTCAAATACCAAATTGGTGCTTCCTTCATATCTGTTAGAGTTTCTAAAGATTAAGGGAAGGTGACTAGAGTTCCAATCCTTGAAGAACGCGGTGTTCTTCGCCAATCCACAGGAGATAGATGATTTCACAAAGCTGAGAGTTGTTGCAAGAGAGCGCAATCCAAGAGATATTTGGAAACTACAGTTGAGAGTTGGTGCAAAAGCACGAAATCTAGGAGAGCTGTTGAAATTGTAGTCAGGAGATCAAATAGTACGTGTCATTATTTAGTCTGGTAGATTGTAAGTTATAAATCGTTTATAGTGACTTGTTGATTGGAAAAGTGTTCAGAGTTTTTACCCAGTTGGAGTTTTTCCACGATCAATTCTGTACTTTTTTATTGCTTTCATTATTGCGGTAATTCAACATAGGAAAATATGAATTGCATGATTAACCATCTAGAAAATAATTTACTGACTTGTTGCTATTTAATTATTAAGTAATTTAAATTCCAAGTAATCACCTATTCACCCCATCTAGGTGTAATTTGGGTCGAACTTCGTATTTTCAATTGGTATCAGTCTTATTTCGATTCCTGGCCCTTAATTAATTCTAGATGAGTCAGTTATTGTCGGTGCCTCCATTTTTCGACGGAAGCAACTATACTTATTGGAAAGGTCGAATGAGAGCCTTCCTTAAAGCATTGGATGCAAGTATTTTCATTAGCGTTCACACTAGGTGGACTGTACCTACAACTATTGTTGCTGGTGTAGCTACACCTACTGATATTTTACTCTGGTCTAAAGATGATTTAGCTGAGTGTAACTAGAACAGTAATGACCTTCATGCCCTGTTCATGTTCATGGCTGTGTCTACTGAAGAATTTACGAGAGTGTCGATATATGAGACTGCTAAAGAAGTTTGGGACATCTTAGAGACCACACACGAGAGAACTAAAACTGTGAAAAATTCTAAACTGCAGATGTTTGCCTTTAGGTTTGAAGAAATTAGAATGAATGATGATGAATCGTTCGATGAATTCTATGCGAAGTTGAATGACATAGTGAAGTCGAGTTTTAACATAGGTAAAAATATACCCGAGTCCAAAATCGTTAGAGAAGTTCTTAGATCCCTACCTGAAAGGTTTAGACCTAAAGTTACTACGATTGAAGAAAGCAAGAACTTAGATGCAATTAAGATAGAAGAAATCATAGAATCTCTTCAAACCTATGAACTCACAACTTCTTAGCCTAAAAAGGTTAAATCCATAGCCATGAATATTGTTAGAGAACAAAAGAGTGAGTATACTGATACTGAGACGTTTATGGACGACAAAATAGCTTATTTCATTACAAAATTTCAGAAGACGATGATGAATAGAAGAAAGTCTCAAGAGTGGAAAAATGAAGTCCCTAATAAGTTCTCGAAAGATAGACGTGAGAAGAATAACTCTAGGACTGCTAATAAGAAAACCTAATATGTTAGATGCCATAAGTGTCAGGGTTACGGTCACTATAAGAATGAATGTCATAACTTGAAAAAGAGTTCGAATAAAGAAAGACGTAAGACATTAGCAGTGACCTTGAGTGGTGATGAGTCAGACTCGAGTGCTCAGAGTGATACATCTGGTGGTGAGGATGAACAAAATTTCATGGCCTTCACATCTATAGCTATGATTGAATCTGATAAAGAAATTGAAAATGACGAAAGTGATGAACAAAGTGAGAAATCCAAGGAAGACTCTGATGATGAACCTAATATTCACGAATCGTATCGTGAACTATTTGATGAGTCTTAAGATTAAAAATGTCAATAAAGCTGTTCTGAAAAAGGTAAATGATCTTGAAAGAGAAAGAAAAACTCATAGTTGACCTTCAAGACTCTACCAAAAATTTGAGTGAGTTGAAGTTTGTTAATGTGATCTTAAAAAATCTAACTCCCAACTCCAATCATTCATGGGTGGTTCGCAGAAACTTGACAATTTGTTGGAGATGAACAACTCTACTGGAAATATGCATGGTCTAGGTTACGTTCAAAATAGTAATACTACTACTAGTACATCCAAGACCACGTTCGTCCCGATTACTAACAAAACTCAGAAAATTACTTATCCTGAACCAAAGGGTAAAAATGTCTTAGGATCGAGACCTACAAGACAATGTAGGGTTAATCAGTCCTACATATTGACAACAACCTCTGAGCAGGTTTGAACCTAGGTTCATTCTCACTTGTCACTATTGTGGCGTACTGGGACACACCAGGCCTATGTGTCGTAAACTCACAACTAGAAGTAAAAGTCAGCATTTCTCTAGCAAGGTTAACTTTCTCGTCAATCAGGTTAGCCACTTAACTGAGATGATGATTCAGTTAAGTAGAATCACTTCTACTTCTAAAAAGGTTTGGGTTAAAAAGAGCGACCTGGAAGGTCGTGAAATTGATCGTGCTCTTAAAGATAAGAACATCCATATTTCTCCTTGATTAGTTTCTTAGGTGCACGCATGTGCAGTTCATTGAATAAGTATTTTTAGTGCATGCTCGTACTTTATCACTATGTGACATTGATTTATGCATGCATCGTATTTGTTTGTTTGTTTTCTATTAGAACACTTGTGCATATTTTTTATTTGCTTGTACTTTTATTTTTGTGTGTTTGACATTTTTTTGTGCTTGGTGCATTTATGTCTTCAATTACAAATAACCAAATAAATAAATAAATAAATAAAAATTTGCAGGAGATTTTGTTAAGGTTCAACTTATAGTGAGCTTGATCTTGTTGGTTGTGATGAAGCACGAGTTTTTATGAGCTTTAACATAATTTCTACAACTGGCTTAAGTTATTTATGAAGTACTTAGTATTGGTTTCTTCATATATCATATGCACTACATATGCATTGCACATACTATGATTTTGTTAGTGGGACTATACCCGTGTGTGAGATTTAGGATGTCAATCACATGTTAGTAGGATGACTTTGAACATGAGTTCGCCTTATTTATTAGACATAAGCTCAATATTATCCTCGATAAAAATTAAAAAAAAATAAAGGAAAATGTTCAATATCTTATGTTCTTCTTTGAAACCTATTTGACTCGAACTATTAAGTTTGAGGGGTTTTTCGTAACCTGGTGCCTAGAGTCGATTGACTTGGGTTAACCGGCTTAACAGTTGTTACATGAGTTATTTTAGTCGCTTAATGGAGAAGAATCCACACTTAAGATTTGAAAATTGTTATGAGCTTAAAATATTTACAGTTCAAAAAAATGTATGCTAAAAGTCAGGGGAGAAAATAAATTGTTCCCTCAAATGAGCTTGAATATATAGGTTCTAGCATACTTTACTTGGTTTGATTTTCATAACTAGAGAAATATCATTAAGGGCAGTGATGTTTCACACGTCATTTCTCACAAAATTAAGATTTGAAGTCTTACTACCAGAGGATTAGTGACACTATACACATATGGGTCACTTATACAATTTATTCAATGTTTAACTTGGGTCAAATGTGTGAGAAGGTGTATTATTCATTGTTTATACTTATGCCTGATAACACTTGCATTGTTGGGTTAGTGTGTATTATATCTTGATTCCTTGTCATTATGTGACAAAAAGGGGGGAGTAACACAATTTAAGAGACACTTGATTGCCTCGATTGCATTAAAGAATTGCATTAACATGATATAATTTATTTTTTTTGCCTTGATTGCATTAACATGATATATAAAGATTTTTGCCTTAAAAGGCACTACATGATAATCTCAATACTGCTAGATTAAGTTTTGATGTTTTGTAGTGTCAATGTTTCATTTTAGTATGTTGGGTTGCATTGATATTACGTCTAATTTAGCATATGATATGAAACTAAAAAGATGCATTATGAATTATTAACTACTTAAATCATTCTTAGTTCTTACACTGTAAACTGCTTGATGAACTGCATTTACACTTAATATCGTTTCATATATGTTTTACACTGTGTATTTGAGTTATCTATTTCAAGAAACGGGGTTTGACAAATGAAAAGTAGAATTTGATCATGACAATTATTGGTTGTGTCAATCGTTGAGTCTCTAATTTTATTTTACTACTACATTAACTTTAGATTGTAGTTTTGTCACAAAATGTCAAATGGGAAGCTTGTTAGGCATTCAATGTAATAGGCAAGTCTGTGAACAAAAGGACTAAAATCAATAAGACTGTAAAAGTTAAGGAGTAATGTACAATTATTTAAAGTTGTGTTATTTTAGGTCTAGGGTTCGAGAATGAGAAAGAAGGAAAAACAATTCGGAATTTCGCTAGACTGTCGCTAAGGTTTGACTCGAGCGTCAAAAACAGAAACTGCGTCGCCCGCCTGTCGCCTCGTCTTAGCTTGAGCGGCAACTTGTCACTCGACTGTCGCTCATCCCTTGCTCGAGCGACAGTGTCATCCAAGAATTTTTTTAATTCATTTTTTATCTAGTCCATTCATTCCAAAACCTACATATAAATTCCTGAACATCTCTGAGCGGTTTTTCTAAGGCTGAACATTGAGAGAGACACATTCCTTTGAGATCATCTTCATATATTTTGCTTTCAACCTTCGTCTTGTTATTGGCTATTGGTAGTAAAAACATCAAACTCATAATCCAAATACCATACTGCTGCTTCCTTCATATCTGTTAGAGTTTTTGAAGATCAAAGGAAGGTGACTGGAATTTCAATCGTTGAAAAACGCGGTGTTCTTCGCTAATCCACAAGAGATAGACGATTTCACAAAGCTATGAGTTGCTGTAGGAGAGCGCAATCCCGGAGAGTTTTGGAAATTACAGCTAGGAGTTGTTGTAGGAGCACGAAATTCAAAATAGCAATTGGAATTGCAATTAGGAGATCAGATAGTACGTATAAATCGTTTATAGTAGATTGTTAACCGACAAAATGTCCGGAGTTTTTACCCAGTTGGGGTTTCTCTGCGATCAACTCTGTGTTATTTTATTGCTTTCATAATTGCGGTAATTCAACATAGGAAAATCTGAATTGCATGATTAACCATCGAGAAAATAATTAATAATGATTTGTTGCTACTTAATTGTTAAGTAATTTAAATTCCACGTAATCATCTTATCTAAGTGTAATTTGGGTCGAACTCCGTGTTTTCAGGATCAAATTTGGGGAGTGAAATGAATAGGATCAAATACGCGTACCTTTTCCAAGAGAAGGAACACATGCTGTGATTTTGTATCGTGCAATGTGGCACTTATTAGACACCATGTCACATATCTCTGACTTTGGCTGATTCACTGGATTTTGAGCATCCCTAGTATTCGAATTAGCCGATGGAACTGGGCTTGGCGATGGAGACATCTATATACACGATATAAACATTCTTTACTTTCCATTACCCCTTAATGAAATCATAGTCTAAAACTTAACCCGGGGACAGCCATTGACAAATCAAGACATACAAACAAAAAGAAATGTGCATACCTGATCGGATTTTTTGGGTTGTGACAGTGAATTGTGATTAACCAGTATTAAATTTCTAAACAACACAAGAAAAGATGCATTGGATTGACATGGGACGAGGGAACTCAAGAGAAAAATCAGCAAAATCGAAGTCCATTGATTCATAGTCAAGTTTGTGAAGCTAAACTCTATGTTTTGGGTGAAATTTGCAAGCCTTGTGGGATCACTACTAATATTCATTCAAATATTAATGTAGGATAACAATTTGGATGGACATGGAAGAGGGACTAAGGTTTACAGGGAAACAAACAAATCTGACGGATGAATTGAGGAAACGAATAAAACAAGCATCAATCTCTAACAAAGGCGGGGTTTTTAATGCAACTCAGTTTGGATTAGTAGATTTTTCAGTTTTCAGCCGGCCCCCATATCTCAAGAATCGGCAACTCGACATAAAAGTACTGCATTATTAGCAGTTTTGTGGAAAAGTTTAAGAACTTGATTCTTATTACTATTGAATACAATGAATAGTATCAGCTTATACTTTAGATTAATTGGTTTAATGTGATATCAAAACCGAAGGACCTAGTTTAGAATTCTCAAATGAAATTTTTACGTCAAGTAATTCAACACTGCCATAAAGGTCTTTAATTAAGTTCATGCATCCTTTTAAGGAGGCTAGAGACGACTGCTAGCGAGCTACACAATCTATGATTTTGGCTGCCTATGTCAGACCAACAAGCCTTAGTGTTTTTGTTATTTATTTATTTTTTTTTCATAATAAAGACAAAATTAAAAATAGTTTGCAAGCTTGGAAACTCAAAGAACAGGCCAAGTCTCTTAAAGTTTGGTGGCTCGAACCCGGTTTGCACCTCTTTTCAATACAAGAACAATGCAAAAATAATCATCTCTGTATATTTCTCCAATATTTGAGGGCAATAATGATCCATATAAACTACAAACACAAAACGTGCATTTAAAAGTCAAATCAAATTTGTTATTCTCATTAGATTATTCAGCAACAAGCACAACGTTCTTCTCGGCCCCAGTGGCTGCACGAAAAAAAAAGAAAAAAAAAAAAAAAATTGGAAAACACAATGAACTTCAACATCTAGTTTAAAAAATGTAACAATATCACCAATAATACAAGCACTCAACAATGATTTAATATCTAATTGTGGAATACAATGATAGGAAGCTGATTAGTGATTAGTGGTTTTCCATTGATAACAAGAAGTTGCAAGTTGAATACATGGAAGCAGCAGCAGCCCTGACAGCTAAATCCCTTTCTGAGTCATTGGCTTCTCTGAATCTGCATAATAAATAATTGTGAATTAGTACAATTTTTGTTTTACAACGAACAAAAAGTGGGATTAATTTGGAGTGAATCTCTTCCAATTTTTTAAATAACAAAACAAGAAAGAACAGCAAAGTTTGGAATGGGATGTAAAACCTGACCTCACATATAAAAAAATGGAACAAACGAAGTAGTAAAAATATTAATCGGCTTAGCAGAAAATATTAAACCAATATAGATTAGTATGCAGATGGTATCGAAAGAAGTGGCAAAATATGGTTCATGCAGCCAACTCCAAATTTATGGAAACAAGGCTTAGTTTCACAAATGAAGTACAAAATTATATCAAACCAGTACTATCATAGTTTTGACTGCTGAAAACTTTCTTGAACGAGTGTTGGAATTAAACTC
This sequence comes from Fraxinus excelsior, assembly GCA_019097785.1. Lineage (NCBI taxonomy): Eukaryota > Viridiplantae > Streptophyta > Magnoliopsida > Lamiales > Oleaceae > Fraxinus > Fraxinus excelsior. The sequence goes on from CM032629.1 coordinate 26,991,333, forward strand.
CAACTAAAGGATGGAAACCAGGTGAATTTTTTTCAGATTTGGCATAAATAGTTTGCTTGTTGACAGCATAGATGTTCAACAGCATAACTGATTTCTGCAGACCAAAAAAGGTAACATACACGTGCACCTAAGCTTAATCTTGTGCGTTTCTCCAAGATGCCTGGATTTTGAGTGTTTTCTATGAAATTGCAAGTCAAAATCACTTTTCTCATGCAAGAAATGATAAGAACATCACAAACAAATTATGGGCCTGTTTGGGTCGGATTTTAATCTGAGTCAAGTCAAACAATCAATATCAACCACATCTTTTATGGGCCCTACATTTTTTCAACCACACATTTCAGAAACTTGTATTACAATCCACTTAAAATCTGATTTTAATTTACACCAAACACCCTCTATATATACCCGATAATCCACAAAAAGCAATATTTGCAAACTTCAGTACAAGTTTAATGATGTGTTTGAAATTTAATTATGTTTACCTGAAATTATTTGGACTTGTTTGCTGCAAACCATGATGACTACTATGTTTGGAAAGAGTCGGTTCACTCCACAACTGCATTTCCTTTACTTGGTTCAACCAACTTTCCTGATTACAACAAAAAACCGAATATATTCAGCATAAATTCATTTCCTAGACTGTGATTGAACATTTAACGTATCGTGTTTGTTATAAATGACTGGACTATATAGTGAAAAAGACTAGCTTTTTTCTCCTTTTCAATACTATTTAGGGTTATCCAATCCGCATTACCAAACATGCACTTGTAGTTCTTCACACTGCTGGAAACTCACCAGTTGACTCTCTTCCGCAGATAGTGCTCTATCCATTTGTCCAAACATTGTTCCCCATCTAACAAAGTGAGAATTGACCATTCCTTTGTCAGGATGGCAAAAGTTAGAACCTGCTGCATATAGATCATTCTCTTGGTGAGATGAGAATTCTCTAGACATTAGGCAAGGTAATTCTGTATTAATTACAGCCCGAACTCTCTTCTTACTACGCCGCAACGCTGCAATTGGAGAACATACTGCATTAGGAATCTATTACCAGTAACGGAATTTCACTTTTAAAGTACCAATTTACCTTCAAGACGTCCTTTGATATCTTGATTAAGAAGTTCCAACCATTGGGAAGCTACATTAGCAGCTGAAAATAAAACAGCACTCATATTAGCTTACTACTTCCTTTGATCTAATGTATTGGATTGTGAAGTTTTGCCTCTCATGTAAGGCGTAAGCAGCAATGCATTTTGAGGTATAAGCTACAACCAAAATCAAAATAATAGTTCCAAAAATCCAAAATCTACATATATACACAATTGTACCCGCAATAAACCATAAACTATCTAAAATATTCATGGCAAAACATTGCCGAAAAATTAGAAATCTAATTTGCAATTCAAAACATAAAATGGATCAACAAAGTAGTAAATAATAAAATTGTCCAAAATAAAATGTAACAATTGACCAGTAATTAAAGAATCTTGCTTGCTTTGAATAAAACAAATAAAAGAAATCCAAACAAAAGAAAACAAAAATATGAAGGCAACAAGAAGAAAAATATAAAACAAATAAAGATGTCAAGATTTAATATGTTGGTCTCCTGTCACCAACCGTCTATCGCTGTAAATGCAACTTCACTTGGGAGAGGGGATCGTGGCACTTCTGTTGTAGGAGGCTAGGAAAAGTGTGCTTTGCTAGTTCTCTTTATTTATTTTTTCCATTTTCTATTTTTTAGGTTTGTATTGTGTTCAAATAGCCCAAAAAACCCTACAAACGTTCAAGGTGATAAAAAAAAACTAGTTCAAAGAAGCCCACGACTGAGTAAGTCAAATTGTAAGGCTTGACAACTGGCACTCAAAATGTAAGAATGGTGGCCAAATGAGGCATGCCTCAAGGTGTAAGCCTTGAGCTCTTTACAAAATAATGCAAGCAATAATAATACAATTAACCAACCTTTGACAGAGAGCGAATTAACAGTATTGGAAAGATTTGCTGACTCCTCATTTGACGAAGAGTTAATATTCTCTGATGCAACAGTTACACACGATGATGACTTTAGTACGAGTCCATCATTCTCTTTTTTAATGCGGCTGTATGAAGGCTTACTTTCAAAAATCCTTGACTCTCCCTTGAATGAAAAACTATTTCCTCCAGTAAGTTCAGAGTTCAGAGAAGATTTGCTCAATGATTGCCTGCTCATAGACAAGATATCTTCACTGTTAACTCTCAAAAAACTTGTTTTTTCCAGGTCCTTTTTATTGCTAAATTCTTCCGTGCTACACTTTTTTAGATTACTTCGCTTGCTTTCAGACCTCACCAGGGCTTCTATGATAGAGCGAACCTGTTTACTGTTTCTCACATGGTTTATGATTCCAGGATTTAGTCCGTTAAGCAATCCACTTGGAGCAGCGACCTTTGCAAACTTATCTGCCTGCTCTTTCTTGGCAAGTTCTATATTTCTCTTCATCACATCATTTTTACTCTTCCTTGCGCGTGGCTTTGGCATTGCCATTGGCACTGCCCCATAAGAAGTCGAGAGATAACCATTTTGTTTCATCTTATTCCAAACTCTCATTGGATCTTTTACCTTCAATGGACCTACAGCACTCCCACAATCAGAATTGTCCCTTGACTTTGAGTGCTCGTAAGTTTTGTATGGATAGAAAGGGTCATGGTTGATTGAACTGGAAATATCTTCAGCATTTATATCTAACTTAAACCCTCTTGAATTTGAAAAATCATCATTACATTCCTTTTGTTCAATCCCGAATGTGGGCTGTTTGTTGCATTCCTCAATACATACTTCAGTATCATCATCAACAGCATTGCTGACAGAGCCAGCATTCATATTGAGATCAAGTGCGCGAGGAGCAGAGTGGATCACTGGATTTGCTGCATTACTTCCCCCTCTTCCTCCTTGATCTATATAAAATTTTGTTTTTTTTTTCAGATTATTTTAAGGAAAAATATTCTCTTTAGCATTTTTTTTTTCCGACTACACAATTCTCCCACCAAAAGTGCTATTAATATTTCACCAAGAAATCAATCAAAAACATTTGAATCATTTTAAATTAAAACCCAAAACTCATAAGCCTCGTATCAGACTGGAGAGATACAAATTTATGCTCGGGAAAAGTTATTAAAATAAGAAATTCAAATTTGCATCCTGAATTTCTATCAATTAACGGAATAAACCACTGAAACTACACAAGAAAAGTACATTAAGAAAAAAAAGACGTACCATCAGAACGAAAAACGACTTCAATATCACGCATTTTGACTCTTTTTTGAGGAATTGCATACATTTCTTCACCTTCCACAATACCTCTTTTCTGTCCCACCGTTGCCTAAAAATCAAAACCAAGAACATCACGAATTTACACAAAAAATAAATATATTCCAAATAAAAATAAATAAATAAATAAAAATCAACATTGTTTCTTAGACCCTCACATTTGATTCAGATCTGGACATCCCTAAAGATTGATTCTTAAACCAACTTTCACTCCCCATCAATGCTCGAGAAAATGGAGCACGACACTTTAAACAAAACCCACAAAATCCAAATTCAAATTGAAATCTTTAATCCCCATATCAAGAAAAGATTTCAAAGCAAAATGTTGTAGTGAAAAACAACTATTTATTAAGCACTTGCACAAGTGTATATTCACCTCTCTTTGGGATGTAGAAGTTAAAAGGAGGGAAAATGGTAGTAGTAGGTTTGGATTCAAATTGGCAAATGTGAGCTTGGAGAGAAGCATTCGTCTGATGAATCTTTGGGAATAATTGGGTCACATGCAAAAGTTCAAACGTTTCATGCCATTTGTTTTGTTAATGTTTTGGTGTTTAGGTTTTCAAATTCAAATAGAATGAAGGCTTTTTGTTAGGGACCACGTTAAGGTGCAATTGCCAATTAGTACTATAAATGATTTGTAGATTGATTTTTTTTTTTTTTCCTCAGTTTAAATGTCATAAATTTGTCCTTAATTTATGTCGAGAAGCAAGCTACAAGCATTAGCATCCGCTTTTTTACCTTAAAAAAATTAAAAAAGAAGTAAGGAATAAAATTTATGATTTATTCTTCGTGAGACTTTATCTTAAGACACTGACTTAATATGAATAATTTAATATTGTATTTTGAAAATTCAACTCTCCTTGATGACATTGGGTATATGTAGGGATGTCAACGAGTCGAGGCGAAAAAAAAAACGCCTGGGTTCGGCTAGAGCTTTTTTCGAGCTCGAGTGTTTTTTTGCCCGAGCCAAAAAAATAAGGCTCGGCCCGAGCCGGCTCGTGTTTTTTGATTTTTTTTTCTCCTTGCAAAGGCAGCTTAACTTAAAGCTGCTTGCGCAGGCAGCTTTTTTTTTTTTCTAAAATTGGCAGGCGCGCTCGGGCCAGCAAGCCTGAGCCGACGAGCTTTTTTGCCACCACTAGGTATATGGAGCTCAAAACAGTCAAGAATTGTTGTGCTCAAATTTAGCGTACAAATGAATTATAGTTCACATTACGCCAAAAAATGGTATTTGCAACATATAAAAGACAATATTCACTAGTTAAATGTTGCTAAATGGGTCTACCGCAACATTTGAATAAGTGAATGTTGCCATTGGTTGACATAATTGAGCTTTAGCAACATTTTTTAAATAGACGTTGCAAATGTCGCATTTCGCAATATTTATTTAATGTTGTGAAAATTTCTATCTTTTGCAACGTTTATTCAACGTTGCTGAAACTCGTATAATCTAGGCTTTTGCAGCGTTCAATAAACGTTGCGAAAAGTAACTTTTTGCAACGTTTATTAAACGTTGCGAAAAGTCTGTTTTTTGTAACGTTGAATAAACGTTGCGAAAGAGTTGGAAAAATGACCATTAATATCACTTAAATTGGGAGACCCAACAAAAAATAGGAAAACTTAGATAAACTTCGCGCCCGTCTCTCTCATCTTCTCTTCTTCACTCCCGCCGTCTCCTGTCATTCTCTCAATGGTGATCTTCTGTTGTCGGTCATCGAACGCCCACACTCAAGTGCTATAGTCAGTATATTTCCTTATTTTCTATTGCTATTTCTTCCTGTTTTCTTCACTATGTGTTTGATAATAACCCTTAGAGTGTTTATTGTGTTCTTTGCTGTGAGAACACGTTGCTGCATTTGATTTCTGGTGGTTTAATGGGTTTTCATTATTCGCTTGTTTTGCAATATGAATGGTGGGCAGGGGCAAGACACTCGGATCTGGGTCTGCGAAGAAGGCCCAATCAAGGAGTAGCAAGGCGGGGCTCCAGTTTCCCGTGGGTCGTATTGCCCGTTTTCTCTGAACTATCGGTTTATAAATAAACTCAAATGCAATGTCAGAATTGCAACCTAAAACTAGTCTACCCAAGAAAAAATCAGCTGTCATCTGTTGGGTTCATCTTTGAGGTACGAGAGTTAGTGGTGGAATAATCCTTTTTTTTAGGTTCATGGGTTTGTTGTTTATAATGTTGTCTTGGCTTGCTATGTGTTAATGAATGGATGTGAGTTTTTGTTCGATTGAATTATGTGGGGATTATGGTCCTGTCTCGGTATTGTAAGATTAATAATTGTTTGAAGTTTTCTTTTAACAGAATCTATGTTGAATTAGTGTTAATGCTTTGCTATTCTCATTTAAATTCGTTGTGCTTTTAGATCTCTGTGTTACAAGGAGCCAGTTATATATCTTAATTTGATGTGGGTATTCAGAGACTCAATTTGAGTAGAAGGGATTGAAAGAGGGAGGGATAGACCAAAAGAATTACAATCTTTTAGGGTTGCTTTGAGTCTTCTAGTAGATCTCGTAATGCATCAAAAGGGGTGGTGAAAAACTATTCTTGTAGTGTAAAAAAGACTTTGTTCTTGTTGTAATTTGGGATCAACTTCATAAAATGAACAGAAAAATTGATTGGTAAGGAGGTTTAGTTTGTTGTTGTCTCTATTTATTTGGTTACGGATTTCTTGAAATGTCTTGGACAACGAAAGATCAAGATCTGAACTGTAAGCTTCCAAATTAAACAGTTTGGTTACTTCATCAGAGTACAATTTACAAGATATCTATGCGACGTTCATTTTATCGTTTAGTGTCAAATATTGCTGCAATAAATACTTATGATCATTTCTTGATGTACACTCTTGATGTTCAGAATGTATTTTTAAGTAGTAAATCAGTAGATTGGATATACTGTTTCCTTTGAATAAGATCTCTACTAGATGTGCAATGTCACCCCTGAAAGCATCGTTTTCCTTGGAATACTGTCCAGCAATCTTATCTTGGTAGCTTAAACAAGAAAAAGCAAAGAACATGTGGACACTGTGTTCCAAAATTGGTAAAGCTGGCTTCTTTATTTGGTTAAGTAAGTACTAAACTTCTTTACAAGTACAAAGTTAAAAATGCACCTTTTATTGCAGAATCTATTTTAAGGAATATATTGTTGCATACTTTTTTCCCCCATTAGTGTCTACAAAAGTATGTTGTGCTCGTGCTTATGGTGTTATGCTGTTGAGTATGCTGTTGGTGGCCACAAAGAAAGTGCTTCTGCATATGAACATTCCATTTGCACACCACTACTGTGCTGCAAGCTCCAAGCCATGGAGGTATATTGGTGAAGAAGAAAACATGGACAGGGAAGACATCAAGATGTTAGTCAACAAGTGAATTCCTTTGTTTTTGAGCTCATTATGAGTATGGCCAGAATCATTTCTGAATTTTGGGTAGCATTATGTAATATTGAGTTAGCTAGCTTTCTCTAGTTGTATCACATTCTAATATTCAACTGTATTGATTCAGAAATTTGAAATGACATTATCAATTTTTATGCAATTTCAAAATTTGTTCACAAAGATTCATTTTCAATTTTGCTATTCAATTTACATTTAAATGTTACAAAAGCTGTTATTTAATAATAATAATAATAAAAACAACAACGTTTAAAAAACGTTGCAAAAGACTTTTTTGCAGCGTTTTTTAAACGTTGGAAACTTTTGCAACGTTTAAAAAACGTTGTCGTATTTCTTCCCTCTTTCGCAACACTGAACTTTGCAACACATGCAAAAATGTTGCAAAAGGTCTTTTGCAGCGTTTTTTGACCTTCGCAAAAGGTCTTTTTTGGCGTAGTGTCATATTATACCATTACCATAGATGCTGCTATTTCTATGTACAAATGAATTTTTTTTAAAAAATAAAAATTAAAATAGGGATCACTATTAGTTGTAATCTTAAGAAGGATCACATTGAATGCTGACCTAAAATACCAATATTTGAACAATCCATAAATAAGTAAAGGGAAAATTGCAGTAGCGATTTCAAAGCTTTTTCGTTTTTTGCAGATTTTACCTCAACCTTCACTTTGTGCCATCACAGGTCCCATACCTTACAAAAATATGCAACAGAGGTCTAAATGGATGGAGACCGTTAGTCAACCAAATGAGTTGATTTTGACTAAATTTAAAATTGGTAAAATGGTAATTTTATTGCTTGTATAAGTAATTGATTGTATAAGTAATTGACGTCTTCCTCTTAGAATCATTCAAGCTAATCTCTACAACAATGGCCAACTACTCTTTCAGGAGGCCACCTGATGATCTTGCAAATGCCACCTCCTACACTTCCATCACCGATCAACCCGAAGTCGTTGCCTTCTCCACTTCGGCTAGTCACTGGAGATCCAAGAAGCTTCTCGCAGGCATTCTCTTTTCATGTGTATTCTTACTTTCCTTAATTCTTATGTATGTTAATTAACAATCCGAATCCCAAACCAAAGTCAAGGAACCAATCAAGGAAAATCTTCAACTCCCAGACCGATAACTCTGGCAGCTCGAACTTCGCTGCCTTCAAGATTGGTGTCTTTGGGTGTGTCGGAGAAGACTTTCCAACTAGGTAGCTGTGAAAATACAACCTACTTGTGGACCAATGCTATTAGGGATGGAGCTACCCTGTCCAAGTAGAGGGATCCTAGAGTTGAACGGGTGGAAGCCCACAAGGGTTCGGGGGCAACGCCCCCGTTTTTTTTTTTAAACGTTGTCTGTTAAAATGAAGGAAGTTAGTACTTTGTAATAAAAGAAGGAAATAAAGTAACATAAATTAATGTACATTAGTTGAAAATTTAAAAGATGTTAATGCCTTCATGGAGATATGTCGATAATTGACAATTATTTTTTGGGCGCTTACACTTCTACTCGTTTAAACTTTAAAATTAAAAGTTAAAACTTAGACATATATGCATAATGCATTTTAATTTTTATAGTTGAAGAATCTGAAATTTTAGCATTCTCGTTCAGTTAATATCTGTAAGCTGGTTTAAAGTATTGTCCTCCCTTATAATAAAAGGTCTCACACAGACACCTCAATAGAAAATCGGAAATTTTAGTACTCCAAAAAAAAAAAATGCATATTATGAAATTTATGAAATGATTTTTCAAATGTTTGTAATATCTACTATATCCCCTTTATAAAATAAATAAATTCAAAAAATTGGAGGGGGTCGGGTCCCCCCAGGACCCCCCTTCCTCCGTCCCTGAATGTCATGCTGTCTTGGCAACGAACGACTTCCCATGTTCAACTAGAACATAATTGGATGATTGGTAATTCAATTTTACAAATTGATTTTATTTCTGAGTTTGCAAGTGACGACGAAACGGAGGTTGAGATTTTTGATTTTGAGGGTTTTGGCTATGGCGAGAAAGAGAGGACTTTTGGCTTTAAGAGGGCAGGGAGGAGGTGGCGATTATGGGCGGAGGGGAAGGAGAGAGCGGTGGGGGAGTGGCGATGTGAGAGAAAATTGATGGGGTTTCGGAGGGTGAGAGAATAAGCCATTTTCTTTCTTCCCTTCTCTAGAGAAGGGGACTAGGTTGTGGTAAGGGGTTAATATGAGCATTTTTTGTACTCCACAATGCCACTTATTTGGCCGGAGTAGGGTGGTGGCGACGAGTCGAGGTGGTGGGTGGGGTAAAGAAAGAGATAATGAATAGTTTTGTTTTTGTTTATTTATTTAATATGGTAAATAATAAAATCACCATTTCGCCCATTTTAAATTTGGTTAAAATCAACTCATTTGGTTGACTAACGGTTCCATCTATTTGGACCTCTATTTCATATTTTTAAAAGATTTGGAACATGTGGTGGTACAAAGTAAATGTTGAGATAAAGTCTGCAAAAAAAGAAAATATTTGGGACCGTTACTGCAATTTTTCCATAAGTAAATACATAGCTTATTTTAAACGTTCAATAGCTTAGCATTTACATTTTGAAAGTTGAATATTGACTTTTATGCCAATGCAAATCTCTTCTGGTGTTAAGCTATGTATTCATGATTATTTTTAACCCATATGCTCATTATTTTAAAACTCTTTTTATTATACAATCATTTTCAATCACATTTACACAATAAAATATTCTGTACGTAAATCTAAATATTTTTCCTACTTTTTAACAATACATTCTCTTAAAAATACAATTTTTTTTTAAATAATAGGCACCAAACAAGGGCTTAAAGTGCCGTGATGAACTACGATGTATGCATTTTAAAGCACCAAAGCAAAAAAAAAAAAAAAAAAAAGAATGTACTAACGTATATTGTATATTATTCTAAAATATTTTATAAGTGTTGTAAAGGTAATACGTGATACCAATTTGTTAGGAGAATTTAATGAGTCTCAAACGAATTAAACAAAATAAAATTTAGGATAGAAATTTAAGAGAAAAATTGTACTCTCAAAACTCAATTTTTATGATACAAATTTTTGTGATGATAAAATATTACAAATGAACAACATTTTTATACTACATTTGATACATAAAATTTAATTAATAATATATGATTTACACACTTAGGGTGTGTTTGAGCCATATTATCTTGGAAAAAATGTATTTTGAAATAATAAATTGATGGAGAATGTGTGGTTGAAAAAGAAAAAAAAATTGTTAATGTGATGTAAAATATTATTTTATTGAACAATGTATGGTTGAAAATGAGTAGAAGAATGATAATGAAAATTTTAATGTGTACCAAACATGAATTTATTAAAATTCCTATATGTATGAATAGAAATAAATTCATCTATAATAACTTAAGATGCATGTAGATCAAAATTCATCATTTTCAGATTCATTGATTCAAGATTAATATGAATGTTAATTAATTGATAATTAACAACATGAAATTTATACATGAGAAAATTTTTGTAGTATTTATTACATATTAAAAAACGAAAAAGTGCGTATTATTGAAATAATTGAATTACAGTAGGATTAAAATCGTTCAAAAAATGATTCTCAATGTGCTATTTAATATATTATAGATAAATAGATTTTTTTTGTATAAATTGAGCCCATATTTGACAATCATTATTTGGGAAAAAACAGATTTTCGATTAATAATTTTTAGGCAAACGTGTTATAAAAAGTTGTGGTGATTTGGCCAAATAGCATTTTTCATAATACATTTTGGAATTTTAGCCTTTGACAAGAATAATTTTTTTAAAAGAAATATTTTAAAACATAATTTATAAACTACCTAATGTATCATTATTCAACATCAATAGAAAAATTAATTTCCCCTTTTCTCATATCAATTGAATAAAAAAAGTTTTTAAAAGAAGCAATTTGTTCGCCCTTTTTCTAGTTGCCGTGAATGGACCCATTTTTCGTCACCTTTCGGCCACCCAAACCTCTGGACAATGATACTAACACAATCTCCCCAACATCCCCTACATTTCCATCCCAAGAACTGCACGTACCATCTATTAATCTGGGGAAAATATTCAATAGAAAACAGCATCGCGAAATTGGGCAAACTATCGATAATCCCACCTTCGGCCAGCAAGCTGATTGCATACCACTACCGGCCAGAAGCCCACACCCAAACAACTATAACCATACTGCCAATTCATCCCAAAAAGATCTCCAGCTGATTGATTTTGAAATTGAAAATCGCACAGTCCTGAGCATCGCGAACCCAACTCTGAACTCTGTTGATTCCAGCATCATTCCCTTAATCCATGCTTGCGGACCACATGTGTTACCTCCCCCACCCTTTGGCGCTCCTAACCCATGCATGAGTCTAGCCCAATTCCGCCAAAAACTTGCTGAATTTATGGGGAAATTTAGGGTTTTATGCGAAAAATTCGGTATTGACCAATTTGATGTATCTATGTTGCTGTAAATGTTTAATTCGATTAGGGAAACATCAATTGAGGTTAGTAACTCCATGGATAATAAACCAATTGATCCAATTAATACCAACTAAGCTCAATTGATTTCACCAAGTAAAGTCGTGCGTGATGGTTGTGTTGATGCTGTAATTGATGATGGCTTTGATGTTTTTATTCCAAATTCAACCAATACAACTACAATTAAAAGTAAAAATGTCATGGGTACGTTGCTAATTGAAAGAATCGAGGTTCAATTGAATCCCAATTTCACCTCTTCACTTACGGCAATTGAGATTCGTTCAATTCCTAAATCTAGTAGTTTGGTTTCTACAATTGATAAGGCACCATCAACATTGAATTCTGCTCCTACCACTACACCTTTGATGCCCATGCAATCGGCCAATCGCTCGATAAAAATTTCCTCTAACTTTGAACCCCTTCCACGGGTATCACTTAAAACAGATCATGCCGCATCCAAATTGGTAAATGGACCTCAGATTTGGACTAAGCAAACCAAAAATGTGCAGAGTGGGTTGGATTCCTCCTTGCAAGATGTCTCACATGTCGTCGCATGCGCCACTGATCCCAGACGCGTGACACCCACGCGCACCTTAGCGTTGTTGTGGGCAACATTAATTTCAACCAAAACTCAACGAATTCATGGATGAAGTTAGGGTTCTTTGCAAAAAATTTGGGACTCAAGGGTTTGATGAATCTATGCTACTCCAAATGTTTGATTCGATGAAGAAAATTACAAATGATGATGGAATATCTATGGGTTCTCCATCAATTGTGTCAATTGTCAACCACAATTTCTGGAATTAATTTGCTATAGGAGTATAAACGCGAGGAGGACCCGTCCGTTTCAATTGAGGTTGTTCCTAGGGTTATTGCTCAAATTGATAGAAATTGAGGGTCATGAGATCATGTGTGATGCTCCAAGTAAAAGAACTGTAGATCAATCGAACCCAAATTTTAGCCTTCAATGTGCGGTGGATGAGCACTAAAGTAGCAAAACACTATTTGAAACATCACACATGACTCGTACACATTGAATGACTACACATGCTATATTTTGGATATTGATGACACAAACCCGAACTCGACCTTGGGCCTCCTCGATTGGCCCAACATTGTGGGCCCCTGAGGTCAAGCTCAATGACCACACTCACCCACTAATGATGGGAACCTGAACCCGACCTCATTGGCTCATTGATTTGATTGCTTGGTCCCTCTACTCATTATGTCAGGTCGGTGTCGGGCTAGGTCATGCGCAGTCCCTACGTCACGTGTGGTTGGACGTCACGTGTTTCCCTCCAACCACACGTGACCATAGAACACTAGTTCAACTTAACCATTAAACCCCTTAACTTACCATAAACTTCAACTTATCTAAAAATAATACAATCCTAGCACAGCACAAACAACTCCCATAAATGAATATTTGTCCACCTAGGACTTAACCATCAGCCTCTATAAATATGTATTTCATCCTCATTATTCAGGGACATTTTTAATAAATATTCATTATAAGTCCTTTTTGAGTATTTGTCTGACTTAAGTATCGGAGGGGCGACGATGATACACCTCGACGTCTTGGTTTCAGGTATTGAAGACTGGATCGCGCGGAGTTCACCACTTTGGGTCAGGTTCTCCCAGGCACGAATTTTGGTAGCGTTAAATATTATACTTGCTACTTAGTTTTTCTTTATTTTCAAATGTAGTGTAATTTACTATCAAAGAATGACTCACTATAGTTTGAACAAATACATCGATCGCACGTCGAAATATAGTTAAAACTCTCATCCCTAAACTTTCATGTAGTTACGAGCATGAATGAGTCGAAACAAACACTAAATGAGTAGACATGTCAGCTACACTTTTAAAACGATCAGATTCCATTTGTGGGTTATGGGGTATCGATTCACTCCGAAATTAGTAAATATGATTTAAAACATCATACATGATTCGTACACATTGAATGCTTACATGTACTATGTTTTTGATACCATACTTGCTACTTATGTTTTTCTTTATTGTAAAGTACAATGTAGTTTCCTACCAGATTATAGAGTGACTCATTATAGTTTAGACAAATGTGTCGACCGCAAGTCGAAATATAGTTAAAACTTTCATCCCTAAATTTTCGTGTGGTTATAAACGTGAATGAATCGAAACAAACACTAAATGAGTAAAAACTTCAAAAATATGTTTAAAACGACCATATATCATTTTGATTTGAACAAACAGTGCCGTGTTATAGTTACTAAAAATCTGATCAAAATAGTTATCAGAATTTATCAAAAATCATCACAATTTCAAAATTAAATTCAACAATTAACATTCATCCATCCATAATAGACGCAAATGAACAAAAACAAACACTAAATGAGTAAAACATCAATTGTACTTTAATAGCAATTTTTCTAAAAATTGTGATGAATTGTTTCAAGACAACACTTGCAAAGCAAATCTCACGAGTCAAAAGTCACAAGTCACAACCAATTTGTACACAACACGAATTTACTTTCAGACATCCTTTGATATGTCCTTATCATGGATCCGATCCCATAAGCACCCCCACACTGTGAAATGATTAGATCTTTATGGACTCTTTCAAAAGTCGAACACTTTCAGCCCAATCTCACCTTGTAAAAGCACCCACTTTTCTCGTTAACCCGCTCCAAGAACACTAGAAAAAGTGGAAGTTCACTCCCATGGATCTTCACTATTCGTACTTCGCACAAAAAAGTTAACTACTGTAACGAAAACTGTTCATTGTTCGTCGTACAAGGATTAGTGCAGTGTTTTTTGGGAACAATATGCAAGACCCAAATTCCAAGCATTTTCCAGGGCCAATGAGGCCAGCCCACCACCGGAGAGCACATTCAGAGATGAACTTCCGGCTGCCGGAGGACCTGGATCTAGGGTTCGACCAGCCGGCGGGAAGTTTTGAGGAGATGGGATCGGAGGAGGATGATTTATTTTCTACCTACATGGACATAGAGAAACTCAGTGCTGGTGGTGGATCTGGAATGGGAGACAATGTTTTCGGTAATGCTGGTGGTTCTGGTGGTGTGGTGGCGGAGGAAGGTGGCGGTGATGGGGGGAATAGTAATGGTAATGGTGGCGTAGCTAGGCCTAGGCACAGGCATAGTAATTCGATGGATTCGAGTCTTCTATTTGGTGAGAGCAGTATTGAAGCTAAGAAAGCAATGGCTCCTGATAAGCTTGCTGAGTTATGGAATATTGATCCTAAACGTGCCAAAAGGTATCTTTTTAATTTTAATTTTAATTTTTTTTTTTTATCTTTTCTTCATACTGTTATATGGGTTTTTATGTATATATCTATTCCCGATTTGAATTTTTGAAGTCGATGTTAATCGATTTAATTACATTTTAGTTGTGGGATTGTAGAGATCTTGAAATGGACAGAATTAAGAAGGAAAAAAATTGAAAATATTGTTCTTTCTCTTGCCTTTATGAGATTGAAGAAATCTTGGAATAGATCATTGTGAATGTTGAGCTTGCTCAACTCAAGTTGACTGAATATCGTTGTAGTTTCCATTTATCTTTTGTATACATTCTTCAAAAGAAGGGTTTTATTTGTTTCTTAGAATTTTTGATAAAAGAATGATGGTGTTGGTTCTGCTTTGATTGATTTGTAAAATGAGTAATGTTGCAATTCTAATGGAAGCATGCACTGGACCTTAATTGATAATTGCATTTGTTGTATCTCAAAGTTTCCATGGCAAGATAGTACCGAATCAACACAAATTGTTGCAGTAAGAGTAAATCAAGTGCAAGAATGCAGTTACTTTTATGAATCATTCAACACAAAAATCTGAGCCAAACCTTAAATATAAGGTATATAAGAGGAGATGATCACATTTAAGGAGCTGCGCCTAACATTCATCTATTTCTGAAATCACTCGGTTCCAAAAAAATGATTTTATTGGAAATTTTAGAAGAGGAGAAATGGATCAAACAAAATAAAGAAAAAAACGTTCACGATGCTAAATTGCAATTTATCTGGAACAAAGCGTAACTCGATTTTATGGCATCTGGAAGGATCGAGCATAATAGAAGCAAGCACCTTCTTGTTCCTATCTGTTGTTTTATCATACTCAAAGTTGGACTGGAAGAAATTTATATCATTAGTTTACTGTACACAGGTTCAGATTTTGTGTTTCTTTACTTAATTTATGTTTCGAATTAATGTACAGGATATTGGCCAATCGACAATCTGCTGCTCGGTCAAAAGAGAGAAAGGCCCGTTATATGTCTGAACTTGAGAGAAAAGTCCAGACCCTTCAAACTGAAGCTACCACTCTTTCTGCACAATTGACACTGTTTCAGGTATTTCTTCGAGAACTTGCCTTTCAGTTTGTAGACTCATCTCTGTACTTTAGCTTTTCAGAAAATGTGTTCTTAAGTTAGTGTGCATAAGATGGAAATGTTAATGCAAATTCAGATATTTGACATTATATCCATATTCAAGTCATGTAGGAACAATAATCTTTTTCTTCATCTTGATAGATAGTGAGATTAAGTTAGCTCCTAGGGAAACACAAATAGTGGAGCGCTCATAACTCTACTGTCAAAATGCAATTTATTCTCTATGGTTAACGACCTCCTACCACTCCCTCGATCACTGTCCTGTCCCATGTTCTCAGCCTTGGGAAATCAATTTTTCCACTTGGGTGCTACAAATATGCACAATGCACTTGTTTTTCTTTGGTTCGAACTAGGTTCTAGCTAATCGGTAACAACTTCATGTCATTTACAAATCAGCTAATGAATTGCGATTGATTATCAAGTCAAGATGGAATTCTGGTTTGTTTTCCAAGGTGATAACAAAAAAAACAAAGATACTATGAAACAGAAATAGAAAAGGATTGATTGTTAAAAAAGAAAGGAACTAAAAGTACGAAGAAACCCCCTAAGCTTAGAGTATCTTCTACCCGATAAATTTGTTATATTTAACTTGAGAACTATAAAAGTAAGGGAAGGAGGATCTCCGCTGAAAGCATTACCCCCCATAATACCATACAAATTCTGACTTGAATGAAGTGGCGACGAAGGATGCACGTAATCGACCCCAAATTTTTCGGGAACGATGTTTAGTTTGTTGCTGACAGAGCCAGCTCTTGGGCAACACCACTAAGGCATTGGCCTGTGGCCTCGGAAGAAAAATGTATCATTTATAACATTATTTGCTCACCTAATTATTTTATACATTTAAATCTTTCCATATTTTATTTACCAACATGGGGCGTTAAATATTCATTTCTTCTTCGTAATCTGAGCTTCTGGGATTTCTCATTCAATATTGAATCTTCAATTCTCCAAAGCATTTGAATTCGTTAAGACGCAAACTGTAATTTTTTTCTATAAAATTGGTTTGAACTTCAATCTAGTTCCATCTTTTCAGTTTGCTATCAGATTACCATCTGCGCTGACTGTTACAATCACAGCCCATGCCCTGTGAGTTACTCATTCGGCTTCGGATTAGATCTTGAAGCAACCATTCATCGGCCAACGTGTATGTTGTGGAATTTGTGTATTTGTTTATTTTCAGTAAGCAAACTAGAATTTGTAAATTTAAACTCATTCAATCCCTTAAAGAGATCGAATGAGCTTGAAAGATATAAAGAATAATTTCCTTAGACCGAACACAATTTCAAGGGCTGTTTCACGAATTTCTTTTGAACAATGAGATAAGCCATCAAAATTAGTGTTGCCACACTTGTAGAAAATTATGTTTAAGGTCTCATAATAATTAGTCGCCTAGGGCTCAAAATTCTTGGGGCCGGTATGTTCCTTAGAAATTCCAAGCCTTTCTCTGTGTATGACAACTTATTGTAGTTTTATACCTGGCATATTCATGCCATATACAAGTTGGAATTTATTTTCCTCACATTATTTGATGCTGTCATATTTTAATCAACTATCATTTACTTTTGCAGAGAGATACAACAGGTTTGAGTAATGAGAACACAGAGCTTCATCTTCGGTTACAGGCCATGGAGCAACAAGCTCAGTTACGTGATGGTAAGTGTGGTTTATTCCAGTGCTACTTGATATTTATTGATTATGGATTTTAATGAAATGTCTAGCTTTCTGATTTTAATTTCAATTTTATGTATTTGATGCAGCGCTAAACGAAGCATTGAAGCAAGAAGTAGAAAGACTCAGAATTGCAACAGGAGAAATATCAACCCCTTCAGATGCATATGATATGGCAATGCAGCATATTCAATATAACCAGTCCGCATTCTTTTCTCATCAGCCTCAGTCCAGGCCAAATGATTCCCAGAATGTTCAGATGCTGCAGTTTCATCCTGTTCATGCTGGCATGTCAACTAATCGTCACCCTATGCTTTCTGCCGCTCGTACACAGGGCATTTCTGATGCATTCCTGCAGGATCCTCTTGGCCGCTTTCAGGGTCTTGACATCAGCAGTCGTGAATCTCATTTTGTAAAATCTGAAGGCCCTTCTGTTTCAGCAAGTGAAAGCACGAGTACATTCTGATTCAGGTCTTTTCTGATCTGTGCATTTTGCTGCAACTGGACCAACCCCATTTGTTTGTTCATTGACTGACCGTGTTTAACATGCAAAATCACCAAGTTACCTCATTTTTTAATTTTATTTTTCATGTAACCGGGGTTCTTAGGGTTTCGTTAGCTTTGTTAGGTTCAGTATTAATTGTTACATGTGTTGACAACCGATTTTTTTTTTTTTTTTTGCCTTGTGAAATTGTTAATTAAACTCGAGATCACATATTGTGATGGGATTTGTCCCATGGCTTGGGATGGAAGGTTATCGTTGTGGTGTTGACAGTTTCACTTATCGCATGAAGCTTCTTGAACACGGTATATTTTGTCATTTATTGATCGAGGGGGGACTCGTTCTGCTAATTCATAATGTCAGAGGGTGTAATGAGATGTGCACATGATTTTATCTTCATTAACAGAAACTTTTATGTTGTAAAACATCAGTGTTTTTAATGTCATTTCTCTCTGTGTTGAACGTTTCTTACCTTTTTTTCTTCCCAGCAAAACCCATTTAACTTTCTACATTAATACTCGTTTACCATTATCGAAAACAAGGCTTAGTTTAATGCTGTTTCCATATTCATGGATCCCTAAATTTACAGGTATTATATTCATTGACAAATTGCGAATTATCCAGGATTATTATATCTAGTTTTCCAGATGCCTTCTCTATTTTTAGCCTATGTTTTGCTCGTGCTTATGAAGTCTTTATAAAACTTAAGTGAGTTGTCCCAATAATTACTAAACTTAGGTTGGTATCTTCGATTGCTTACTACAATTTCAGATGCCGGGTTTTTGTCACTAAACATTTCAAAATGTCGGATGTTACTCAATGAGATGACTTTCATTTCGTAACTGCAATATAATAGCTGACGTGGCACACGAATTGAACAACTAGTGTCCAATCACTAAACTAATGTTCAATCACAAAGAAATACGTCTTTGCTTTCTCGATATGCTTTGACAAATGTCTTTGATTACACACTATACTTTAAGTTGGTTAAGTCTGGGCTACTAAGGACATGTTTTTTTTTACTATTTTCAAGCTGTTTTTTATTTTCGATTTTTTAAAATAGTGAAAACGCGTTATGTTATAATCAAGCCAAAGTTTTCAAAACAATTTTTTAAAATTTTTAAAAAAAAAAACACATTTTTAACAATCTCAAAATGGACTTAAAACACAAAATTGAAATACAAAGAGAATATCCCCTAAACTTTTCAAACTGATGTGGGATGCTATGGATGATTTTTTTGATTAAAATGACTTGAATGGTTCAGCATTCTTTCTTTTTTTTTTTTTTTTTTCAAAAGAATTAATGATTTCTAGTATTTGGTATGCAAAATCAAGTTGATAGAATTTTTACAAGGGAGAGAAGAATGTTAAAACCAAGAAGAGCGAAAGGAGAAATATTAATCTAAAGCTAGTAATTCATTAAAAAAATTCAAAAAAAAAAAAAAAAGAATATTAGAGCTAATAATTATATTCAAAAACATCCGCAAAAGAAATCTAAAAAACATGTCCAACCCAGACATGTTCAAAACACACATTAAGTCCCTATTTGACACTTTTTTTGCCCATTCTCATTTTTTTATCTTTCTTCCTTTCAACCACACATTCTCCAATCAATTACTATTTCAAAAATTTCATTCTCATTAAAATGAGATTCAAACACAAGCTAAATTTCAGAAAGACACATTTTTACACCATGCAAGATATATCTCCAGACTCCAGACATAAAATTAGTATTCGGACCCCAAAAAATAACATCCTAATCAACTAAAAAGGGTCCAATAAATGGCCTACCACCCCACCCCACAAAACACCATCCAAATGCAGTAATTACGGGTCCATTCCATGTTGCAGGGTCTTAGTCTTGATAACAAGTGGGACTATTTGACAATCCCTTACGAGAAACTCATCTATTGGTCATAATAATGCGTCCCAAGTGAGAAAAAATTTGGAACGATAAAAACGGTGGATTCAAATGAGAACATGGACAATGGGAGTAGGTATGTTATGAGTCACCCTTTGCTAGGCACAACGCATTGTTACGAGTCTAGTTGGAATTTGGTCAAAGTAAAATAAATAAAAGTTGATTTTGTATCCATTTCGGTCAAATATTCGGATAAGTTCCGATAGTCAAATCACGCAAGTGAATAAACTAACTTGTTCTACTAGTCAAGTAAATGATCGTAATATATCATAATCTCAAAATTAGTTCTAGATGAATGAGAAATTGTTGTCCAAATATAGAAGGAAAAAAAATCGGATTTTGCACATACAAAACAGCCGCTCAAGCGGTTGTCTAGCATGCAGTGAGCGACGATGTCCCTGTTATGGGTGCTTGAGCCGCCTGAAGGGCTGCCGTCCCTTCATGAAATATGCTAAATTTTGGAGCGTGTCGTTTCGGGCACAACTCCCCATTCTTTGTAAATAGGGCACCTTTGATGGTTCAAAATCACTCCATATTATATTCATTGACTGCTTGGCATCAAAACACTTCAATAACATTGTTTTCTTGCATAAAAAATCATTGTTTTATTAGAAAGAAAATTCTATTTCGAGTTCGTCGCTGCCTTGAAGTTTGAAGTACTTCTACTACAAGGAAGAATCGTTATATTTTGGGAGACGATTGACAAGATGCAGTTATCACAGTTGCTGAGCAAATTCATTTTAAAGACGATTGACAAGGAAGAATCGTTATATTCGTGCTTCATTTTCTGCAACTTTTTGTTCACATTCCAAGTGAGTTTCACGTTGGTTATTATTTGTTAATTTCATTTTTTATTTGCAAAAAGCACATACACGTACCCCCAACAAGTCAACAAGTATGACCATAGCTCGATACACCTAACATTGTGATACTATACATGTTGACATTTGACTTCTACAGTTTCTTGCATGTTATCTGCAACAATTGGGATTGGCAATGAAACGTGCAATTTGAAAATTGAACAAGAAACCTCACTACTTTTTCTTTTTCATTTTCCATATGATATTTCACGAGTTAAATAATACATAATTTGTGTAATAGAAAATTTTAGTTGAAAATGAGAGGATAGTGGTGTCGAAGCAGTCGGACTGCCTAAGCCCTAGTTGGCTCAAGGAAAAAAAGCTCGACCCGACTTGATCTAGACTTGTAAGCAAGTTGTTTCAAGCCCCGCGCGAGCCCAGTAAATATCAAATCTCACCTTCGTATTTCTCTCATATACAAGAGATAAAAGTCGAAGATTATGACCAAGCAATTATAATATATATACCACCAACTTTATAAACCTTTTTAAAGACTAAGAATATCAATATAAAACTTCTATCTTCTCTACATCGTTTAAATATATAGTTTTGTTAGTTGAAGCTTCGACTCTAAAACCTCTATCGACAATCAACTAAGCTCATTGTACATTCTTTCTTGATACGATGGTTGAAATTGTGTGTGTATTGCAACGTGACACACTGTAAAGAAAGATGTAGAAAACAATGTACATGTAATTAGTTTTGTTAATTATATTATTAAATTATAGTAAGTCAATTCTATCATTTATATGTTGAAAATGCAACAATTGATGGTTAAGCCTCGAAATGAATGTCAAGAAAATTATTATAATGACACAAGGGGACATAATTTCCGGGTCTAGCATGTGCCCGTAACATGGTAGGTCCTTAAATCGAATCCCCACAATATTCTCATTTAATATTAATTATTTTTCTACCTATAATATATGTAGTTTAACAAATGGTGATTAAAATTTCTAATTCGACATTTTATTAATCGTATCAATGATTATGACACCGTACTTGCACGGAACACTTTTTGATGGATCTGATTATGGTTAATAGATCTATAAGAGTAAACAATTGCATTCTTGCTTAAATCTCGATAAATTTTTAACCATTGATTTGGAGTATAATCGTATAATTTATTGCGGCATTCTTTTCTAGGCATAATAGATTGAAGTTTATCAATAAATTGCGTGATTTTGTTTAAATTACTTATAAGAGTTCTGGTTATCGATAAATTTGTCCAGTCGTTATAACTAAGTAGCAAACTTTGTGATGCTAAATTACCACTTGCGTAATAGCGCGATGGTTATTAATCGATAAATTGTGAATTATAAGATGTTAGAGAAAAGTAGAATCACATAAATGAGTGAGGATAAGATAATTAATAAAAACTTTGCATGTTGGTGCATGATATATTAATTCATTTGTATGCTAGTAATATGTGCTTTATTGTGAATTTTATATTTATATTGCCATGCTCATCACATTGAGGTTAAAATTAGAATCTCAAACCTCTGTAATTGTTTAGCATAATTAGGTGGGAACATGGTACATGCCACAAATGGTTTTGGTTGTCCAAGATGTTCTACTTTGACCTTGAGGCAACAACTTTTGATCTAGTGTTCTTACACTAATAATTTTACGTGGTACTTTGTCTCGACAAAATACTTAATTAAAACAAGAGGAAATTACACCCAACCCTGGTTTTAGATTTTCATTTTCAAAAATCACATCACAAGTTTAACTTTTCAAAAATCAGGTTTTTTATATTTAGTTTAATATTAATTATATAATTTTCTTCCCAATTAAAATAACCCAAATCAACCCTAAAATCCATTCCACACCCATCCCATTCTCTCCTCCCCATTCGTGTGCATAAAAATCGCTGCCCAACCACACATCTCCTCGTCGGCGAATAAGGGATATTGTCCATTTGCGCACGGCCGCCGCCATTCTATCTCCACTCTCATCTCCGCTCCCGTCTATATACTCAAAAGCCGTCGCCGTAATGACCTTCGACGATTCTTCCCCTCGCAACGGCTCCCTCTCGTCTCTTTTCTGTCCGGACTCCATCGCCGACGCTGCAGTCCGTCTATCTCTGGTGTTTCTCTCTTTTTTTTTTTAAATGCGAGTGGTGCGGTGTTACGATGGTTGTACCATGGTTGCGGTGATTGTGTGTGAGCGCGCGTGCGTGCACCGGTTGTGATGGTCGTGTGCATGGGTGCAGTTGTGTGTGTGTGTGTGGGTGCAGTGATCATGGAGGTGTATATGACCACTTGTTGGAATCAGAGCAGTCGTCAGAATGTCACCTGAACAGTCGCCGGAGAAGAGTTGTGATTGGAACGGTGGCCGGAATAGTTCCCGGAGCGGTGGGGTGGTGGAGGGTGGTGTGGGGTAATTATATTATATTAGAATTAAATATTTAATAATTTATTAATTCATAAATAAAAAATTGAAAAATCTGATTTTTGAACACCTTATTTATGTATTGTTCCCTTAAAACAATTTAGAAAGAGCCAACACTATATCTAGCAAATAAACATAATGATACGAAAAGCCCACATAAATTTTAACTCAAACTCAATAAAGTAAATCTAATTTGAAATTATTTTTTACCTAATTGTATCTCGCATCTGTTGAACCATAATCCTAGGTCCGCCCTGCTTGTACTTAGCGCTTCACTTGGAGACCAAACATGCATAAATTCGTATCTCCACCGTATCTATCATTAGAAAATTATATATTGCATATAATAAACTATATATTTTTTAGAAGTAGAAAACATTTTTATAGAGCTAAGTAACTACAAAAGGAAAGATTGAGTTATAATCATACAATCAACTATTAAGGAAAATAATTTCAAACAATACGATAACTATCATGAAGAATAATCTTATAATCATTTTTTCATGTCCTCAACATCCCACTCAAGTGCATGATTCGTTAATGAGTAGTAAAATGAATTTTGAGTCCAAGTATCATCCTCATAGAGACTATAACAGTTTAAGTTCGAATGAACTTAGCTTTAACCGAAACCATGAAAATTAATTATTTTTCTACAACTAAATTATAACCAACTAATATACATATTAATACAAGACCTAAATCAACTAAAATCAATGAAAAGTAATAATTAATGCAAGTGTGATGAGAATATGATGATAAAAAATGCACTATGATTTCGTATCCCCTTATATCAATCTCCCTTAATCTCGAACCTTTGAATTTGATAACATGATTCAATTATTAAGATTAATACCTCTTATATTTTTATGATGGATGCGAACATACAAGAATATATTAAAGATTTGTGAATACTTAAAGATCACATAGGATATAACAGTATATTTCTATTTTATATCGGGTTTTATAGCAATTGACTTTATGTCTAACTTATTTTCAATTTTTCGAATGTAAAAAAAAAAAAAAAAAAAACTCATATAACCATTGTGCATATAATTGTACAGGAGAATAAAACCATGTCAATTATTCAAAATTAAAACATTCTTTGAAAGTCAAAAAGAAATAAAATCGAAAGTTAAAGATTCATAATACAGTTTCATGATGATCCTAGCACACACACTACTTAGCTGACTTGATAATGGAAAACAAACAAAAGAAAGAAAAAAAATAGTTTATGACCCGAAGTTCTTTCATTCGAATTTGCCTTTGTTCTTCACCTCTCCAGGCAATCAATTGTTCAACTCTAATTTTGTGTTGACAACTAGTATTTATAACCCTCTAAAGAGAGTCCAAAGATTTCCAAATTAAAGTCCAAAAAAAGTTTCCTTGTAGAAGTGAAATTTTAGAAAGAAAAAACTATGAAGTTATTTTGAGCAGTCGCCTAGGCAAAAGTTTTTGAGCTTGCTGTGAGTTTTCATGACAAGGATATCTCCCAGGCTTATTTTGATTTTTTAGATTTTGCACTTTAGTCCTTTTCTTCATTCTCTTCTCAATTTCGATCTTCACTTTAAATTACACATATTTTGATCCTTCAATTTCTACTCATGTGCAAGTTAGTCTTTATACTTTCCATCTAGTGGCGAAACCGTCATTCTTTCTTTTCCAAATGTTTAGAAATGAGTCCAAAATTGAAAAAAATGAAATTTAAATAGAAATCAACACTTCAAAAATATAAAAGCTTAATAATATAGCTTAAATAAATGCAAAAAATGAACTTATCAACCATCACCAAGATTTGAGGGGCACATCACACAAGTTGTAAAAAGCACTCCAAAAATCTGTGGGATTACCCGTAATTCACTCCGAGATTGAGTTAAGGATTGAGCTAACAATAAGAATCCAAGCACTAGAGGTGCTCGGCTTGGCTCGTTGCCCTACGAAGCTCGGCTCGGCCCACGAGCTCGTCTCTCACGAGCCACGAGCCAAGCGGCTCGGCTCGTAAGATTTGAATTTTTTTTTTTGAAACTATCTTTAAAAAAAAATAAAAAAAAGGGACGAGCCGCTCGTCTAAAACGAGCCGAGCCTGCTCGACTTGTGCTCGGGCTCGTTTTTTGGCGAGCCCGGGCGGCTTTTGGATCACTACAGTACGAGCCGAGCGGGCGAGCCGATGAGCTACTCGGCTCGATTGCCACCTTTACCGAGCACACTAGGCGAAAAGAAGTAAATGGAAATAAATTTGGTGGAAAATAATTAGGGGCGGAGGGAGGGGTGGGCTATAGCCCACCTACCCCAGCCCAACAGTATTTTTTGAAGTTATTTTTTATCTTTAGAAGATAAGATTGTCTTCCATATTATCAATGAATTTAAAGTTTTTGTAAAAAAATCTATTAATTTTTGGTTAATTGGGTTTAAATATATGGTTAATTGTATATTACTTAATTTTTAAACTTGGGTTGGAAATGAAGTTAATTGTGTTAAAATTAATATTTGGGATGGAAAATTTTTATTATTTTTAATTTTTTACCATGAATTTGCTTCTAGGTTGGGGAATTAATTTTTGGGCTAGACTAATGTTATTCTTTTTAGTTTTTCACAGTGAATTTTTTTTTTCTGAAATGATGTTATTATCAAAATAAATAATATGCTATATATATATTTAAGTTTATTAGTTTAAAAATATATTTGTTAGAACTTTGTTACGAGTGTTCGAAAATATATTTTGACCAATATTTTAAAAATCGACCTGGTCATCGATCCGGAAAAAGTGAAGGGTCAAAATGTTCAATCAAGGTTGAACAGGGATCGAACCAAATGCAATAATACATACAAAAATAATAAAATATTATGAAAACAATTTTTTATTTTAAATTTCATATTAATAATTCAAAGTAAATCTATTTTTGTTAATTAGATTCATTATCCTACAATTAGTCTCGATACTTCAAAAATTAAAAATCAATATGTTAAAATAGTTTACCTTTTTAAATTAAAATATTTTAAACTTATAAAAAATGACATCGAACATTAATATATTAATAATCAAGTACGTTTTAAGTTAAATTTAAAAATTAAATAAATGAAAGGATGAATGTGAATATTACAATTTAATTAGTTGAGATTCAAAATCAAATTAATCAATTAGACATGCATTTGGAAAATGATTTCGATGAGTATTTTAACATTTTTTTATTATGTCACTATCCCACATTGAAAGTTTTGAAATCATTGGAGATGAACATTTATAAAAGACAATATTGGGACATTGGAAGTTTATGAAACCATTTGAGAGAAGTGCATATATAAAAGGGGAAATTACATTAGACCAGGTGTTAAGTTGTGGCTTTTTAAAAATCAGATTTTGACTTTTTTTATTCACTTTTCAGGT
Organism: Fraxinus excelsior; assembly: GCA_019097785.1. NCBI lineage: Eukaryota > Viridiplantae > Streptophyta > Magnoliopsida > Lamiales > Oleaceae > Fraxinus > Fraxinus excelsior. Next base: position 27,017,627 of record CM032629.1, read on the forward strand.
ATTTTATTTATTTTACATATCAAATCATAAATAAATAAATAAATAAATAAATAAATCCCAAACCCTAAATCTATTAATTTATTTCCACTCTCTCGCCCACCATTTATTTACTCTTTCGACGCCTCCATCGCCACCGTCCGTCTCTCCCACTCCCTTCCCCCTCCCCACGTTACGTCGCTGTTGAACAACAGCATCGATCGCGACGACAACGCTGCTGAACGGCAGCGTCGTCGTCGCGAGCTAAACGGCGCTCTGACTGGACGCTGCCGTTCAGCAGCGAGCTGAACGACGCTGCTGAACCGTTCAATAGCGTGCGTCGTGTCGTGGCCGTAAGTCCGTCCGCCTGCCGGCAGCGTTGCGATGTGGGTGTGCAGCGCTCGTCCTTTCATTTTTTTTGAGCTGTGGGTGTGCAGCGCCTCTGTATTGTGCACCATAGTTTTATGCTTTTGGAGGATGCAGATCTGTTTTTGGGGTGGGTGCAACGGGTGAGGTGGGTGTGGCGGTGGTAGTGGATGCAGATCTATGGTGATTTTTTGTTGTTGTCTGTGACCAAGCTATTGAACCGTGGTGGGTTTTTTTGGTGTCTGTGATCTCACTATTGAACTATGGTGATTTTTTTATGTTTGTGACCTAGCTATTAAACTGTGATTTTTTTTTTCAGTGACTAAGCTATTGAACTGTGGTGGATTTTTGGGTGTCTGTGACCTCACTATTGAACTGTAATGATTTTTTTAGTATCTGTAATCTAGCTATTGAACTGTTGTGGGTTTTTTTTGTGTCTGTGATCTAGCTATTGAACTGTGACTTTAAAATTGATAATTTGTAACTGAAAAGGAATATGTGACCTACATATTTGAAAATACGTGATTGACCAATAAAATAATCTGTGACCAACAAATGTTCTTAACTATGACTAATTAAAAATCTGTGACCTATAAATTTTTTCATTTGTAACTTCAAAATAATTTGTGATCGAATAATTTGATAACTTGTGACCGAAATTAAATTTTTAACTACTTAATAAGATATCTGTAACTTTGCAATGGAGCAACGGCTACTGGAAAATAGTCATCGGAATTAACAGTGGTTAGAGAATAGTCGTCGGAGCAGTCGTCGGAGTAGTTGCCGGAGTGGTGGTGGTGGTGTGAGGTAGATTAATCATATTATATTATAGTTAAATATTTAATTTAATAGATTAATTGTAAAATATAATTAATTAATTCATGAAAAAACCTGAGTTTTGTAATTTTAAACTTTGTGGCCTGATTTTTGATTTCATGAAAATAAATCCTTGAAGTATGCATTTTTCCCTCTATAAAATGAGCATGTCATCCAATAGTTTTCTATGGGCCTTTGAATTGTAATAATTTATGAGGTCCACTTATGAATTTTTTTTTTTTAACTTAAAAAAAATCGGGAAAACCACCAAACCGCGATTAGTTCATCGGTTTACGGTTGAATCGGTTGGTTCAGTGAGTTTTGAGTGATTTTGTCATAATCAGTTATCTATGCATGATTTTGTCCGATTTTGGGTCTAGTTTTTGTTTTACCGTGTAGTTTGTAGCATCTTTTATGGTATAAGTTCATCGAAAAAAATTAAATTTCAGTCCAACCTAACGTAACTTTCTGGCTCTGCCCCTCAAAATAATAGAATTTCCTTCCAAACAAGGGGTGCCAATCTGAAAGTTCGTAGACCAAATCTAACTTTTTAGAGTGAGATAAAGATGGTAGACGTCATCACAGTGATATCGAGGTTAGATGTGATATTGGTTGGATGAGCTCGTTTGCCAAAAAATGTATACAATTGCAAGGTTAATTCAAGATCAAACTTACTATGATACCATGTTAGGATATTATAAATTGTATACGATAAACTTGTACTTTTATTGCAATGTTGAAGATCTTACTTATAGGGCTACACGTAACTAAACAAAAAAAAAAAGATTGTATGATAATAACACAATCAACTCTCAAGGAAAACAAACCTGCACAATTGGAAAAACTATCACGAAAAATAATCTTATAATCTTTTCTTATCTTCAACATGATGAATTGGATAATTTTAGGCAGCATTACGAAAGACATATATGTGACATAATCAATTAGATATCATATATAGTCTAATATACCAAACACACCGATATAGTCAAATGTTGCCGAAGCTTCTACATTAACTACACACCAACTGGGCGCGTTATCAGGAAAATCACAAATATATTATGGAACTTTGACATGAAGTCTAAGAATTAAATGCAAAATAGAATATATATTGAAAAAAGAAGGGGGGAAAAAAAATAGATGCAGTTGAGAAATGCATGTGCTTGTAGGGTATATTATTTGCAGTTGGTACTTCAAGATGGAACAATTGCATGTGCATCTTCAGTTGTTGTATGTGACCTAAATAAATTTGATTCACCTCTTCTGGTTCTTGCAAACTTGTCATTTTCTACTATACATTCAAGCCATATATCTCTATATCCCCCAATCCTATAGTTCCTATTTTTCTATATAAATAAAGCCCTGATACCCCTTTTTTTGTACTAAACCCTCAAGTCTCTCTCTCTCTCTCTCTCTCTCCCCCTCCCTCCCTCTACATTCTTGTCTTTCTCAATGGCTATCCAAGTAGTCTCCATTATTTCTCTTGTTTTCTTCTTGTGCATCCATGGAATCTATGGTGATTATGGAGGATGGCAAAGTGGTCATGCTACTTTCTATGGCGGAGGCGATGCATCAGGCACGATGGGTATGTGAAATGCTTCTCGATAATATTTTAGCTTATTTTTCTTCATTACTATTAGACAATCTACTTATCAAATAAACCGTAGGCTTCTTGATTGAATGCTACATTTTAAATTTGTGAAGACTAGTTAAATAACTAGATCGCTTATAGATGGATAGTTTTAGAAAACTGTAGTCTTATTGCAAAGATGGTATGCTTTTTTCATTATAGCCTAAACGAAAGTCTGTGCATTGTTGGTAATGCAGGAGGAGCTTGTGGCTATGGCAACTTGTACAGTCAAGGGTATGGAACTAACACTGCAGCACTAAGCACTGCTCTGTTCAACAATGGCTTGAGCTGTGGCTCATGCTATGAGATGACGTGCACCAATGACGGGCAATGGTGCCTCCCGGGGTCCATTACCGTCACGGCTACAAACTTCTGCCCTCCTAACCCTGGCCTGTCTAATGACAATGGTGGATGGTGCAATCCTCCCCTCCAGCACTTTGATTTGGCTGAGCCTGCTTTCTTGCAGATTGCCCAATACCGAGCTGGAATTGTCCCGGTTTCTTTTCGAAGGTAATAATCACAAACTTTACTTGTTTTATTAACTAGTGTTATTCTATGTTTTATTAGAATAACACCTATCATTGACTATAATAGTTAAAAAATTTAAACAAACCCTTAAACATTATATAATAATATTAATAGATAAGAGTAATACTAAGCATCAGTGGTCAATGGGACCGAATAACATTATTTAACCCCTTTTGGTGGAGATTAAAATAAGATTTTTAGTCGATTTTGATGAAATATGTAGTTAAAATTAATTATTAATTTTGATTTAAATTAAAATTTAGATTTTAATTCCTACCGAACAGGGCCTCAATAAATAAAGGTACAAGAGTTTAAGTTTTGTCGGTGCCCATTATGAAAAATATTACTAAGAAAAGAGACTAGGGATGATTACACCTTTTGAATGTATATTTCTAATATTATTTTCATTTGTTGATCTTGACAGGGTGCCGTGCACAAAAAAGGGAGGAATAAGGTTTACAATAAATGGGCATTCCTATTTTAACCTTGTATTGGTCACAAATGTTGGTGCTGCTGGGGATGTCCATTCTGTATCAATCAAGGGTTCTAACACAGGATGGCAACAAATGTCCAGAAACTGGGGGCAAAACTGGCAAAGCAACTCATACCTCAATGGCCAAAGCCTCTCGTTTCAAGTCACGACAAGTGATGGAAGAACTGTCACGAGCTACAACGCCGCCCCGGGGAATTGGCAATTTGGGCAAACATTTGAAGGAGGTCAATTTTAGGCTAGACAGTATTGGACACGAACAAGAAAAATAAATTAAATCTTGTTCAGTGCCGTGTGCCGTGCTCGGCAGTAATGGCTCTCTTGCCGTGGTGGCTGGTTAGCCACCCGTTAGGGGCCTACATATAGATACATACAGTCAGCTATACCTATATATTCAAAGTTCTGACTAAGATTGGATGAAGCCACAGTTTCATATAAAATTTGTACATTGAATCCCAGATTCTGAAAGTCTAATCTGGGCTCCTAATATAAATGAATTTTCCTTTACCCATATCGAATTTATTCCGTGGAACGTCTTTTTTACATGTTTCTTAAGCTGAAATGGACAAACTTTACTTGTGTTAAAGAAAGTAACTTATTGCAACTTGTGTTAAACTGAGGATGTAATTGGCTCAAAGTGTTACGCTGTCCAGTTTCATTGAATATCTATATACATTTGGATGCTCAATATTCAACTTGAAAGTAAACTAAAAGTTAAAAAGGAACAGGCAAATCTAGAATACTCAGACTTGTCTTATTGGATGTTCAATATTCAATTACTATTTACTTCCATGTTTCTCACGCTAAGAGAATCACATTCTTTCAACAGTTCACATACAAATTTGATATGAGTCAACAATTCTGGGCTACATTCATAGTTTCCATGATTAAAAATAATTAACAAAACTATTCCCATGCATAATATACCAAACTAATTCGCACAATATCACTATAAATAGCAATAGCAAGACATTTTGATCTGTCAATATCATTTCCTACTCGGTAAAACATTATCATGGGTGTCGTAACTTGTGACGTCGAGATAACTTCGTCGATCCCTGCAGCTAGAATGTTCGAGGCCCTTGTCCTCGATTCGGACAACCTCATACCCAAGATCATGCCTCGGGTTATTGAAAGTATCGAAATCCTCGAGGGTGATGGAGGGGTTGGAACCATCAAGCTCGTTAATTTTGGCGAGGACAGCCAGTTTAAGAGCGTGAAGTACCATGTGGATGCTCTTGACATAGAAAATTTCACACATAGTTACAGCATTTTTGAAGGGGATGTTCTGATGGAAATTTTTGAATCAATCACTTATAAAATTGAAATTTTAGCTAATGCTGATGGAGGATGCATATGTAAGAGCAGAAGCATTTACAACACCAAGGGTGATGTTCAGATCACTGAGGAGAAAATTAAGGAAGGTAAAGAGAAGACCATGGCAATGTTCAAGGACATCGAGGCCTACCTTCGAGCCAATCCAGATGCCTAAAATCGAATACAATACATTTGGCAACGTAGATTGGATGGTGCTTGGCAGTATTAAGAAGAAATTTTTTGTTTACGGTTGTCTTTAATTTTATGTTTTCACTTGTCTTTCTCACAAGTCGTACTCTAGTACTGTGTTATATCATAACAAATGTTTCGTCTTATATAACAATATATTAAATTTCAGTATGAATTTTATCTTACTATCGTTGAATTAATTCTGATTTTTTCTGACTGTTACGATCAAAGTTCAAACTGACTCGAGTGTACGGTTCATGGTATATATATATATATGTCCGTTGATACTACTAATCTTGCCACCACCTGTACTACATAAATCCCGTCCATGTAAGCTGAATCTAATGACAGTAATGCATCGAGATGGAGTGTTCAAATTGACCCACTGCCATTGAGGTCGAGTGCTCGCTGTAGAAGAGGGATGCTATATCAATTCTATCATAGATTTAAGCTTGATAAGATAGATATTTACCGTCAGTTGAGTTTGAGATGGGAAGAAATGGCTGAATTCTTTAATCTCACTTCACTGTCAGCGAGGAAAAACTGCTGAACTTTGATAAGGTAGAGTTGATGTAACTGTCGCCTTAGGAAGTAAGAAATTCTACAGGTACGTGTTACTTTTTTCTACAGTAACTCTTATCATACTCTCGAGATTAAGCACAATTATATATGTCAAATATTTTTGCGTTTGTTTCAACGAGTGACCAAAATTAAAAATAACCCTATATAATTAAACTACTATGGTAAATTTTTCAGAGTAGCCCTCGTGTATGACCAAAGTGAAAAGTGCCACTAATAATTTTTTCACTCAATTTTAGACTTTTTTGGGCTCCATTTTAATGAAGTTTTAGAGGAAAAATGTATTTTGTAATAGTGATTTTATTGAGAATGGGTGATTAGAAAAGAAGGAAAAGTTTGGGTTTATGTATAATATTATTTTATTGAACATGTGGTTGAAAATAAGAAGAGAAAAACATATTAAAATTAAAATAGAGTCTAAACAGGACTTGGTATAGATCAAATGTCTAATTTTAGTTTAGTAATGATCTTCACATTCCTTGCTCACCCTCATTCCTACCTATATCCAAGTACTCCCCCATTCTCCCTGCTTGTGCCCCTTCCACTATTCCATGTCCTGGGAATCCCCTATTACTCGGGGCGTGTCGAGTAACTTCCTAGGTTACTGTTGTTTATGTGGCTCAAATAGAGTGGAACTCAAGTTTACTTGAAAAAAATGTTGGTATTTTTTGCACAGGCCCTAAAGTCTTGTATAGGCCAGGGCTAGGGTTAGTATATATAAAATAATGATGTAACCCTATTATTCATACTCAATAGGATATTTCCGCTTCGCTCTTTGTGAACATAGGCACATTACCAAACCACGTTAAATCCTCGCGTTGATTTATCTCTTTTATTTCTCTATTATTGCGTATAAAATCCAACAACTGGTATCACAGCGTCAGGTTAAGATGGGGAGTTCTTCGATTGCAAAATTCAATTTGGTGAAGTTTGACAGAACTAGGAATTTTGGATTGTGGTAGCGAAGGGTGAAGGATTTGTTCACGTAGCAAGAGATGGTGAATGTGCTATTTGGGAAGAAGCCAGATGTCATGTTAATTGTCGATTGGGAAGAGCTCGAGACACGAGCAGTAGGTACAATTCGACCCTATTTAGCAGACGAGATCACGTATCACATCATGGATGTTGAGTCTCTGACGAAAGTTTTGCTAAAATTTAAGAGTCGTTACATGTTAAAGTCTCTCATGAACAAACATCTGAAGTAGCGACTCTATGGGCACACGATGCTAGATGGTACATATTTGATTCGACACGCCAATGCATTCAATCAGATTATTAGGGATATGTTGCGACTTGACATTATGATTAAACAAAACTCCCGAATCGAACCAGACTCGAACCAAACTGAACCGAATCGAGCGGTTCTTCTTAAATTAAATACTCGATCGATATTTAATTGAGAATCGACGAGTTTGGTTCGATTCTCAACTCTAGACCAAGAATCGAATATCCCTAATTTCCAACTCAAGTCCAATTAATTAAATTAACCTAAATTTTACTCAAATCTTTTATTCTACTGTAGTATCATTTCAGCCGTTCTAGATAAATCGAATTGGAAGCATCTCTTTATTATTGTGAGCTCGTTATCTTCATCTTCCTATGATTTGAACAATCAAATCTATGAAAAACTCAACAAAGAGAGGTACAAAATGTATCACAAGATTGAACTAAATTATTTTGTAAGAGCTAAAATTGAACGTAATATTAGTTGAATTAATGTAGCGTTGTTGTAAATATTTAAAAATTAATTATATTACGAAACCTGAGAACCGAACTGAACCGAACTCGAATAGTTACATAATTAAATTTAGACCCGATGGTTCTATATACTAAATACCTAAGAATTCAGATTCAATTCCATTCTAAGGAAAATCGAACTGAATATGACCATGTCCAGCTCTACTTGACATGAAGTTCGATGACGAAGACAAGGCAATGATGTTGATGTCATCTCTTTCTCCTTCGTACGACTACCTGGTGACTACGTTGACGTAGGGTAATGAGACTTTCAAATTTGAGGAAGTCACATCAGCCTTGTTGGCCTATACCAGCGGAAATTGCGTACTAGCGAAAGTTTACAAGGTGAAGAGTTGATCATGAAAGGCTATCGTGAGAGAAAGAAAGACAATGATGTTTCTTACAAAGGAAATACGAGATCAAAGTCCAGAAATCAAAACGAGGAAAACGTAAGTGTTACGAGTGCCATCAAATGGATCACTCTAAGGACCATCTGAATAAGAAGCATGGTGATGAAAAGAAAGGTGATAGGTCATCAAATTCGGTTAGTGTAGCATAAGGAGATCTGAATTCTAGAGATGGAGACACGCTATCAATCTCTGTAGGTACTTTTGACAAATTACATGACTCTTGAGTACTTGATTTAGCCTGTTCATCACATGTGTCCCTACCAGGATTGGTTTGATTCATATCGTTCGTGTAATTCTGGATCTGTTCTTATGGGTAATGATGCATCATGTAAGGTCATTAGAATGAGGTTCATAAAATTGAAAATGTTCGATGGTGGTGAGGATTTTGGATGATATTAAGCATGTACCAGAGTTGAGAAAGAAACTATTTCTTTGGACACTTTAAACACCAGTGGCTATTCTTAAAAGTTAGAGCGTGAGGTCTTGATAGTGAAGAAAGAGGCTATGATTGTGATGAAGGATCAAAAGTTGGCGATGAATATTTACAAACTATTGGAAAATACAGTTCTAGGTAGGTGGAATTACTATAGCAAAATCTAAGTCGGAAAACACTCTCTTATGGCATATGCGATTAGGGCGTATAAGAGAACGTGGTATGATTGAGCTTCATAAGAAGAATTTGATGAAGAGAGTAAATCATGCAAGCTGAATTTTTGCAAGTTCTGTGTTATTGGGAAATAGTTTGGAGTACAGTTCAAGACGGGAAAGTACAAGACAAATGACATTCTTGATTATATGCATTCTGATTTTTAAGGGACCAGTGAGGGAGTTATCTAACTGTGGATCTCAATATTTCATTATTTTCATTGATGAATTCTCTAGAAAAGTCTGGGTGTATTGCATGAAGCATAAGTCTGAAGCCTTTGCCAAGTTCAGATTGTGGAAAGCAGGGGTAGAAAACAAGATGGGCAGGAAAATTAAGTACCTCAGGACAGACAACGATACAGAGTACATAGTTTCTGAAATTCTGTGAAGAGCATGGTATTCAGTAGCACTATATAGTTTGCAAGATACCATAGCAGAAAGGTGTAGCGGAGAAGATGAACAGACAATTGTAGAACGGACAAGATGTTTGAGGCTGAATGCATGGCTTCCAAAGAATATTTGGGCAGAAGCAGTGAACATAGCATGTTAATGCTATAAACAAATCACCACAGGCAGCATTAGATGAGAAAGTTGTAGAGAAAGTTTGGACAGGTAATGAAGTTGATTATTCTAGATTGAGAGTATTTTGGTGTCCGGTTTATGTGCATGTATTTAGGAATTAGAGATTCAAGCTTGATTCGAAACTAAGAAAGTGCATTTTTCTAGGCTATGTGAAAGGTGTAAAATGGTACAAATTTTGGGATTCAAAGGCAAAGAAGATGATGATCAGTAGGGATGCAGTCTTTGATGAAGCATTTATGTTTAAAGTTTCTCCAGATGAAGAGCATTCAGTTCAGACGAGGGCAACAACAAGAACAAAGTAGTATATGTAGAGCAAGACAATGTTGACATGGAGATCAATGCTCAGGAAGCAGAGAGTTCTAGCTCAGAAGAGGAGCGGTATCACAGTATTTCCATAGATATACAAAGTCGTACTATCAGGCCACCGATGAACTATGGATTTGAGGATCAATTTCTTATACACTCAATACCAGCAATAGTTATTCTATAACTTTTCAAAACGTCTTTGGTAGTCAGGAGGAAAGTAAATGGATGGAGGCTCTGATGGAGGAAATTGAGTTATTGCATAAAAATAATACTTGGAACTTGGTAGAGCTTATGGAGGGGAAGAGACCGATATGGTATAAGTGGGTGTACAGAAAGAAAGAAACAATGTAAAAAAAAAAAAGGAAATTGAAAGATACAAGACTCAGTTAGTAGCTAAGTGATACTTATAGAGGAAAGGAATAGATTACGATGAGATTTTCTCTTCGATCGTCAAACACTTCCATCAGGATTGTCTTGGCAATAGTGCCAGTTTTGATTGAAGTTAGAGTGGCTGGATGTGAAAACCACTTTCCTTCATGATGATTTGGAGGAGCAAATCTTCATGGAGCAGCTAGAGATGTTCTTGGAACCAGGAACATAGAATCTTGTGTATAAATTGAAAAAATCTTTATATGTGCTTAAACAGTTTCCACAACAAATGGTACAAGAAGTTTGACTCTCACATGATTCAGATTGGTAACAATCGATGTATGATTGATGTGTTTACTACAGATTTCTTGAAGATGATTGATATATTTTTTTGATGTTGTATGTGGATGACATGCTAATTGATGCTAAGAACATGGATGAGGTACACATATTGAAGTCTTTGTTGAGCAAAAAGTTTGATATGAAAGACTTGGGACTGACTAAGAAGATTCTGGCATGGAGATCAACAAAGACAGGAAGGCCTAAAAATTATGGGTGTCTCAAAAAAATTATTTGAAGAAGATGCTGGAAAGACTTAGCACGTCTGATGCAAAACCAGTGGTTGTGTTGGTAAATCACTTCAGATTGTCCACTAATCAGTGCCCAAAGAATGAAGAAGAAATTGCAGAGATGTCAAATGTGCCCTATGCCAGTGCAGTGGGGCGTTTGATGTATTCATGGTATGTACCAGGCGAGATCTAGCACATGCAGCTAGTGTGGTGAGCACATATCTAATACTAGCAGAGAGCATTGGAATGCTATAAAGTGGATCCTTAGGTACTTGAGAGGTACAATGGGGTGTGAGATCGTGTTTGAGAGACAACATGACGATGTTTCAGTTCAAGGATAAGAGAATGCAGATTATGCAGGCGACTTGGATGATAGAAAGTCTCATACATGTTATGTTTTCGCACTCATGAGGAGGGGGACTATATGTTGGAGATCAATAGTGCAGTCACTTATGGCATTATCCACGACGAAAGCATAGTACATGGCGACAACTGAGGAGGCAAAGGAATTATTGTCGTTAAGAGGGGAGTTTAGAATCAAGAAAGATGGAATGAAGCTATATTGTGATAGTTAGAGCGCCATTTTGTTTTAGCAAATAACCAGATTTATCATGCAAGAACCAAGCACATTGATGTGATATTTCACAAGATAAGGGAGTTGTTTACATTAGGAGAACTATTACTAAAGAAGGTGCACACATTAGAGAATGCAGCAAACATGTTAACAAAACCAATCACAATAAATAGGTTCAAGCATTGCTTGAGCTTGATTAACATCTCTAGGTGTTAGAGAGGAGGTGTCCCAACCTATTGGTCCCAAATGGTGTTTTTCCCGGGCTAAGTTTTTTCTATTATTTCTCCTAAGGGGTGAATATTCATTGAGGTGGATATTGTCGCGTACATGACTTGTATAGAATAGAACACTGGTTTACTATAAGAAAAGGCCGGTATTTTCTTATACATGCCTTAAAGTCTTGTATGGCCAGTGCTAGTATATATATACTGATGATGCAAGCATATTATTTCTATTAAATAAAATATCTCCGCTTGGCTCATGTGGACGTAAGAACACTGTTGAATCACGTTAAATCCTTTTGTTGATTTCTCTCTTGCATTTTTCTATTACTGCATATAAAACCCAATAGTTACGACTCTGGAGCTGCTCAATAAAGTCCTAACCACCCAAGTAGCCAGTAGGGCTGGAGAGAGGGACAAATGCTAAAGGGAGAGATGGGACACAAGTGTCAAGTATCGAGTTTTTGAAACATAATAATTGGGACGAGAGAGGACTTCAATATCAATATGCTGCCAAACAGGCATATGAAATGCTAAAATACAACTCCACTGGTAACAAAACATTTTGAGAGCCCATTCATTTGCATCCCCTCTCAAGAAGACGAGAGAATGAAAAAACAGTAGATTAATTCAGTTCACAACAAGAGCGAGCATGCATGCATGCACACACATAAACACACACATGACATTACAAGCAACTGATACAAATCACACTCCCTTGAGATCCCAGTCCACTATCTCTAGACTAGCAGAAAAGTACAACAAACTTCGCAAACTTATTTCAGACAATGAGCTGTACTCCTGACACAAATAATACTCAACGTGGATATCAACCAACCAAAAAAGGTCGTACCAAGATTCGAACCTTACTCGAGTAACACTTTAACTAGCTGACATCGTCACTGGAGTGAAAACATATATTTCACAGCCGTGAGTATCAACTGTAGCAGTGAATGAGGACACGGAATCCAAAGAAACCAATTCGTGCTGCAACCAACAAGAACAAAAAAGATTAAAGAAACCATAATATGTTCAGAATCAAACAGGAGAAGAGAGATTAAAAGGAACATACAAGAAAATTAGAAGAGAATGGGTCATAATGGAGAAATTTCCTTTTCATTGTGTTCATAATCATTTCAGTGGCAGTGAAAAGAAGAGTTACGTTCCTCAGACCACAATTTCAGTGGCATTAACAATAAAAGGGAAAAAAGAAATTGAAAAGCGTCAACTCTCATAGCCACCAAGATCACTGCAATCATGTCAATTTGCAATGCTTAATAGCCATAGTTATATAATATGTGGCTCCAACACAATTTCAGAATTTCTCATTAAAAAAAAAAAAACATGGAAGTACCAAGAGAGAGGATAAACAAATAAAAAACCTGAGAATTAAAAAGAAATAAGCAAAAGAAAACATTAATCACAAGGGCCTAAGACAATGAAAATATGGAAGTGCCATAGGGTCGGGCAACCTGGTTTTGGGGTCTAAATTCATTTATGGCTGTTGATGACAATTTATTATAGAGGTAATTGCGTGTATATTATCAACAAAAGAAGCAAATATTATTTAGCAAGCCCCTCATACAACCATGAAATGCTTTACATATGGGATTAAATAAAGCACGACTACTCACCTTCCATAAATCTCTTACAGAGACAATGGTAGAAGACTTGAGTCCAAGTGCAGCCCAGTTAACAGAAATAGTGGTAATTTTTGAACACCGGTTCCACAGAGCAACAACGAGACGGCTTCCAGACAATGGACCCGCCCAAACCTTAATACAAAATTAATGGTCATGTCATGTAACAGAGTGAAAGTCAAGGAATGCAGCCTAACTCAACCTTTACATCATATGCAGTAAAACCAATCCTCACTTATATATTCAACTTTTTTCTCTTTCAGAACCATATAAATTATAATATCAAAGCATTCAATTAAATTAAAAAATGTGTTTCAAAGTAAAATAACAAATAGAAAGGAAAAATAATTCATGGTCAATTGGTAGTCAAAGGTTGTAATGTGCAGAAATAACCCTTATCAGATAAGAAAACCTGAGAACTACTCGTAACAAAACTTGTTTGTGTAAGCCAGGGTACAAAATTTCCGCATAAGAGGTTTGAAGGCACATGCTGACATCCAAATACTGATTAATGTTCACTAAATTATCATCACAAAAGACATTCAACGTTTCACTGATGAATACTCAATGGATTGACATCATTGCAGATTGTGAAATGTTTTCTGTTTAAAATAACGAAGGGAAGTACAAAAGATGCAAGAGGCTACACCTGATAGCAACCATCAGGCCCGTATGCATAAACTTTTCTTCCTTGAACCCCAAGTGGATCTGCAAAAAGAAATAAGATTTTACTTGCTTTAATGGAAATGATCTCTCTAATTTATCTAGATGGAAATACGAGGGCAAAGCCTGAACAAGGACTGGTTCGATCCATCCTATTGATTCGGTTCATACGAATTAATATGTCTTCCAAATATGCAAGGATCTAAAATAATCCAGCAATGTCCTTTTCCTTTTCCATTTATTATATTTTCTTTGTTAAACCTTCTGTCCACAAACAAAATGAAGTATTTTACCTTGATTTACAGCAATAACTTCCTCATTGCTTATAATTTCAAATGTCTCAGCAGTCATGTTTCTTACATCACAACCAATCAAAAGAGGAGCCTGCACATTCGACAAAGTGCCAATTAATTCATGAAGGAACGGAAGGCGAATGTTCTTTTATGTTGATTACTAGAATACTGCATCGTTGGACAATGGTTTTGATGGAAGGCTCATGCATTTAAGCTAGTGGATGACAAGTTATTAAAAGGAAGATGCCAAAAAAGTACTGTATTACACTCGAGTATCTTGGGAAACAAACATCCAATTTCCGACTAACACCAGCATAGGGCGTGAATTCTCTCTTAATGAGATTTGCTATGTGCACACATTCTTTCCATTTACTAATTTATAATAGCACCTTAAGCTTTTTCTATATTCAGTACTCTGGTCATTTTCCTACTAAAAAAAGACAAAGCCCTAGCCCCAACTATAGGTGGTACCTGAATACTATATTGAAGCCGCTAACAGAAAAAACTGACATACAAAGCTAAAATGTAATCAACAATTCTCAGCTATGATGGTTTCATGCAAGCAAATGTGTAATAACACTGTGGTACTCCTTAGTTCTTAAAACTAGCAGTTAAGTCGAAACTCGTTAATTTAAAAGCACCTTCATCAAAGCCCAAATGCTAAAATGTGCTCGGTACTCCTGGTAAGTCATTCCCCCATTTCCAACTTCTAACATATCCGGATCTGCCAAAAAATGTCAAGGCAATAGCATTAAAATCAGAGTTTCAAAAGAGAGTTGGGGAGCTGCAAATGCACTCAACTATAGAAAATAGATCATATTCCTACCATTCCATCCACCAGGCCCTGCATAGGCTGCCCACTTGTCATTGAGATCAGCAATTGTAGTCATGCTAAACCAAAAACACAACAGAAGTATCAGTGCAGCCATTTGATAGATCCTATGTCATAATAAATAAATTTAAATAAGCAAAACACCACAAAATTTTCTCTCTCAAATCTTTTACATTCATTTTCTTATTTCACAACACTGAAGTGCCATAAATAGCTTCACCCACTTGCCTTGAAAGACGAAGGTAATTGATTGGAACCCATGAAAAATATCAATCAGTATCATGGAAGAAGTAAAAGGCTATTTAAAACAATAAAACTGGAATTGATTCAAACATGCATGATAATGTATTGTAAAGCCTAGATTGCACACCAAACAGTTTAGACACACGACTTCAGAACCTTTCCCAATTATCTTTGATGTCATCTGTTGTTCGCCAACTGTTTCCAATCTTGCCTGCCCACAAGGCAGGGTCATTCAAGCCCCTGCAAGTTTTAGAGAAAGCCACTCTTACAGTGCAATTGAAGATTTCAGATCTAGCAAGAAAAGATAAACATTACAGAAATGGAGTCCTGAAATGATAGAAATTACCATTCACACAGTGAATAGAATATGGTCCGTCCAGTCGCATTTAGGGCATCACGCATTGGTGGGTACCTGAGAAACGTCGAACAAAAGTCAGATGAACATACAGGTTCCAAGTTATGAAATAAAGCAAGATGCAAACCTTTCTTCTGGTATGATGCTTAGATTGAAACAGTTATCATACTTCAAGTAATCGATGCCCTAAAGAACAAAAAACAGAGAACATTTAAGAGCCATTGTAGAAGATAGGCTATTAACAAAGAAAACTAAATTACACAGACGAGAAACACGAAATTCTGTGCATTGTCAACTTCCAAGAAACTTCAAAATTGAATAGTATTTAATAGAGATAGTTGGTTTCCTGAAGCTTAAATTTTTTTCCATAAAGTTTCCACATTTGAAATGAAATGAATCCAAAACTCCTCTCTCTCTCTCTCTCTTCTTTTTTTTTTTTTTTTTTTTTTTTGGGGCAGGGGGCGGGGGGGCTAACATAAAGTTAAATAGTAATGTTCTAAAGGCCCCTACTCCGAAATAATTAACTAAGAAGAAAAGGAGCAATGAAATACATTTTCAGCACATGAGAGAAACTAGAATTTCCAAAAAATAAATAAATAACACTAACCCATGATGCAAAACGTGCTGCATCATCATTTTCATGTCCAAGTGATCCAGGATGAACTTGACATGTAAAAGTCCTGTGGAGTTTCAATTGCAGCATATTTCACTTAATTGGGACAAAACAATAACAGTGCTGGTATTATCATTGTGACAAGATATTAGGAAATTCCTTTTACCCTGCATCAGAGTAGATACCAAGCTTGAGGCCCTTTGAATGCACATAATCAGCAAGAGCTTTAATTCCTGATGGAAATATTCCAGAATCAGGAACTAATTGGCCCTGCACAACCAGTCCAGCCATTAAAAAAATAGGCAAAATGAGAAACTTCGTAACTGTATCATTTCTATAATCTATTCATCATAGGCTAAATAATTTTTCGAAATGCTTCAATAAACCGGGACAACATCAATTGAAATAAAAATTTCAACTTCCCAGAATTGAAAAAAATACCAATCCCTTTGCAGAACACAGAATTGAAAATTAGCATGGTCTATGGATACTTAATGCACTAAAAAATTACAGTTAAGAGAGTTTATAGCTGCAAATTGAAGACAAGATATCTTTAAATAACATACATTTGCTCCTCTCTAATAGCTTAAACTTTTAATCAAGTGATTCAACATGGTAGGCAAAGCTCTTGGGTTTTAAGTCTTGCTGCCACCATTTAATGAAATCATGCATGTGTCGAGCTTTTACGATAAAAAACTCTACCTATATGTGATGGGACGTGTTGAAGACAAAATTTAGATGATACACATGACTCTAACAGATCAAGAGGTTCAACAGTGGTTTACCTCTGAATCCCGCTCCAATTCAGACCAGCAATCATCTACATTTCACGATGATGAATAGATAAGAAAAGGCAATTACCGAACTTGAAACACATTCGGAGACATGCCAGTTGGTTACCTATATTCACATACTCATAGCCTAACTTGGCCAAACCAGTTGAAATAAGCGCATCAGCTGTCAAAGAGCAAAATAAAGGTTAATAGTTTTTAATAACTTCAATAAAGCAAACTGCAAATTTAGAAAGTAAAGAAAAAAATGAGAATTGTTTCCTCTTCACTGATTTTTAATCAAAAGTGAGCACATTCATGTGCATATCTATGGCAATAATCGAGAGAGCAGAAAGGTTTAAAATTCACTAAAAAAAGTAAATTAAAACGATGAGTAATGCTACTAGAAAAACCAATAAAGAGAACAAATTAAATTTAGGCCATTTGCTGTTGCTTCTTAGGAAGCACAGTTCAATTGACAAGCATCTGTAATATAAATACTAAGAGACCATATTAAACTTGTATTTTAAAATTTTCATCTTCTTCAACACATCAGTTCTCTTGAACCTAAAACATTAAACTATAAAAAAAAATAAAAATAAAAAAATAAAAAAATAAAAGAAGATAAATAAATAAATATTGGAACAAACAGCTGTCCTATTGTCAAGCGAGAATAATCACACAGATAAGCAGTTACCCGTATCCTTGAAAACTTTTTCGCTGATATTGCAGGCAAAGAAATTCCAGCTATTCCATCTGGCCACAAAAAAAAAAAAAAATTAAAATCGAATTAACTCATCAATAATAAATTAGAAATTCTATTAAATAAGGATTAACTAGAAACCAGATGATTGAAGATGATCGTTAATGAATTACATTTCCAAATACCTAACTCCAAATTTTAGTTGGAAAGAAATATGTATCAATTATTTTCTTTTAAAACCAGAAGGAAATATTCTTAACCAACATCAGAACAGAAATGAAAAAATCTTCAATATCAGGATCTTGCTTTTTACAATACAAACAAATACTAATATCAAGTCATTAATATCAACCCAAGATCAAATAAAAACTCAGTAAAAAATTAACAAAAAGGGAAAATTATGCTACCCCATCTGAGGCGTCTTGGCCAATCCATTGCCGAGCTGTAAAATACCATAATTCGAAGTATCAAAAATATTTGTTATGGGCTTTTCTAGGCCGCCCAAATAAGGATGCACAGACAGAGTGCTTGCTGTGACTGCCACTGACATGACATATAAGTAACATGCCGTGGCAAAATTAGCAGTGATCTTAGCCATAAATGGAAGTCAATAATCTTTCTTCCCCTGTCCTTACTGTGGGTTTATGGATAGAATTGGGAGAAGAACTGTTGGTAAATATTCTTGAGTAATAAATCAATATTGTACATTATTAACTGACCCCAATTTTTTAAACTCAATCATGAGATATTCTTTTGTATCCTGCTTTGCTCATTAGCATTAGATGCTTGTACTTTTGCAAGTGTATTGGAACTCTGTGTCAGCATTTTGGTTAGGTTTATACTTTATACTTTATAGGCGGCTCTTTGTAAGTGACAGACCTCAATAACATGAGCATGATCGAGCTTAATGAATACATTGACATCGTCAGATATTATAAGTCTCTGTTTGAATCACGTTATTTTTTCATCCTTATTCTTCTACTCATTTTTCAATAAAATAATATTTTTCATCACATAAATAACCTTTTCTTCTTTTTCAACTACATATTTCCCATCACACCAAACAAAAAATGTATTTTTGAACTCAAAATGTACACCAAACAGGGACTAAGCATGTTCAACTCTCTTATAAGTTATAAGTTGTTTTTAGGAGAAAGACTTCTTTCTAAGTTCTCTTTCCTTTTTTTTAAATTAAAAAAAGAAAAAACCAAAAATAACCTCTAGGTCTAGGCCCAAATGTGAACGGTCAAGGATTAAATAAAGTATAAATAATGACTTGGGGACCTCCAAAGAAATTACCCCGTTCAGAAATTCGGTCCATTTTATCAATATACAAAATGACACATCATTTATAATTTTATTGGTGACAAAAAGCGTAAGTTTCGTATCTCAATTATTCTCGGAACCGAAGCAAAAGAAGAGTTCCTAGCTCCACCATTAAGCTATAAAGAATCTAGAATTCTACTATTCCTGATTAGTTTTTAATTTGTAATATTTCCTTATTTCGATCGTTAATTCAGATCGATAGGACTAAATTCATTGAACTGCAGCAAAATTCGGGAAAAAAAAAGTTTATTTTAAGAAAAAATGGTGTCGACAACCAGGGAAATGGCTGTTTACTGCTTTGACAGGTTGGTTGCTCACAGCTCACTACAACGACGAACAAGCTCCTCATCCTGCCTTCGATGAGGGTCAACAATATGATATTTATTTATCACATTGGATTATTTTTAGGCCTAACCCAGGCAAAAGGTCCAAAAAAAAAAAAGGAGACGGAAGAGGAACAGGCAGTGACGTAGCCAGGTTTTAAAGTTAGGGGGGGCGAAAATACGAGGGGTGGAGGGGGGCAGGCCCCCCTCCCGGGGGTTCGGGGGCGGAGCCCCCGAAATTTTTTTTTTGACTAAGAGAATTGAAAACGACGATTTTGAATACCAAAATAGTACTGAAATTCAATGTTCGATTCAATCACTACTGACTATCCTACTACTTAATTCTTAAATTTAAATATTCAATAACTAACAATTACACAAACTATCAGCAACTACTCTACTTAATTCTTAAATTCAAATATTCAAGAACAACTAAACATGCATTATGCATAAACCAGGTTGGGAATTGGGTTTTAATTAGTTGGGCTTGAGAATTGGGAACTTAGGTTTTGGATTGGATTTGGGCTATTGATTTATTTAAGTAACTATTGGATCTTTTGTTTAGATCTAAGATTTTTGTATGTTGAACTTTAAAATGTAAGTTATTTACTCAATATTTATTAATGGAAAAAAATAAAAAATTTCAAAATTTTTGGGGCGAGTCAAAATCTTGGGGGGGCGAAATTGAAAAATACATTAGAAATTAACTAGAAATAGTGTACCGCGGACAATGTTAGGGGGGGCGGTCGCCCCCTCCCGCCCCCCTAGCTCCGTCTCTGGGAACAGGTGAACAACGGCCAAATACTCACCTCTCCGGCTCTCCCGCGCCAGTCTCCTTCTTCTCCAATGGCATGGTACTGTTCCAGTGGAGCCCAACAAGTGCGGTCGTACCCCCTCGTCGGGTGCTGGGTCCGTCGCTACTCTTTGTTGTCCACTTTCAACATTGACAATCATTATTCAAATAAAATAGAGTTTTAAATAGTGAATGTTTTTTTTTAATGTGATTAAGAAGTAGAAATTTTCTAATTTACGTACAAAATATTTTATTGTATGATTTGTAGTTGAAAATGAGTACATTAAGAAATTAAATTTTTTGAAATAATGGTTATCAAACAAGATCTCATGTGATTCATGATACGCGGATAAGCTCGGCCAATGATCCATTGATCGTTGAAGAAAGACCTATGAATAGGTCGCGAGCGAAGCAATGAAACTACTTGCTCAAATCACCTTGGACGAAATATTGATCGTGACAAACAATGGACAAGTTTCATGTTGGACATGAGATATGAAATGAAGTGGAGAAACTTGATTCAAGTAATGGATGGAGAAAGTGGAAATAACAACTATGCGACTACAAAGTTGTTCAAGCGCATGCCCCTTTACCAAAACCCTAGGAGAGGAGTTTAGTTGGTCTATGCAATCACATTGATTTACACTATGCGGCCGCATAGTACTTAATTCCATTTTTAAGTAGGTTCATGAGTACCATATAGATAGGACTTATTCCATTCATTGTAAAATCATACAATTTGAGAAATATTATTACAAAGTATTATCACTTTCTTCTTGTTCTTCATCCAATTAATTGTGAACTTATCAAAATTATTTCTAGCGTCGTTCAAACAAATCGAGTGAGATTTTTGAATCTCGTAATCTTGGGGTCAACATATTTTCAGCGACTGTGTTGGTTCCTTGGTTTAATTTTTTTTATCAAGTTTAAATATTGATTCTTGACTCTTTTTTTGGCATTGAATCAATTTTGGGTGCATTTCATAGCTACTATTATTACGTGAGTTTGCATCACTCGGTATCAAAGGCTCCAAAAATCAAGGTTATATCTTTTTTTTCCTTTTGTTTGAGAATATTTTTTTCATTATCCATGCTCTTCGCGTTCTTCAATTTTTCGTTTCCAATCCATAAAATTCCAAAACTTCCAATTGGGATGATTGGGTAAACTTTCGGGTAGATTACGCTTGCAAAGTAATTTCAGTAACTTATAAGTAAATCGAGACATTTTGCTTTTCAAACCATTAAGTTAGAAACATCGCGTGTCATCCCTTCTAAAATTCCCGATGGTCCTCCCTACCTAACCACCCAACCCAACCCTACACAACAACCAACCACCACTCAGATCAGTGAATTCATCATTGGATGGCCCATTTGCACGTAATTTAGGGAGACAAGCCTATGTAACGGGTGGCCGAGCTTCAGTTCACGCTTTACAATCGAGGCAAAGGAGTTTGTAATGAAGGTTACGGACTCAGGTCTTGTTAAATTTTCAGGATGGGGACCGAAGGTATCAGATACTATTTGCATGGGCCAGTTTGGAGTTATTTGGATGGTAAATATGATGGACAAGTTGCGGGTGGCTGATAAGACGGTGGACTACGTCGCTAAGTTTGATGAGTCCGCTCGAGCATTCTTGGCACAACGCTGTGCTAACAGTCGTGGTAGGTTTTTGATGTTAGCACAGTAAGGAGAGATGAGCAGAAGAGGAGTTGTAATAGTGTCGGAATGAGCGAATGGAGGGGGATGGATAGTGGTTTCACGTGTGTTTCACGTGTGTTTCAAGCAGTTGTTGATTCATTTGTTGCCAGAGATAAGGTTAAGCGCCAAATAGCTGACGAGAAGAGCCGACTTGGGTTGACCTATGCCGAGGTCACGACAAACGTAAAGGAATCGCATAAGGCTAATCAGCGAACAAGAAGAGAGAGCAGAAAATGAGAGATGCGATCCTAATGCAGTCTTAAGGGCCCATATCTAAGCGTCGAAAAGGGAATTGGATGAATTGATTAAGGTCGTGGAAAGTGGGTCCTTAGTGGGGCCCAGTATCACTGTCTGCCATAAGTGTGGGATGGGTTTGGATGAGCATTTTGATAAGGGTAAAAATGTAGCGGAGTTGGATCCTAAGGAACTATCATAAGCAAGGGTACAATCTGAAGATAAAGAGGCGGAGGATAAGGTGGAGATGAAAGGAACAGAAAAGAATGAAATGGGTTTTATGATTGAGGCACACCGAGAGGTGGAGCTTTGGGCTATAGTAGGGGAGTTGGGTGATACGATTGTGGAAACAGAGACTTTGGAGGTGACCAATTGTTTTACGAGTGAGGGTGCACTGGTTGAAAAATTAAACTCGGTGATTGAGAATCAGCAAGATAGGATAGGGTTAGCGTCAAAAGTTAGAAATACCTATTGTAGGAGATCTTCAAAGTCTTTGAAGGAATGGGATTCAGTGAATGAGAGCACGCTGGTGGTGTGGGTTGGAGGAGACGAGAAGGGGGACACGAACGGTGATGTTGTATAGGTGGAGGAAGAAGAGAGAATTCTTGTTGCTCTTACTTATGTTGGGGATATGGTGGAAGTTAGTGTTTTTGACGTTAAACCTCGACCACAGACTGGGTTCTTCAAAAAAATTTAGAATTTAGTAAGATGGTAAGGGTGTCATGCGATGGGTATGAACCAGACTTCTGCAGTTATTTGAGGAGTTGGAGGCTAGCAGAGGACAGAGGATGGGTACATTGGGAGGGAAGACAAGAAGAAAGGGTGATCGTAAGCTTAAGTGTTTAGAATGCTCGGTTAATTATGATGTCAAGGGTGGCGAGACAAGGAGAGGTATGATGAGGAGGGTTGAGGAAATGTTTAGATGATTCCGAAAATTATTAGTTGGAATGTGAGGGGGCTGAATGAATCTAGGAAAAGATTGGGTGTTTGAAATCTTTTAAGGAGGTGGAGGGCGGATCTTGTATGTCTATAAGAAACAAGTTGGAGGTTGTTTCGAAGACTGTTGTGAGTAACCTTTGGGGGGAACCGCATGTGGGGTATCAGTATGTTGGATCTTCAGGGGCTTCAGGGAGAATTTTGGTGATGTGGGATACTAGAGTTTTTGTTTAGAAATATTGGAGACAACTTCCGTTGGATGTTTATAGGAGTTTATGGACCTAATGTAGAAGAGGGTAGAGGTACATTGTGGGATGAAATGGCGGGGATGATGAGTTGGTGGAACCTCCCAACGTGTATTGGAGGAGATTTTAATGTGGTTCATTTTTTTACTGAGAGGTCTACTGGAGGGAGAGTTATAGGGGCGATGGAGGATTTTTCTGACTTTATCAGGGATAACATGCTAGTGGATCTGCCTTTGATTGGGAGAGATTTTACTTGGTCTTCTAATCGAGCCCAACCCGTCCTATCACGTATAGATCGATTTTTGGTTTGTGGAGATGGGAGGCAAAGTACCCAGAGATAACGCAGAGGAGGTTGGGAAGGCTGTATTCAGATCGTTTTCCTATTTTATTGTCTGGAAATGCAAGGCAAGATGGAAGACGTCCTTTTAGGTTCGAGAAAATGTGGCTTAAAGTCGAAGGATTTGGGGAACGAGTTCGGAATTGGTGGGCATCCTATGATTTTAGGGGGTCTCCTAGCTTTGTCTTGGACCGGAAATTGAAGGCCTTAAAAGAGGACCTTAAGAGATGAAATGAGGAGGTGGTGGGAGACATTGGTTATCGCAAAAATCAATGCCTTTCAGAATTGGAAGAATTGGATATGAATGAGGAAAATGGAGGTTTGGTAGGGGACGATAAGGCAAGACGTGGAGAATTAAGAGAAGAGCTAGAGAGGTTGGTGGAGATGGAGGAGATTGATTGGCGTCAGAAGTCCAGGGTTAAGTGGCTGAAAGAAGGAGACAGATGTACTCAATTTTTTCATAAGGTTGCTAACTCCAACAGACGTAACAATTCTATTACTACATTAGAGGTGGACGGGGTTATTTATGTGGAACCACAGGAGATCAAGACTCATATGGTTAGCTTTTACCAAAATCTTTACTGGGGCACGTGGATTGGAAGCCAGAATTGGATGGACTGGACTTCTCTACTATTAATGAGAATGATGCCACTTGGCTAGAGAGACCGTTCGGGGGGATGAAGTTAGGGATGTGGTGTTTAGCATGAATGACGATAAAGCCCCAGGACCCGATGAATTCTCTTTCTCCTTCTATAAGGGTTGTTGGGAAGTGGTATGATCTGATATTATGGATATGCTTACTTATTTCTCTCAACGTGGAAGATTTTTAAGAAGCGCTAATGCTATTTTTATTGTGCTTATTCCAAAGAAGCTAGGTGCAACGGATATCAAGGACTTCCGTCTTATTAGCTTAGTATGTGGGACTTACAAGATTATTGCGAATATCTTGGCGAATATATTAAAGGATGTGTTGGGCAATGTGGTGTCTAAATTTCAGAATGCATTCGTTAAAGGGTGCCAGATTTTGGATTCCGTACTTATTGCGAGTGAATGCATCGATTATAGAATACGACTAAGGGTTCCAGGAATGTTATGCAAGCTCGACATCCAGAAAGCTTATGATCACGTTAACTGTGGTTTCGTGTTGTATATGCTCAGGTGTTGTGGTTTCGGGGAGAAGTGGTGCCAGTGGATCCAATTTTGTATCTCTACGGTTTCTTTCTCAGTCATGGTGAATGGTGTTCCGGAGGGTTTTTTTCATAGTAGCAGAGGATTGAGGCAAGGTGATCCTCTGTCCCCCTTGCTATTTGTCATTGTTATGGAAGCATTCAGTAGAATGATTGAGAAGGCTATGGGGCAAAACTTGTTAAAAGGCTTCGTTGTTGAGCAATTGCAGGTTTCTCATTTGCTATTCGCAGATGACACGTTGATTTTCTGTGATCCAGATGCGGAACAATTCAGGAATTTGCGTTGCTTACTCTTGTGTTTGAAGTTGTATCTGGATTAAAAATCAACTTGGCAAATCCTGAGGCTATCACGGTGGGAGAGGTTGATAATGTGGAAGAGTTGACTGCGATTTTGGATTGTAGGGTGGGGCAATCGCATATGACATATCTCGGGATCCCTTTAGGAGCACGCTTTAAAAGCATACAGACTTGGAACGGTATTGTAGAAAGGGTAGAGAGAAGACTTGCAGGTTGGAAGCGTATGTATCTTTCAAAGGGAGGTCGCCTTACTCTCATAAAATCCACTTTGTCGAACCTCCCTACTGATTTCATGTCATTGCTTCCTATTTCTGGAGCAGTGGCAAAACGATTAGAGAGAACCAAAGGGAGTTTCTTTGGGAAGGTTTAGGGGAGGAGAGAAAACTACATTTGGTCAATTGGCGTATTGTTTGTTCTCTTATTAGATCCGGTGGTCTAGGGTTGAGAAGTCTTGTTCTGTTTAATAAAGTATTGTTAGGTAAGTGGCTTTGGCGATTGGGAGTAGAGAGGGAGAGTTTTTGGAGAGAAATTATAGGGGCCAAATATGGTGTCTTAGAGGGGGGTTGGTGCTCGGGTGAGACGTGGCTCTTACGGGGTGAGTTTGTGGCGATATATTCGGCGATGGTGGAGTGACTTTCGGGACAGATTGACTTTCATTGTGGGAAATGACAATTCTATCAGTTTTTGGAATGACTGTTGGTGTGGTCAGCAACCGCGTGAATGATGTCTTAGATATCCATAATGGGAGCTCCAGTTGGAATATTGTGTTTGGTCGGGGTTTGCAGGATTGGAAAATGGATGAATATGTGCTGTTTTTGACATCTTTATATGAGGCTCATATCAGGGTTGGAGATGGTGATTGTAGCAGGTGGAAACTGACACGTGATGATATTTTCTCAGTTCGCACTTATTTCAGATCCTTATTGGGAATTGAAGAGAATCCATTCCCTTGGAAGATGGTTTGGAAATGTAAACTACCCCTGCGAGTGGCATTTTTACTTTGGACGGTGGTTAGAGGACATGTATTAATAGTGGATAATATCTGAACAAGGGGTTTATATGTTACAGAGTGGTGCTATATGTGTAAGAGGGATGGGGAGACAATTGAACACTTGTTTCTTCACTATGATGCTGCTCGCTTTTTATGGAACGATATTTTGACATCGCAACATATGGACTAGGCATTGCCAAGGCGTATGGAGGACATGATAAGGGCATGGAGGAGAAAATTTTGAGATAAGGACAGTAAACTTGTATGGGACCTTATTCCGGGCTGCATCGTTTGGTGCTTGTGGAGAGAAAGAAACAACCGCTGTTTCGAAGACCAATCACGGACTAAAGCGCAGATTAGGGAATTATTTTATTTGACATTGTACAGTTGGTTTAATATCTCGACTCAAAGGCATATAGATGGGCTGTCTAATTTCATGTCGTTCTTTTCTGACTTAAAATGCCTATACACTCCCCATGTATTCTGTTTTGATTAATAAAATTTAGATTACCTTTCAAAAAAAAAAATATTCCAAAACTTGTGTGCGATAATTTAGCATCCAAATTAGTTTTTATTTCTTTTGCTGGTATTTAGTTGAATTTTCTAGCAAAAAATATTCGAAAAACTACCAACAACATACAATTTCATTTTTTGAGTAAAAAAATCTCAAATTCAAATTTAAAATTCTTACCTTCTCGAATCATTCTAGATCACTTTCCTTACTCAATTCTTTGTTTGGACTTCACAAGGGTTAAATTTTAATTGAAATCGAATTAGTTACTTGAAATACTTGCAAGAAAGCATTGGGTGAAAAAAATGTAGAGTAGTGAGAATAATAGAAGAAAAAAGCCAACTTGAGTCATACATGAGCGTATACATGTGAGACAAATATTAAATTAGATTTAGGATGTTGGACACAGACAATTCTACTTCAAGCGGGAAGAATAGTCAAGTAATCAAGACAGAGGAGGTGATACAACGATTTGAAAGGTTGTTTGGTGATATGAGAAATATAAAATGGACAGGCAAGAAGCATGGATGGAGAGGTAAGACACATTACTTGCTAATTTGTATAGGAAACAACCTAGAGAAGTTCCTAACACAAGGATGCCAGGTAGCCGAGATCATAGAGAGAGTTTTGCTGGTGAATGTGAAGCAAATAGTCACATTAATGAGGATGCATTTGTGGATGTCGAATTTGGAAGAATGAAGGATAGATGAGTTAAGCATGAAAGACAGGGTAAAGATCATGTTGGAGATGATGTTGATAGAAGTATGAGAAATATCAAAATGAAAATTCCTTCATTCAAAGGATGGAATGATCCAAAGACGTTACTTGGAGTGGAATAAGAAAGTAGAGTTGATATTTGATTGCCACAACTACTTTGAGAAAAAAGAAGGTAAATATTGCAATACTTGAATTTACCGATTATGCTATCATTTGATAGGATTAGGTAGTAACATCTATGAGATGAAACATTGAGAGGCCTATTAATACA
Source organism: Fraxinus excelsior (assembly GCA_019097785.1). Classification (NCBI taxonomy): domain Eukaryota; kingdom Viridiplantae; phylum Streptophyta; class Magnoliopsida; order Lamiales; family Oleaceae; genus Fraxinus; species Fraxinus excelsior. Next base: position 27,044,908 of record CM032629.1, read on the forward strand.
TGAGAAGAATTGAAAACAATCATGCGGAAGAGGTTTGTGCCTATCATTATTATAGAGAGTTTCATTAAAAATTGCGAAGCCCCTACCAATGTTCTATAAGTGTGGAGAATTATCACAAAGAGATTGACATTGCTATGATTAGAGCTAATGTTGAGGAGGATGGGGAAGCCACCATGGCCTGATTTCTGAATAATTTGAATAGGGAGATAGAATGTGATAGAGTTGCAACATTATATGGAGTTGGAAGACGTGCTACATGTAGGCTATGAAGATGGAAAAGCAATTGAAGAGGAAGATGGCAACTACATATTCATCGGGTTTTAATTCTTTTTGGAAACCGAAGTGGGATGATTATAAAGGTGATGTGACTGTTTCAAATAGTAAGACCGAACCACGAAGGAGAAAAGAGGAATTTGTTAGCAGAATTATACCCAAAACGAATTCTCAACTTTCTAAGACTCGGGATATCAAATGCTTTAGGTGTTTGGGATTGGGCCACATTACTTCTCAATTTCCAAACAAAGGGCAATGATTTTGCGTGACAATGGAGAAGTGGTGAGTGATAGTGATGGTGATGGTGATGATATGCCTACGTTAGAGTAATGATGGAGATGGAATAGAGTGCTCACAATGAGGTGAGTTACTCGTGGTGATGTGTGCTCTCAATACAAATTGGATGATGTAAAACATCAATGGAAGAACATTTTTCATACTAGATGTCATGTCAAAAATAAGGTATGTAGTTTGATTATTGATGGGGATAGTTGTACTAATATTGTTAGTAATACAATTTTTAAAACATCCTAAGCCTTATAAATTGCAGTGATTAGATGAATGTGAAGAGGTTAGGGTATGTAAGCAAGTTTTGGTGAATTTCTCAAATGGGAGGTATAGTGATGAAGTGATGTTTGATGTGGTTCTTATGCATGTTGGGTACATTTTGTTGGGAAGACCATAGCAGTATGATAGGAAGGTTAAAAATGATGGATTCAAGAATATGTACAACTTTGTACAAAATAGGAGAGCTGTTACTCTTGTACCATTAACACCACAATAGGTCTATGAGGACCAATTGAGATTGAGAGGTAAGAAAGAAAAGAAAAACAAATAAAGGCGAAAGGAGATTATGAGAGAAAATAGTGAGGTGACTAATTGAGAGAAAAAAAGAGCAGAGCTACACAAGAGAAAAGAAAGAGAATTTATTAAGAGGAGAAAAAAAAAATCAAAGTGAGTTTCTATGCAAAAAAATGCGAGATGGAAGTGGCTTTAGTGAGAACTAACAAACTCGTCCTCAGTTTGGATATTTCTTTATTGCAGGAACTCAAAAACTCGTTCCATGAAGATTTATTTAGTGGATACCACCTATTGATCATCTAATTGATTCAATGCAAATGGAGAATTTGATGAGTATTGAAGGAGAAGCATTGAACTATGGCATGATAAAGAATCAATACCCCATACATAGGTTAGATGATGTCAGCACATAGTAATATCTTTTTACATGGGGCATGTACTTATACACATATTAATGCATCTAATTTCTATAAGAGTAATAAGTCATTTATCATATGCATTCATAGGCAATCAATTACTAGTTAATAATATTCTAATATGTTGCAAGAAATTAATTGAGCATGATAGACATTTGAGGTTCACTATCGGTGATTTGAGGCATGAGAATATGTATTTCAATCTTGAAGTCCTTAACTATTTTGGTTTGAATTTATGAAATATGTTGGGAACCAATTTGGTGTGTGTTTATCTCCCATTATTGTAGAAAAAATGGAGTAATGAATATTATTTTTTTGGAGAACATGTGGTTGAAATTTAAAATAACTTTATTGGTTTTTGTGTAGAATATTTAATTAGGTGAATGTGTGGTAGAGAATCTTATTGTAGCAAACAATATTTTAGAATAATGAGAGACAAATGGGGCCTTAGTATCCTCTACTACTTGTACTACACAGTTTGATATGATTTATGGTTTAAATCTATTAACTTTCTTTGATTTAATTCCTTTAAATATTATTGTAAGTGGTAGCTTAGACATAAAGCAATGGATTGAATTATATGCATCTCAAGATAGCAAAATGAATATGTGTAAAGTATTCAAACCAGATGCTTTGGGTGTTTAGGCAAAAATGACTTGTTCGAATGCAAAAAAGGTCAAGATCACATCCTAGAGGAGATGGACCATTCCACGTCATTTCAAGGATTGAACCCAATGGCTACAATTTGGATCTTCAAGGTAAGTTTATGATAATTTGCATTTTTGTTGTTTCCTATCTCTCTCTTTGATGTAAGTACATATTCGAGGTCGAATCCTTTTAAAAAGTGAGGAGATGATGTGATACATGATATGAGGATAAGTTTGGGCAAGAATCCATTATCGTTGAGGAAGGACCTGTGACTAGGTCGCGAGCAAAGCGAGTCAAAGAAGCAATGAGACTACTTGCTCAAGACACGATGGACGAAACATTGATCATGGCAAACAAAGGGACAAGTTTAATGTTGGGCATGGGAGATGAAATATAAGTGGAGAACCTTGATTCAAGCAATGGACAGAGAAGGTGGAAAGAACAACTATGTGACCGCATAGTTTTTCATGGCATATGGTCGCATGCCCATTTACCTAAACCCTAGAGGAAGAGTTTAGTTGGTATACGCGACCGCATAAATTTACACGTGACTTTTGGATACTCAAAACTTAAACTTGATTTTTGACTTGTACTCTTTAAAAACTCGTGGCAGTGTAATTTCCACTATTTTAATTGTAAGTTCTACTTGAAATGATTGTCAAAAGATTATGCTAGATATATTGATGCCACATTTTAATTGAATGAAATGTCTATACCCTTTACTTATTGTCATGATTATGTTCTCCACTTTTTTGGTTGCATTTTTATCACTTAAAATTCCATTGCTTAGTTCAATATTTCTAGGATGTTATTTTAGTTCGAAAATTCTGTTGAAGAGGAATAGAGAGATTTGCCCTTCATATTTTCAAAATAAACAAATACAAAATCATGACTATATGTTTGTTTCTTATTTTAAAGTACAGTAATAAAACTTTTGAACAAAAAATATCGTTGGAGATAGTAAGTGATTAATAGAAAGTTAATGCGAGAAAAATAATGTTGGACATAAGTATAACAACAAATAAATATTAAAGAGCTTTAATAATTAATAAGATTAAAATGTGAGGTGATCCAAAAACTTAAAGTATTTAACAAAACATACTACATTATACTAAAAACAACATAATTCGGGGTGGCATGATATTTGAAATCATAGTAGGACAATTCATTCAAAACTCTGTTATTGAAATGTAACGATCTATATATCACTACAAAACTTTGAACAGTAACCATAAAAAAGTCCTTGCATGGCAAGGTTGTAATGTGTAACAATATTGAATGCAGAGTTGCAGGAATATGTAATACTTCTATCATAGATGATATTGACTATGTGCTTATTTGACAGGAGTTAGATATATTCCGGATATGACCAGGAATTTGATTTTGATGGGTGAATTAGAAGAGATGGGATTGACCTGTAAAATTGAGATAAAATATTGAAAATGATTAAAGGTGCACTTTTGACTTGTAAAGGTATAAAGCGACACGTAATATATGTGACTATTGTCGAAGTGATTAGACGTTTAAATTCTTTCTTTTCTACCAACATAGAAGACATACACGAACAAATGAGACTTGAACATGAGCGTAATAAGGGACTTAAAAGCCTAGTGAGCTAAGTGATAAAGGTATCTTTGGATAGGACTGTGTGTCAAATTCACTTTTGTGATCATTTGTACTTGATAAGTATCATAGATTTTTTCTTCAGGTGTTCATAAAAGTGTCAAAATTCTTGATTATGTGCATTCGAATTTGTGGGTTCTACCACTAGTCCTATTTTAGGTGTGAGGAGATATTTTACATCTATTATTGATGATTTCTACAAGTATGAGTTTATCATTTAGAAGATAAGTCTAGCACTTTCGAAAGCTTTAATAATTAGAAAAGGCAAGTAGAGAATCAAAATGGTAAAAATATAAAGTTCTTGATGATCGATAATAGCTTAGAATTTTGTAATGCTGAATTTGATAATATATGTAAAGGAAGTGGAATAACAAGGAACAAAAAAGTTCCTTACACTCTCTAACAAAATGGGGTTGTTAAAATGACGAATAGAACTTTGCTTGATAAAGTTGGGTGCATGAAGTTCTGAACCCTCTAAATTATTTTGGAGGTGAAGCTGTTATGACTATTTCTTATTTGATAAATTAACTCTTACTATTTTAAATGGTGATACTCCACATTAAAATACTATGGAAAATGTGTTGATTATTATATACTTCAAACTTTTAGCTATGCTGCATTTCCTCATCAGAGTGATCGAAAATTTGAACATAGAGCTAGAAAATGTGTTATTCTAGGTTTGCCCGAGGGATTGAAAGGCTATAGATTATGGTATAGAGGCCAAAAGAGAGAAAAACTCATTGTGTTTGGCAATGCCACATAATAAGGCAAAGATGCCCTATATAGGGTCTCAAGTTGAGCAAATAGGTGAAAACCAACAAGAGAGTGTTAGTGATGAATTGCAGATGGAGTTAGATAGAGTGTGTATCAACATCTTGAGCACCTCTAGTAAGGTGGAGACTTAAATTCAGCAACCTTTAGTAAAAGAAATAGGTGGAACAATAGTTGAAGAACGTATATACATGTTGATTCTTTAGTGAACTATCAATTGACTAGAGATAGAAACATGAGACGAAAAAGAGAACTACAAAGATTTGGATATGAATATAATTCTTTGCTAATGCTAGTTATGAGGAACTAGCTGATAAAGAACAAAATACATATGAGTAGGCTATGAAGAGTGAACAATCAATAGAGTGGGTGAACTCAATGAAAGAAGAGATGAATTCTATGAATCAAACTTGGAAATTAATTCCTAGAACTAAAAGCAAGTCAGCGGATGACTATATGTTTTAAGGTTAAAGAAGGTACCACTAGTATTGAGCCTTTAGGATTTGAAACTAGATTAGTCATTATGGGGTACACACAAAATGAAGGAGTTGATCATAATAAAAATTTTCACCGGTTTTTTAAGTATAATATTATTAGGGTCATGCTTACATTAGTTGGATATTTTGACTGGGAAGTTGAACAATTTGATACAAAAATTGCATTTCACATAGTGAACTCGAAAAAAAGATTTATATAAATCAACCACTAGGTTTTAGAAATAAACAAAAATCTGAACATTTAAATTTACTTAAAGAACCTTGTATGATTTAAAACAATCACCTAGACATTGATATAAAAGATTAATTTGATTTGTATGTTGATAGGAATGTAAAATGCATATTTTTTCCTCTTTATTTTATGCGCTCGTATTTTATTTTGTGTCAAAATGTACTCATTACGCTCATATTTTGATTTAGGTGGCAATTCTATGGATATGGCGTAATTTGGAAGAAATATGTGAAAAAGGACAAAAATGGAAGAAAGTGAAAGTTTAAGGACTAAAATGCAAATATTCTAAACTTGTTTCTAACATTGTGATGAAGATTCGAGAGTGTTATAGGTCAATTGGATGAAGAAAGGATTCAAATGGATGAAATATGGCCATAACATTTTCACATATCAACTTTCAAGCTGAAAAGTTTTGCATCGATTTTCAGTCTCATATTGAGACCAATTTTGGACATGGTAAATGATCTAATTTGAAGATGGTCTCTGAATCAAAGTTTTAGTCCTTTGAGTTATCTTTACAACGCTTCTTGAATCGTTTCAATCGGATATTGGAAAAAGAAGTTATGGCCAAAATACTGAAAGCTATCTGGAGGAAGTTTCGTAAAACCATGCGGCTACAAGCCTTTAATTCCATGCGGCCGCACAGACCATTCCCGAAAGTTAAAGTGATGATTTCACTTGTTCCTTGCGGCCGCAAGCCTCTAAACCATGCGGCCACATGGTTCATTTCCGGGACGAAAATTCTGGTTTCCTAATTTCAATCAAACACTTATGGAAACAAATCTTTCTACACTTTATAAACCTTATAACAGAACCAGAACGGAGAGAACGCCTCCAACCTATTTTCTCTCTATTTTTCTTAGATTTATCATGTGTAACTAAACTCTTACACTTGGTCGAAGGAGATTGAAGCCTCGGAACCACATATTGTGAGATCTAAATGGTTTTTCTTAATTTAATTCATATTTTTGAGTATTGAATATTTTTCTGCACTTATTTCTATAATTGTTATGTTTAATTGCTAGGAGGCCTACTAGTTTATTATTCGATGCAATCTACCGCTAAGTTAAATATTAAATCCGTAATTGTTTGATCCCTTTAACTTATGAAGCACTAGAATTTGATGATTTTCTGCGATAGAGGTTATTGAATCTTAAGAAGAATGTTTAAATAGAATGAATGCAACAGCTGGTGTTTGTATTATCTAGTTCATCGATTTCTCTATTGTGTAAAGCTGTTATTAAATTGAATCTTAAGCGTTGGTATGGGGTTATTTAATAATTAGGATTAAATAGAACGCTGGTTTCTAACTAACTAAAATTAAGGAGAAATAGGAGAATTATTCCAACGGTGAATATTCAAAATATGAATTGAATTATCCTTGCATCTATGATCAATTGTGGATTTTCGAATGTGGATATTGACTTGGACTAAGGTTAGTCTTTTGATTGTTTTCGTTAATTTAGTTTTCATTGTTATTAATTACGTTATTTACAATTGTTTGCATACAAAAATCCTTCAATCATTGTACAGAGCATAAAATACTGAATTACACACTCTTCGTGGGATCGATTCTTACTTCCACTATTACATTAGTTTTAGAGGTTTAAGGACTATTTTTGGGTGCCTACGACAGCACATCATATGTCCTTACTATTAGCTTAAAAGAAGTAAGTTCTACCAGTGCTTGTAATATCGACATAGTGAAGATAAAAGTGATCGTGTGTTCTTCTTATTATATGTTTATGTTATGCTCTTTATTGGTTCGTCGATGATGATAATAAATGAGATAAAAATCATATTTTTCTAAAGAATAATTAGTTGCTAATGATGAAGAATTAGATTAATTGAATAGGATTCCTTATTCGAATTCTATATGATCTATATGTATTTGATGGTGTGTACAAGGCCAAATCTGGACTTTGTAGTGAATACATTTAGTAAGTTTATGTCAATCTAGGATCTGACCATTGGGAAGCGTCAAAATTGATACTTAGGTATTTGAGGGATCATGTGATACAAGTCTTGTGTTTTTGTAGATGCAGATTATGTAGGGGATAGAAGCCATTAAATAGATATTATATGGAAATCACATTTATAGCACATAGTTGCACTATTCCCGATCAAATATGAGTATATTTCCAACATAGAAGCCATTAAAGAGTCTTTGTGGCTTAAACGTCTTTTGAATGAACTGTGTTTTAGATGGTAATGCGATTGTATATCTGATAGTCAGTCGGCTATACATTTTTGTAAATAATCCTCTTTTTCATTAGCACATTAAATATATAGGCTTTAAGATGCATTTTATTAGAGATATAGTGTCACATGGTGAAGTAAAGCTTGAAAATGTTCTTTCTTTATATAATCCCTTAGATGTGGGTACTGTTCGCTAAAATTATGCAAACCGCAAGTGTACGAATGCATTCAAGTAATAAAGTGGACGTTGAGTCCGAGTCGATCCCCGAAGAGTGTTTCTTCCAATTATACGATAATTGATTCAAATTAACGATAAAAACATTTACAATTAGATGATTAGGTTGAAAGTGACAAGAAAATGAATTTGACATTTAAATAAAATATACAATAATAAAAATGATGAAAAGTTGGGTTTTTTAAACAAGTTGGGATTCATGATTCCACTTGACGTCACTAAATTCTCCACAAATGAATTAATAAAATGCTTACATATCTTGTTAAACTCGATTTTCCTATTTTAGTTAATTACATCTCTCGTGTTAAATTAACCATAATCAATGAGTTTAACCTGATATATCTTTATGTCGATTAAAACCAATTCACCGCATTCAATATTTGTGAAAATAACTCAAAAGATTACCTAGGGTTAGGAACATATCTAATCTCCTATAAAAAAAAACCTTGGGTTTTTACAATCTCGGTCTAAACAAGCATTTATGCATTAACAAGTAAATATAGGAATTAATATAGTTGGTCAAGATTCCTCTTTCATCCCAACATCAAAATATTTATCCCATTGTATTTAGATAGAGCAAGGTGAAAGATTAGAAAAATACATCACTATAGTTGAGAAATATATAATTTGAAATACTAGATGAAGAAATAAACTCGTCCCTTGGTCGAATTCTTGAACCTTGCTAAGTGTTGACCTTGATTTCTCCAAAAATTTCTCCCTTTCGTGTGATATTTTTCCCCCCCTCTTTGCTTGCCTTTTTTTTTTCTTAGTCTAAGGTTTTGAATTGTGGAATAATCACTTAAAAATGGGTGAAAACCGTCCCTAGGTAATTGCATGAAGGGTCCCTGAATAAATTAAAAATGAGCACGCAGGTCCTTGTTTGAAATCCAAGAGTGTGCCTAGGCTAATGTAAGACACAAGCCTGCTTGCTTGGGTGACCCTCAGTCACCCAATTTTGGGTTTAAGGCGTGCCCTCAAACCTTTTTTACTTTTCTTCAATTTGACCCCAAAAGAATTGCATGCTTGGTTTCCAATTTACTCCTCGAATTTTGAATTTCCTTTCAATCGAGTCCTTGAACTTTTGGGTTTGTACATTTTAGTCTCCAATGTCATGATTTTTGTGCATTTTTTGCCCTTTTGTTCCCTTCATTTAGCTTCATTCTCCTCCAATTTGGGATTTTAGCATACAAAATCCACAATTACATAATTGTAAATAGGAATTCACTCAATTTCGTCAATGATGAGCTCATTAAAATTCCTAATAAGCGTGTTAAAATACACTTATCAAATACTCCCAAACTTGAGCTCTTGCTCGTCTCAAGGAAGATCAACTCTTTACACAATCATGCAATACACGGTAAGGATCAACGATGTTAGATAGCTTGTCAAAATATGTATGAGTTTAAAATTGTGTAATCAATTCACATATATGCTTCCAAATCAGGCTACCAAAGATAATGCAAACTTGTCTAATGTTTGATCCATGTATATGTGTGTATAGTCACTTTTAATCATTATCCAAATTAGGAAACAATTATCAAGATGGAATTTTTTTCAAATTGGTTCCAACCCGACCCTTTTTGGTCCAATATTCCTTTCTCGCTCCTGAGATTCACACCACAACATAGCAATTTTCTTACTTTTCCTGGGTGTAAATCTAAAGGTTGTTCTCATGCCACCTTTTTCTTTTCTTACTTACATTTGGGTAGGTCTAACGACACTTTCTACTCTATTATGTGATGATTCTTCACTAACGAGTGTTTGTACATTCAAATTTATACTAATTAATTCAAACTCACTAGTTATCTAAGCCAAAAAATTAATGCAATTGCATCATATATTTTTCTTTCCTCACTCCCTTAAACTTTCTTTTTGACCCTTGTGGCGAGCTTTCAATTGACAGCTCTTAGATTGTTTAGATCAAAGGATACCAGATTTTAAGATACCCCAATGAACTTAATAAATAGAGTAAAAAAGCCACGAAGTGAGGCATGAGATTCAATAAGTGCAATATAATTCTTTTAAGCACAACAAAATAAAACGAGACTTAGATTTCTAGCATATAACCATTACCTAGCTTACACTTTGCAAAAGACACTCCACACAATTATTTTCACATGCCCATATCAACACATTTCTAAATAGTATCTTTCACTGGCTCGACTACCCTCAAGCTTATCTCATCATGTAGTAAAGAATGTATGTAAATAGAGGTTTATGTACACTCACAACCTAATTCTTCCAATTCATATATGTAACTATCTTTTTCATCGAATAGCTATTTCCACCTCTAGACAACAATTAACTATAACTATTGTGCTCAAAATAACATAGGATCTCACATGGATAAGCAAATTCTCACAATTTCCCAAAAATGAAACAAATAGCATAAGTGGACATAACTTATGAAGTAATGACAATTTTAAACAACTCTATTCATCCTAAGCCGGCAAGATCATCTAACATATCAATTCCAACACCAATATAAGCACAAAATCTCACCAACACCCCAAACTTAAAATTACACACCGTTCTCAATGTGTACAAGAACAATATGAAAAAAAAAGGAAAGAGGGTTGATGAAACTTCCCCGATTGGATGTTTGATGAAGGATGCCTGTAATGACTTTAAGCTCTTGACCTTGTATACAATTCACTCCCAAACTTGTTGAAATCCATAAGTGGATATGATTTTAAAAAAATTGACCTATAAAAAATGGTATTGAGTAAAAAAATGTGATAACAAAAGCATTAATCAAAAGTAATTATCAAAATAATATACTCTGGGTTGGCAAGAAGAATGTATGGCCTCTCTTTCAAAAAATACCTCACAAGTATGGTTTCAAACGTTGCCCATTGACCTTGATGTTCTCCCTTTCCTTGTGATAAAGCTCAACCACTCCATGTGGGAACATTTTAGCAACGGTAAAAGGTCCAAACCATCTAGAGCGGAGTTTTCTGGGGAACAACCAGAGTCCAAAGTTGTAGAGAAAAACTTGTTGCCCAACGTAGAACTTTGCTTCACAATGTGTTTATCGTGTCATTTCTTTTGTCTTCTCTTTGTAAATCGGGACATTCTCATATGACTCAAAGCGGAGTTCATCAACTTTATTGAATTGAGCAATCTTTTCTCACCAGACAATTTCTCATCAAAATTTAAAGCTTTAGTCCCATGCCCTAGTTCGACTAGGAGATGTCAAGCTTTCTAGAACACAAGGCGATAAGGAGACATGCCATGAAAGTTTTGAAAGCGGTGTGATAAGCCCATAATGCGTAATCTAATTTCTTAGACAATCCTTTCTCGAGACATTCACCGTCAACTCAAGAATCATCTCCAGCTCACTATTCGAAATCTCCACCTGGCCACTAGTTTGGGAATGATATGGGATAGCCACTCGATGCTTCACTTCATATTTGGTCAATAGTGAGAAAAAATATTTTTCCTTAAAATTTTTACTACCAAAATAACCTGAGGCTAAAATAACCTGTTAACATTATGAATTGATTTGAGACGGCAAAAGGAAAAGGCCCCATGAAATCAATATCACACACATAAAAAATCTCCACTTCCAATATAGTTTTCAAGGGCATCTCATTTCGGTGGGAGATATTGCCACTAAGTTGGCATCTATCACACTTAGAGAAGAGTGTGGGCATTCTTGAATAATGTAGGCCAATAGAACTTGATTTAAATACCTTTGATGCGATTTTCACAACACCTAAATGACCACCATAGGGAGATGAATAACATTGCTCAAGATAATGTTTGATATCGGTGAAGAACATCTTCCTTTGTTGGTAAGAAAGATCTGGAGGGGTGGTGTCATTAGCAAGAAAATTCACATGGTCCACTTGTCATGGTGTATGAGTGGTGGCTTGCATAAGATGCACAATTTGCAAGAGTTGCTCATTGGAAAATACTTCATTTGTTTCACCATTATCTACCACTTCATCAGCTTGCTCAAGCTTAGATAAATGATAGGCAACAACATTTTCGATCCATTTCTTATTACGGATTTTCAAGTAAAACTCTTATAGAAGAAGAATCCATCTAATCACTCGAGGCTTGGAATCTTTCTTTGCTAGCAAATACTTGATGGCCGAGTGGTCGGTGTAAAAAATCACATTCGACCTAATAACATAAGACCGAAATTTATCAAATACAAATACCACCGCGAGAATCTCTTTTTTGGTAGTAGCATAGTTTGATTGAGGATTAGTTAAGGCCCGCCTAGCATAGTAGATGGCATGCAAGATATTATCACTACAACAAAAATTGCCTTTTACAACATGCAAAAGGCAACATTCATTAAGTGATTGTTGTTAAAAGGGGTAAATTGCAATACTCAATAAATGTATGTTGCCATTACGTAACAAAACTGAGATATTGCAACAATATTTTAATGATTGTTGCCATTGTCTCCTTTTGCAACATTCAATTGACCGTTGCCAAAAAAATTACATATTTTAAATGTGAGGTTTTTTGCAACGTTCGCCGTTTGTTGTTAAAAATCATTTTTTTTAATTTTTTTGGCAACGTGCATGACTATTGTTAAAAATAATTTGTATTTTATAACCCAACCTGCCCAATATATAACCCAACGGCAACTCGCCCACCCAATATATAACGCAACACGCTCAATAAAGATCCAACCAAATAGCCCTCATCCAACCGGCCCAAATCAACTCTAATCCCTCGTGTTCTGTGTTTATGAGAAAGACATTCTTCTGTGTTGAGAGAAAGATGAAACAAGGTAGAGCAAACACACCGAATCAACCCTAATTGTGATCTGTGTTGAGAGAAAGGAGAAACAAGGTAGAGATCGTGATATGTGTTGAGATTATCAGCTTCGCTTCACACCATCCAGTTTCAGCTTCGCTTCGCACCGTTCTTCCTTGAATAATTTCTGCATCCTTACCAAATTGTGCTTCCAACGGAATTGCACTACTTCCACAAGCATTGCTGGCCCGACCTACCAAGACCATCCACCAGCTTCGAGTCATCCACCACAAACTTATCCGAGTCTTCCTCGACCATCTTTTCGCACGAAAGGGCCCCACCGCAATCAAGATTCGGGGTCAACCTCATCTACTCCGTCAATAGCAAAGTCCAGATGAGGGTGGGCGTCAAGGTTGACAATGGAATGTTAACACTAGCAGCTTGCTCGAGTCCTCTTCGAGGTGGGCACACCTAAAATATTAGTAATTTGGGAAATTGCTTTATTTTACATGTTTATTGGACTTTTAGTTGAAATTGATGATTTGGTTAATTTGGGTAATGCCTTCAGTGGAATTTTTACTCACTCCTTTGGTTTGGTTAAAAGGCTCATAGCTGCTAGTTCTTGTAGCCATGAATGCAATGTGTGATAATGTTAACCAGTGAGTTTGCAAGCATTAAATCCATTGAGACAGTACAATGTTGTAATTCGCCTGTTTATATGTATTTGTATCATTGCTTTGCTACCTATAAATTAATAGGTAAAATTTGTGGTCCGTTAAATTGTGAAATTGTTAGCAGACTTTAAAATTTGTGGTTAGTTAAATTTGTGGATGGGTTATTTGATTGCCTTAGCTGATATGCTTACTTCAATCTTGACAGAATTATAGCTCGCCTCCAACAACGTTATTCATTGGACTGCATTTTTGTAGAATCAAAATATTAGATATGATTTTCAGTACAACTTAATTTATTCCATTTTCATTACCATATGAATTTTATGCTCACTCACACATTTGTGTGTGTTACAAATTACTAGGTTTACTTCACAATTTGAATTTGTGTTGTTCAGTGTTTGATAATATAATAATGGACAAAGCATGGCTACAATTATCAAGGTTATTGTCTGAAATAAGATCTTGTGAATCTACTTACAAAATCTAAACAATTTAACAATAAATGTTCATAACATTTTACTTATAGGTTTTCAGAACAATATAGAGGTGGATCACAGAATTTTGTTGAACTAGCTTGTGAAAAATCTATGTTCATAAATGATAGGATGCCCTTGTGTTAAGTGTAGGAATCTAAAGTATCTCCATTATGAAACAGTGTATGAACATTTGGTTATTAAGGGAATGGATCCTACGTATATTGTATGGGTATTTCATGGAGAACTACCACGTGAATCAAATTTAGTCGATGTGGAAATGACCGAGTCACGTAGGATGTTTAGGGACTTATATGTACAACATGATGTAGATCTTGAAAACCCTCTTGATAGAAGAGATGGAGAGATTCAAAGATTGATTGATGATGCTGAAACACCTTTGTATCCTGGTTGTAAGGCGTTTACGAAGATGTCAGCTTCAATTGCTATGTTTAAACATAAAGCTACACATGGTTTATCAGATAGTGGTTTCGATGAACTCGTAAATCTTGTTTGGGATAGGCTACGAGAAAATAATACACTTCCTAACTCATTTTGTGAGATGAAAAAACTTGTCAATACATTTGATCTTGGCTATGAGAATATACATGCTTGCTTGAATGATTGTTGTCTATATAGAAAGGAGCTTGAATGTGCTAAATTATGTCCAAAATGTGGTTGCTCAAGATGGAAAGTAAACCAACGAACTAAGAAAATTAAAAAAAAAAATCCCAACAAAAGTCTTGCGTAATTTCCCTATAATACCAAGACTTAAGAGGATGTTTGGAATAGATGAGATGACAACACAACTTAGATGACACTTAAATAATAAAAGTTCAGATGGTAAAATGAGGCATCCTTTTGACTCGTTAGGTTGGGAAATGATAAATAGAAGGTGGCTACATTTTGCACCAGATCCTCAAAATATTAGATTAGGTCTTGCAACTGATGGATTTAATCATTTCAAAGATCTTAACTCTAAATACAGTTGTTAGCCAGTAATTCTAACTATATATAACTTGCCTCCTTCAATATGCATGTCGAAAGAAAGTTTGATGTTGAGTTTATTGATCTCGGGACCAAAACAGCCAGGTAATGACATAGATGTTTATTTGGAACCACTTGTAGACGACTTAATAATGTTATGGAATGATGGGGTTGAGATGTATGATGCGGTTACGAAATCTCCATTCAACTTAAAAGTTATTTTAATGTGGACAATACATGACTTTCCTGCGTATGGAAATGTATCTGGATGGCCTGTTAAGGGAAAAATTGCACGCCCTATTTGTCATGAAGATACACGTTCATTATGGTTGTCACATGGTAGGAAGTTTGCATATATGGGACTCATAAGATTTCTCGACTTGAGTCATTCATTTCGCAAAAAAAAAAAAGAGTTGGTTTAATGGACATATTGAAAATGGCATTAGGCCGAAGATAAAGACTAGTGAAGAAGATTTGAATGAAGTTGATAAAATTACATATGATTGGGGAAAAAGTGTTAAGAGGAAGAGAAAGAAGAATATAACTCAATCAAATGTAACATGGAAGAAAAAGTCAATATTTTTCATGCTACCATATTGGAAGGTAACTCTAGTAATATTTTTTCTGTTTTATATAATACTTATAATGGCATGTATTATATCGTGACATGAGTAATGTTTAATTTGCAAACTTTACTTGTACTTCATAATTTGGAAGTGATGCACGTGGAAAAGAATATTTGTGAGAGCATCATTTGTACGCTTTTGGATGTATGTTATAATACAATTTGTTGATTGTCAATTTGAGTGAACAAATCTCTTAGCATTAAAAGGAGGGGGAGGGCGAATTAAGAAACTGTAAATAATATACAAATGCATCATTATCTAAATTCTCACAAAATATACTTCGAATCAGAAGTTCGAAAGATAATTTATTTGGATACATCATTGAACGAAAAGATCAAAGATATCTCACATACCAGTTTTAAATGCTCCAACCTGAATTAAAATCCTGAAGGATGATTAGTTAGTATTATGTATGATAAATTTATAAGAGTCTGAAGCGTAATGATATACGATTTTAATATAAAAATCTCCAAACAAAAAATGAGCAATTAAAAAAGATGGTCGCGTTAATGAAGCATATACTCTTGATGAATATTTAGACATAAAAAATTATAAAATCCTAGGAGAGGTCTAGGTACCTCATATATTAAAATTTGAGACATCTCAATAAGTTATGTCATTATGGAAAAAGAAATAGAATCGAAAATGAAAATGAAAATAAAATAAAAAGCTGTCAATAACACTATGCACATGATGCACTGCATCATATTGTGAATAGAGAGGAATTGAAATAAATTCGTTGAAACATATTGATCGAAGTAATGATTGACCAAATAAAATGAAGCGACCATACTAAAATTGAATTTACTAGAGAAACCTGAAGTTTCGAACGCAATCCTTGTAAAATGGAACTTATTACCCGAAATTTATGGATTTACGTTATGACCACTTAAAGGTGTATACTTATACGAAATGAAAATGGAAAAACTAAAGACGTAATATACTTGAAGCATAATTCAAGTATATTATCATGAAGGAGAGTAAATACGCGTTGTTCTTTTTTTTCTTGGACCAAAGTTTTGTTTCATTAGAGCAAGATTTTAATGAGGCAACTTTTGTAGCGTACTCAAAAGAATAATGTACTCTTTTTTTCATTAAGATTTATATTTCTACAGAATTTTTCGTAATAAGTTTTTAATTATACATATTCTTTGTGTAATGAATGTCTATAATATACATGACATTTACTTTCAAAATAATATTCCTATATGTATAAGACTCTCAAAGAGATCAACAAAAGTTATTGTCTTAATCATCATATCACTACAATCATCACATGTTAATAAATATCTAGTATGAAGACGATATTATTTGAAAACCATACAAGACATGTGACATACTTCACCAAAAGTTTGCAACATTGAAGATATTGACGTACAAGACATAAATAACTTGATACAAGAATTTTTACTTGTTGAAATTAGGGGAGTAGTTGTCCTATTTTTCCTTCAATCAAGTTTTGTCTCATTGAATTTTCTTGACAATGTTTTAATGAGACTGCATTTTATTACTCAAAATTATTTCTACTCTTTTTTCATTTGACATTTTTATCCCATCGAGTTTTTTGCCTAACAATGTTTCAATAAGATAGTTATTGTGCAAATAATTATTAAATGGGGAGTGTTGTAAAACTATAAAATAAATGTTGATGATTATATAGTCTTATAAACATGCATAGATAAGTCTTATCTAATTTAGAAAGTCTATTTAATTTCAATTGTAACTCTTATTTTGAACCATATAAATACGAGTCTTGAATTTCAATAAAACATATACTTGAGTTTTGACTCTCTACTTTTCTCTCTATTTATTATTTATATTTCTCTTTTATTCTTGATTTTATAAAACTTCTCAGATTCTACTTTTGGTTTTTTTCATTTATGCACACCAAAATATCAATTTTAATTCTAATTAAATAAAGTAATTCCTTTTATGTCCTAGGTTAATTAGTATTTCAACAATAAATCATCTTCTATGTAAAGATAATTTAGATTTATTTGATATTTTCTTATTATATGAACATAGAGAAATTAAGAAACCTTAGGGCGGCAAGTTTGATGCATAAAATAAATTAAGAAACCTTAGGCTTATATATATATATATATATATATATATATATATATATATATATATATATATATATATATATATATATATATATATAATTTTTGGGATTTATTAGATTTTTTATTTAAATAATTATACTGAATACATTATATCTTAGAAAATATTTGATAATTTACTTATTATTATGAAATTAAAAATAAATATTTAATAATAGTAATAATAATAATGATGATGATGGTGATCTTTTTTTGTACCGCTGACGTGGACAATAAATATCATGCACACTTGTGACCACACAAGCTAATTCCACCATGTTTGGATATATTACTAGTCGACGATATTTCAAATTTGAACGTTTGAGAAACTTTATAATATGAGACAAATATGTTTTGGAGTCAGCAAATATGAGCAGAATCACACGATAAGGAACAATCAACAAAAACTAAATTAAAAACCAAGATCAATATCTAACTTTATCAATAAAAAATTTAACAATGCCCCGAAAATTTTACATAACAAAATTTATTTGTTTTATATATTATATATTAATATATTCAAAAGTTGAAGAATTAAAGTAAAGTATGTTTTAAATTCTTTATATTTTGATCAAACAATTAGATTTTGATAGAGGAAAAATAAGTGTATCGATATTGGACTCTTTTTGTAGCTCGTAATTAATTCGAAGTCTTCAATACGTGAAAAAGTTATTTTGAATTGCATTACATCAAGTTAATTCCGATTAAAATAATGATATGTTGATAGAGTTGACGGGGGTTGCAATATTGATTGAGTGAAATTCTTTTCCTCTTTTAATTTCTACCACAAGTGATTTTTATTTGATATGAAAACAATAGTGTAGTACAATTCAATTGTCATTTTTTGAAACCAAGTCCATGTTGGCAACGTGTCATATTTAAAAATTAATTAATTATATGACTGGTAATTAATTAAACCTAGTTTATGATTTAGTTTTTTATGGTAACCACGTGTGGGAAGATAAATATTGATTTTAATAATGATAATATTTTGTGATTTTGATAGCGTTTAATTGTAATCTTAGTTTGCAAAAGTTTAATAGTAATCATAATTCTATTATTTGAACTCAATTTTTATTCAAATCCCTTATATTACACTGTTTTTCAATTCTAATTGTATACAAACTCAATTGAGAATTTCAACTATAAATACTGTAGAAATTCCCATTATTTCACCACAGGAAATAAAGTGAGTCACGGTAGAGAGAGATTGAGAGGAAAAAGTATAGAAAAATAATAAGAGAACTTTTACGTGCAAGATTTTATTTTTTTTCAGCCTTTCAAAATTGAGGTATGATATTTTTGTGCAAGTGGTTTGTTTCCTTATACTTTAATATTCAGTAATATATGCATAAATTGCCAGTGGAATTTCTTTATTCTTTGGGAATTTAAAATGACCTAACATAGGTGTGTCACTTGGTTGGTCATTGTATACTCCATAAGAAAAGAATGGTACGATGTGTTTATTTTATTATTACATAATTACGTGTGAAAATTGTATGTATTTTATTGGGTATTTTTAAATACGCACTATTAGAAAAAAATTACAATTTAATTCGAGTTGATTGGAACTATGACGGGATGATGATTCGGACTACCAAGAGGAATTGAAGAAATAAAAATATTATTTTTTATCTCCTAGTTTATTGGATTGTTTATTTGTTCAAAAACACATTTATTAATTAGTTAATTGATTATATTTAGTTTTTTTTTTAGAAATTCAGATTTCATGTTTTAGTTGATATTTATTGCTGGAAATAAATTTATATTTTTATTCGACGTAAGCACTTTCAACGTAAAGAAAATTGAATTTTTGGTAATACTCTATTGTTTATGAAATCTTGGGAGTTAAAGTTTGGTATCAGAGCAAATGTCTACTTTTCTATAGATTCTAAAAAATAAATAAAATTGTTCAAGTGAACAGTCCAGCACTATTTACGTGAACAGTGCCGACCAGTGCACAACACTGTTCACATGAACAGTGACATTGTTATAATATGAATTTTACTTTTTTTTTTTTGGGAGGTTAAATGTTTGTTTTAAATTGATTTAAATAATAATTTTAAATTGATTTCAAATTGAGTTTAAATAATAATGTTTTTATGGATTTTGTATTAATGATAGTTTAAGTTTAAATTGTTATTATCTCATTGTCCCTATTTTAGACATACATCTCTAATTTTCGAGGGTGATGTATAAAAGAAGAAGAAAAAGAAGATATGTATAATAAATGAAATATTTTTATGAGATTTATGAGTTAAATGACAATTTCGCAAAGTTTTAAAACATGTAATGATATGAAAGATTCTTGGCACGCGACGCTCACTACTCAATCACTCTCTGATGGATCCAAGGTATGAAATTAAATGTCATTCTTTTAGCATGATTATAATTTTATTCCTTCATGTTATGTACTACTATTATAAGTATGTTAAAGTCAAGTATCCAAAACATTTTAACTAATCGAAATAATTTCAAGGACAAAATGTTTTTAAGGAAGGGAGATTTTAACGCCCTGAAAATCTTATAGAATAAAATATATTTGTTCTATATGATATATATTAATATATTGAAAAGTTGAAAGATTAAAGCAAAGTATGTTTTAAATTCTTTTTATTTTGATCAAATAATTAGATTTTGATAGAGGAAAAAATAAGTGTATCGATACTGGACTCTTTTGTAGCTCATAATTAATTACAAGTCTTCAACACGAGAAAACGTTATTTCGAATTAAACTATGTTAAGTTAATTTCGATTAGAAGAATAATAGGTTAATAGAGTTGGTGGGAGCTTGCAATATTGATTGAGTAATATTCTTTTCCTCTTTTAATTTCTACATCTCGTGATTTTTAGTTGATATGAAAACAATAGTGTAGTACAATTCAAATGTCATTTTTTGAAATCAAGTCCATGTTGGCCACGTGTCCTATTTAAAATGAAAAATTTAATTATATGATTGGTAAATAACTAGACATGGTTTATGATTTAGTTTTTTATGGTAGCCACGTGTGAGAAGATAAATGTTGATTTTGATGATGATAATTTTTTTTTTGTGATTTTGATAGAGTTTAATTGTAATCTTAATTTGATAAAGTTTAATATTATTTAAAATCAATTCTTATCCAAATTATTTATACTACGCCGTTTTTTAATTCTAGTTGCATACAAATTCAATTGAAAATTTCAACTATAAATACTGTAAGAATTCCTATTATTTCACCATAGAGAGAGAGAGAGAGAGAGAGAGAGAGAGAGAGAGAGAGAGAGAGAGAGAAGGAGGGGGGGGGGGGATATAGAAAAACAATATGAGAACTTTTACGTGCAAGATTTTATTCTTTCAACCTTTCAAAATTAATGTAAGATACTTTTGTGCAAGTTGTTTATTTCTTTATACTTTTATATTCAATAATTTATGCATAAATTGTCAGTGGACATTCGAGTTCTTTATTAAGAAATATGAAATCCTTTGAGAATTTAAGATAAACTAAGATGGGTGTGTCGTTTGGTCACTGATATACTCTATAAGAGAAGAGTTGTATGAAATATTTATCTTATTATTATATAATTGTGTGTGGAAACTGTACGTATCTTTATTGATATTTTTAAATACTTACTCTTACGAAAATTTTTACAAAATAATTTGGGTCAATTGAAACTGTGGCAGAATGGTGATGCGAATTGCTAAGAAGAATTGAAGAAATAAAAACATTAAGTATTTTTATCTCCCAATTTATTAGATTTTTTATTTGTTCAAAGATACATTTATTAATTAGTTAAGTGATTATATTTAAATTCTTTAGAAATTTAGATTCCATGTTTTAGTTGATATTTATTGCTGGAAATAAAGTTATATTTTTATTTGTATTATTTTCGTTTTTAACACTCCAGTGTTTATGAAATTTTGGGACATTAAAGGCTTGAGGTGGAGTCTCGATAACGAGGCATAACAAATAATATGAAAAAACATAATTATAATTAGGGTATGTTTGATTTCCTCCATTTTCCCTAAATTTGGTTGTTTGATGGCAAAGTTTTACCATGGAAAATATTTTCCATTTCATCATCACACGTGCACCAATGACTTGATTTGGTGGAATTCATTTTCCCACCTATTTGGTGGGAAAATGAATTCTAATGAATTCCAGGTTGTGGCCAATTTATTTATTTGTTTTTTTTTTTTTTTTTTTTGCAATGAAAATAAATTTCATAACCAATTGAAAAAAAATCACTTTAATGGACAATTTTCATGTAAAACGAAGCTAAACGAACACTAAACTTTGATTAAAAATGATTTTTTTAGGAAAAATATATTTCTGTTTTTTTTTTTTTTACTTTTTGGCAATGGAAACAAATTTTATAACCAACTGGGGAAAAAATTATCACTTTAATGGATAATTTTCATATAAAATAAAGACAAACGAACACAAAATTTAAAAAATTTTCAGGTGGAAAATTATACTAATCAAACACACTAAATTAACAATTCTCTCCAAAACAATTTTTAGGCAATTAATTTCCCTGAAATTCATTTTCTTTTCACCCATTTTCCACCATTGCAATCAAACGGACCCTTATTGTCCAATTTTAATAATCGTATACATACCATCAATAATTTACTTTTATTTACCAATAATTCAAAAGTGGATTTTGAAATGTACAACAATTTTGAAACAAATGTTTACCCAACATTTGCCTGATTCTTTCCGCGCATCTGATTATTTCTTTAGTGTATCTACAACTGATTCTCTTACAAGTACAATAATATCAAAATAAGCCTACTTTTATGTTATCGAATTAAAAGAGCACATAGAATTTGTGTTAAATCAGTCTATGGACTTTAATTTAATTTAATTTTCATTTAAAATTTTTGGTTATGGAACCATAATCAAACAGAATATTCTGGTTCGATTCCGTTATTACATATGAAATCGATGGTTCAATTACCAAAAAAAAAAAAAAAAGAATTAGTTCTTAGTTCGATTCAATATTCTTTTGGAATAAGAACCGAATCAACCGTTCACGAAATTATATTGCCTCGTTTTATTTAATATTACGTATCAAATATGACTTATACGCTTTAACTAAATTATAGAATTGAATTTCATGATCCCATAATACCAATATAAATCTAATTCTTTGACCAGAAAGAAAAAAATAATAAGAAATGGTTTGTTTGTTTGTAGCTGGTCAATACTGCCGGCCAGGTTTTATTTTCCTCTTTCAAACATATATTTAGAAAAGTATTACATTCATATATATATATATATATACGAATATTAGGTGAACTTACATTTTCTCTATAAAATCCAACTGTGAGAAGTGAAATAGGAGAGAAGGGGTGTCATAATTCTTAAATGAATTTTTTCATTCGTATAGAAAAATCATCACAGAAGTTCAACAGAAAACTCACATGGAGGTGGGCCCAACGTGAAATTAAATATTGCAAAAAATGCGTGCCCCACATGTGTTGTGTGTTATGGCAATTTTTTGTGTGCACAGTTTTCTGTACACACATCAAAATTGTTCTTAAATAGAGTTTTGAATAATACGAACCAGTTTTTATAATTTTTTAATATAAATATATAGATATCATAATATATATGCACCGGTCCTTTGCGATTACTAACATTGACTTCCACGAATTTAAAAGCATTTATGTGAGGGAAAAAAAATCATTAAATAATACTCAGATGACTAATGAAAACGCATATGTAATGGGCAAAGCCCCTTTGCCAGAAATTTGGTGCCCGGGTTTTGACCTAGGCACCAAATTTCTGGCACTGAATGGGGGCTCCATATGTAATCAAATTCGGGCACCAAATTTCTGGCACAGAAGGGGGGCTCCATATGTAATTCCTATTTCAAATTAAATGTCTTTCATTGACTTCGTGTACAACCGACAACATTTTGAAATTATTTTTTTTTCTTAATTTTTTGCTAAAACTTTCATACTATTAGAAAATTATATAAATCGACAAGAAAATAAAAATCTAGGATTATATTATATATACATATTAGTCAAGATTATGTAAATCCAAGAAAAACTGAGCCGTTTCATATTGGATTTATAAATGAAATTTCTGGCCTACAAATAAGTCAATCAGACAGAGAAACAATAAAACAAATTTGAAACTACTTTCGTTTTTAAGACGAAACTTGTATCCATGCACTTCAAATTAACTTACTCCAAGTCAGGGGCGGAGCCAGCCTCTTGAAATAGGGGGGTCCTAGAGTTGAAGGAATGGGGGCTCACGGGGGTTCGGGGGCAGCGCCCCCGAAAATTTTTCGGGTTTCTTCCTTGTTGCCTTGCACTTCTAATACATTTTCTATGTTTCATAGCATTTACTTAAGTAAATAATTGGTTTTACAAGTGCTCATTTTTTAAAGAGGTGTTTTTCATTGTATAACTGTAGATGAGTGTGAAAGATCATGATGTGAAAACTTAATAGGAAATAAATTTCGTTCTTATACTTGGTTGGTTTACTGTTCTTTGGACTTTGGAGATCTATTACCCTAAATAGAAAGTGAAACTGAGAGAAAAATTAATGATCTTTAGAAGTGTCATTCATTTGTTGTAAATATTAACTCGTAGTGGAACTGTTAGACATGAGAACTAGCTAATATTTTCGACTATTATGATTCATAAATAAATATTTTTTCTCTATAATTTCTTAAATTAAAACATATTGGTTGAAGTTTTTAATTTCAAATGTCATCTTTCTCATCCAATGTTATCATCCATTTTCAGAACCATATTTGAGAACATATCCGATAATTACTTTTAACACTAATACCAATACAAAATGGTAATAAATAAAAAATAAAAAAAAAATTGTCAAAAAAATTTTTTTTTGGGGGGGGGGGGTGGGGTCCGGGTCCCCCCCAGGACCCCCCCTGCCTCCGCCCCTGCTCCAAGTTCAATTTGTCCCATAAATAACATCTTTGCACCGACTAGCCTCATAATTGAAATTAAGTTCCACCATATCATGGTGAAACGTGGTTTCGATTCGAGTAATGGAGTAAGTTCTTATTTTGGAGTGATTAAAATCGGATTTTTGGTAGATTTTGATAAAAATTGATAAAATATATAATTGAAAAGTTGTGGATCTCATGAAATATGTGATATACGTTAATTATTGACTTGATTTAGATTAAAATTTGAATTTTAATCCATACCAAACATGAAAACTTGGCGATACATTAATTTAGCAGGAAAAATAAAAAAAGAAATAAACAAAGAGATGGTTTAAACCTTCAATAAAAATATAATAATTACTTATAAGTATATGTCCTCACATATGTTGGCTAAGCTTATAAAATTTAATTTTAAGTACTTTTGCTTCTTTTTTTCCTAAGCCAAACATGCTCTTTCCAAACAACTAAACAAGAAACTTGATCAGTTCTTAATTATCCTCATACCTTATTAATCTATTATTTACATTTTCTTTATGAAGAATAAACAAATAGAGATTCAATCGAACCCTTAATCTTAAATTTGCTAATTGTTGATTTTGTTGGTTTTTCTGCTCGGTCCGGAGGATGGCAAGTTTCCTTTGGGAAGCATAGCCATAAGCAATGGTCCATATGCAGCTTCTTCAATCTTCCTTGTTGCATGAAATTCTCTACTCGTTTTCTCTATCTCTTTTGTATCGTTGCTCGCGGTCGGGACGTCCCGTCCGACGTTCTTGTCTGAATTCATGATGTTTTCTTTTCCTGGGAAGGCTCCCTTGAGGGTTCTGCAAGTGGCTGGTGAAAGTTGGCAAGTGAAGAAGCAGATAAACAGAATTGCAGTACAGAACTGAGAAATCTTTAGGTTTTGTTTGGCCATTAGAGTAATCTTTAAAAGAAAGAAATTCAAGAAAGTTGATCTGAAAATGCTGTATTTTCTTGAGGTAGAAAAGGTTGAGGATTTATATAGAGAAGAAATAGGGTGCCAACTGCCACGAAATGGTGGGGTAGCGTGTGGGGGGTTGAATTTCACAATGTCAAGAGGATCAAAAGTCGTGTATGTGTGCGAAACGAGAGAGGGAAAAAAGTGTGTTTTTGTCACCTATATAGACAAAAGTGAACACAATTTAGCGTCCACTACATCAGCTAGACGTGTATAGACGCGTTCAAATGTATAGTTTTTGGCATCCACTACGTCAGCTAGACATGATTGTCTCCTTTTGTTCACACACTACTCAAATCTAGTTAGGTATAAATCTTTTTTTTCCTTTTTTTTTTTTTTTTATTTCAATAAGTACTCGACTTGATGGTTCAATAGAATTCTCGAGGATTGTAATCAATAAAAACTGAATGCGCAATATAAAATTACTAAAACTAATTTACTTTAGGGTCCGTTTGATTATAAGGGTGGAAAATGAGTGGAAATAAAATGAATTACATGGAAAATATTGCCTAGAACTTGTTTTCCAGTGAATTGTTAAATAAGTGTGTTTGATTGATATAATTTTTCACCTTGAAAATTTTTAAAGTTGGTGTTCGTTTAACTTTGTTTTACATAAAAATTGTCCATTAAAGTGATAATTATTTCTACCAATAGGTCTAAAATTTGTACTAATTGTGAAAGAAAAAATTTGAAAATTTTTTTTACCATACCGAATTTCATTCGTTTGACTTTGTTTTGTATGGAAGTTGTCAATAAAAGTGACATTTTTTTTACCATTGTATCTAGAATTTGTTCTCATTGCCAAAAAAGAAAAAAAAAGTGGAAAATATTTTTCCACTAAATAGGTAGGAAAACAAAATCAAACTTTTGTGCATAAAAGGATTGTACCTAGAAAAGGGTAAAAAACGTTTTGCCAAGAAAATAAAGCATATCAAACACCAACAAAGTTGGAAAATGGAATATTCCATTTTCCATGGAATTCCACCCTTATCAAACGGACCCTTATAGTTTAAATTTTGAGGACCAATTATTGTTCGAACAATAAGTTAGGGACCAATGGTACGATTTTCTCTTTAAAGGTCAATTACTATTCCCTATGATTTCATACGACATTTTAAATCTTTAACGACTAAAAATATACAAAAATCATCACTCAGTTAGATTTTCAATTACATAGGACATAGATTTTCAACAACTTAGAATATTATTTAGACAATTAGACTCTTTTTAAAATTCGGGCTTGACTAAATTAAAATTTGATTATTGACTTTTTTTAGAGTGTTAGACTAGAATATATTTTAAAGATGAATTATCACTAGGTATAAGTAACCATCAAATTAGTCACGCTCAACCTACTTTATATCAACTTTTAGGGCTTGTTCGCCCTAACTTAAAATCTAATTAAAATTGAAAATATAGTCGTAATTGAGTCACATCCATCTAATAAAAGTCAACAATAACGACTAATTTTTCAATTTTAATTTAATTTTAATCTCTGCTGAACACGTCCTTAATTCAAGATGAAGTGGGCCATAAGCTCTTTTAAGTCATTCAAAGTAACATAACGTGTTTACAGAAAATTAATTTGAAGTGATTTGTTGCGTTGTTAAGAGGGTTTCTCACTTTCTCTATAAAGCTTATAATCATTGGGAATTTTAATTTGTTGCCATTTCTTGCTCACTCGTAACAATATTTATATTTGACTCTTAGAGTAATAATTTGAATAGAGCATATACGATAAACCAATTGTGGAATTTGTAGGGAAAAAAATGAGATGATGGCTGATTTTGGCATAAATTTTGAGTAAGACTCGTTTGCTTATTTTGAAATATCAATATTGGGACTCGTTTGCTTATTTTGGAAAATCAACATTGATTTGTGTTCTCCTCCGTGAGAACATCAAAATCATGTATTTACTTACCAAAAATGAAGATCGAGTGAATGAGAAATTGAAGTTTAAAGTGGACCGTTGTAATATGATTTATGTTGGAGAGAAAACTAAATTCGAGTTTATCCCATATAGGAAGTAGATGAAAGCAAGAACCACTTTATATATGGCTACATTTTGGAAGTGTGTAATCGTGTGTAGTATAGAAGCTCTCTTCACGTGCGCGCACAGGGGGAGATGCAAATCACGGATCAAAATAGGTTTCGGACCTTGAACTTGTGTGCAAGCGTGACCTGCGTACACGAACGTCAGACCGAATTGACAAAAAAAAATTGGCTCCTTAGAAAAGCATACGTTTTGCCAATTTTTTTGCTTTTAACAATTGACTTTTAGTTTCTGAAACTGCTAAAACTTCAATGATTATTACCATTAGTTTGAAACTGTTGAAACTCCAATGGTTATTGTTATTGAGTTAATTGACAAATTTATCTCGTAATTACTAGGGTTAAGTCTATATAAAGCATTACAATTCCAAAACAAGCGAAATTTTCCTTTGTTTGCATACATATTTTACTGTCCGTCAAGATCTTGGTGGTGATATTGTTCAGATACTAAGTCAGTTCGTCGTAGTAGAATCTGCGGTGCTCGGACTCTACTGGTTTACTGTTGTATACTGGGAAACAGACGCTGAAGTTAAATCTCAAGCACCTATGGTGAGGGGGCGAAGTTGTTTTAAATAAACTATGTTCACATAAGCATCGGGTTTTAAAGTCCAACTGAATTCTTTATTCTCTATTATTTAGATTACTTGTTCACGATTATTTTTTTTATAATAGAGATTATAATTGAAAATAGTCATGACCAAGAACTAGAAGAAGAGATTAAGGTTGAATCAAGACTAGAAAACGAAAAAGGACAGAAAAATCTTATGGTCCTGATTTTCTGACATATATGCTAGAAAGTGAATCTCGGGGTTATCAAGAAACTGTGAACTTTTCAGAAAGATCTCAATGGAAAGATGTCGTTAAAAGTGAAATAAATTTTATATTGCAAAATCATACATGAGAGTTAGTGGATCTTACTCTAAGAAACAAACCACAAGGCTACAAATGGATTTTCAAACAAAAAATGAAAGCGGATGGAACTATATAAAAGTATAAGGCCAGATTAGTAATAAAAGGTTACAGACAATGAGCATGCATTGATTACTTTGATACATATTCTCCAGTAACGAGAATAACATCTATTAGGATGATACTTGCGTTTGTTGTTCTACGAAATCTTGAAATACATCAAATGGAAGTTAAAACTACTTTCCTAAATGTAGAGTTAGAGAAAGAAGTCTACATGGAAAACCCCGAGGGTTTTTCATCATCAGGATAGAAAAATAAAGTTTGTAAATTGGTGAAGTCATTGTATGGCTTGAAACAAGCTCCAAAACAATGACATGAAAAATCTAACAATGTTATGATAGAATGTGGATTTAAGATTAACGAGTGTGACAAATATGTCTACGTCAAAGACACCGAAAATGGTTATATCATTTTATGTCTTTACGTTGACAACATGCTTATTGTTGGTAGCAACAATAAGATGATTAAATTCACTAAAAATATGTTAAATTCAACGTTTGACATGAAATATATAGGTTTAGCCGATGTCATACTTGGAATTAAAATTAGCAGAACATCAGATAGACTCGTTCTAAGTCAATCACATTATGTGGACAAAATTCTAGAAAGGTTCGGCAATGATGATACTGGAATGACTAGAACACTGATAGATACGAGTCAGTATCTATCTAAAAACAAAAGTGAGAGAGTTTTCAAGCGTAATACTCTAGAATTATTGAAAGCCTGATATACTTGATGAGTTGTACAAGACCAGACATAGCATACACAGCTAGTAAACTGAGTAGATACATGAGCAATCCAGGAGCTGACCATTTGAAATGAATAGTAAAAGTACTAAGGTACTTAAGATATACTCGTAATTTTGGACTGCACTATACTATATATCCAGCAATCATTGAAGGATAAAGTAATGCAAATTGAATATCTGATATAAAAAAACTCCAAACCCACTAGTGGATTTGTGTTCATATTAAGAGGTGCAACTATATCTTGGAAATCCTCTAAACAAACCGTTATAGCTAGATTTACCATGAAATCTGAGTTTATAACTCTAGATAAATGTGGTGAAGAGATTGAGTGGTTACTCAACTTTTTAGAGGATATTCCAAGATGGCCAAAACCTCAATCAGCAATTGGAATGACACAAAGTAATATGTATAATGGTAAGTCTAGACATATATGTCATAGAAACAATAGCATAAGATAACTACTCTCAACTGGAGTTATCACTATTGACTATGTAAGGTCAAATGATAACATTGTGATCCGCTAACCAAATGGTTAAATAGAGAGCTAGTTGGAAAATCATCGAAATGAATGGTACTTAAGCCCTCGAACGGATAAGTTAATACAAAGGAAATCCAACATAGTTGATTGGAGATCCCACGATCTAGGTTCAAATGGATAACCTAATTGTAAAGACTTAATTAAATCACTGTGGGGAGGGGGAAGGAGATAGGGGGAATGATGCCTCTTGTCAATTCCTATGATGCAATAGAGATGCCTGCAAGGATGAACGATAAGCAACAAACTTTTAATGGTTCTTATGCGTAAAAAATCGAGTCAAATAATGCGAGTTACTAATGATAAGAAATCACATATATAAGAGAGAAGTAGAGCCACTTCTAAAAGAATTGTGTGAGACTCAATTCTTAAGAACTCTCGCAGAACCAGACAAATGTTCATGGCAAAAAATGAACATGATAATGAGAACTGAATTGTGTTAGGAAAAATCAAGTGTGCAACATATCATCATTTACATAAATGACATAGCAATTCAAAGACAACACGCGTTTACTAGTCAGCTAGTAAAGTAAATATGTTTTCACAAGGGAATGTTCAAAGGGTAATACATACCTATCCTATGCAGGTTTTAACCGTTGAACTTTATCACCAAGTCTTTGTTTCGCGTTTTGTGTTTCTCCCAATTTTCATTCATGTGGGGGATTTTTGGAAAGAAAAATGAAGTGATAGCTGATTTTAGCATAAATTTTGAGTGGGACCCGTTTGCTTATTTTGAAAGATCAACATTGATTTGTGTTATCTTCCATAAGAACATCAAAATCATGTACTTACTTGCCAAAAATGAAGCTCGAGTGAATGAAAAATTGAAGTTTAAAGTGGACCATTGGAATATGATTTATGTTGGAGGGAAAACAAAATTTGAGTTTATCCCATATAGGAAGTTGATGAAAGCAAGAATCACTTTATATATGTTTACATCTTGGAAGTGTATACTCATGTTTAGCAAAGAAGCTCTTTCCACATGCACGCACAGGGGGTGCAAATCATGGACTGAAATAGGTTTCGACCCTTGAGCTTGTGTGCGGGCGTAACCTGTGTACACGAATGTCGAACCGAATTAACAAAAAAAATTGATTCTTTAGGAGGGCCTACGTTTTGTCAATTTTTTTGCTTTCAACAACTAATTTTTGGTTTCTGAAACTGCTAATACTCCAATAATTATTACCATTAGTTTGAAACTGTTGAAACTTCAATGGTTATTGCCATTGAGTTAATGGACAAATTTAACTCGTAATTGTTAAGTCTATATAAAGTCTCATTTTCCACTGTTCCAAATATGAAGAATAAAGTCTACATTACAGTTCCAAAATACACGAAATTGTCCTCTGTCTGCGTACATATTTTACTGTTTGTCAAGGTCTTGGTGGCGATATTGTTTATATAATAGGTCAGTTCGCCGGAATAGAATCTGTAGTACTTGGAATCTACTGGTCTACCGTTGTATTCTGGGGAAATAGACGCTCAACTTAAATCTTAAGCACCTACAGTGATGGGGGTGTTTATTTTAAGGAAACTATGTTCACACATACCTCAAGTTTTAAAATTCAATTAAATTATTTATTCTATGTTATTTAGATTATTTGTTCACAATTTATTTATTTATTTTTTTATTTTTTGTAACATAATTTTCTTTTTTAAGCGAATAGAATCATTAGTTAGTTTATTCCTCGAAAAAAATGCATAAATACAATATTTGAAGCATACAATTTTCACGTTTAACAAACATATAAAAAAATCTCATAAATCAGGTGTTAAATAGTAACATAATATATATTATTCTAACTGAAAATTAGAAAATCTATAAATTACATTAAGATAATTTGATAAATATTAACACATAACATATATATCATTAATATATAATATAACAGATTTTATCATAACTCATTTCTCTCTCTCACATTTTCTCCCTATCAAAATAAATATTTTGTGACTCACTCAAATATCTCTTACACTTCACACTTTTTCATTTTCTCCCTCTTATCTCACACTTGTACTCTCTCCAACATATATTATTTAATAATTATTTCTCTCACCTCCCATTTTTTCTCTCTTACACCTCACACTCTATCTTTAATACTCTTATACCTCACACTTCTCTTTTTCTACAATCATGATTTAAATAATAATAATAATAATAATAATAAATTAGGTGGTTACATTTTGTGACATCTTAAAATTTTGTGACTTATAATTCAATTAAACATGTCACGAAGTCACAAAAGATCACAAAAACATAATGTACGACACAATTATGAATTTAGTCGCAAATTACACGTTTTTATAAGTCACGAATTATTAATCACTCACGAACTAAAATTTATTTAGCAACCAGAAAGACACAAAATATAGGTCACAAAACGGGCATTTTTTAGGTCATGTTATTTGTTGGTTACAAATTTCTAATTTTACTGGACACAATTATCCAACAATTGGTTACACATGTTCTTCATTCAATCCACCCCACCCTATCACCACTTCTACCACCATTAACACTACCAAAAAACACCAGAACATTGTTGTCATGTGCCATTTCACCACCACCACATACACATGTCAATTCTAACGTTCACGATGACATGAAATACATCACCACGACCACTACATGCAGCACAATTGCCGCCACCACCTCCAATCCACCAGCTCGTCACCATAACCACAACCACATACACATCAAATCCAAATTAACATCATATCACAAATTCACGATTCGCACAACCACCACGTATATTCGGACCACCACTACCACTGGGGGCGAACTCAGTACCCAGCGAGCCTCGACGACCGCCCGTACTGAATTCGTCCGAACAATTTTTTTTAAACAATGAATAAATGTTTTAAATGATATACCTAGTAATTTGTTTTAGTTTCAAACATTTTTTGTAGTTCAACTGGTTAGAGCTCCTATATTCATATAGAAAGTCTCGGTTTCGATTCATTTCCCACCTCTTTTATTGTGAAAGAGTTTTAATTCTTTAATTTTTATCAAAATTAAATAGATAAGGAGAGGAGAATCGAAACATTAACCTCTCCTTAAGTCATTGAGAACTTGACCATTGTGGCATTCACTGAATTTGAAACTAAACTAACCAGAATAATATATATTACATATTAGCGGGTTTAATGCAATTTTAAAAATTGATTACGTGTTCTTCATTTGAATTATACAAAATTTGATTACGATATCATTTGGTGAATATTGTTAATTTTTACAACAAAATTATATATGTTCCGTTTGAACAAAATGATTGTTATATTTAAATTTTAGACCTTATTCGATTTTTTTTTCAAAATACATTTTTCTTTCTTCTTTCAACTGCACATTTTTCAATAAAATAGTATTACATTTAAATTCAAAACTTTTTATTATTTTAACTATATATTTTCCATCAAATCATTATTCCAAAATATACTCTTTTAAAAAAATGGGTAGCAAACGGGGCTTTTAATATTTTATTACTGACAACGGTGGACGATCCACAGCCGCTCGTGCTGACTCAAAATCTTGAGTTCATCACTAACTACCACCACCATCATCCTATAGCTCGACATCAACACCACCATCTTACCCATATCTGACAACCGCATCATCAATGTGCAGATTAGCACCAACACAAAGTCATTAGTACCAGAACCACCACACACACACCCCCAAATAGCTTCATGAGGTTGATAGAGTGAGAGGGAACGAGTATATATATATTGTGTTTGCACGTAGAAATAGAGAGTTTTGTAGAGAGAGAGAATGACTTTCCTTTTTCAAAATGTAGAGAGAGTGTATGTTTAGGGAGAAGATATTTACGTGGTGGGTTATTGAAATCCATGCGTGGACATGGCGACATGCTTTGAGTGGGAGTATATATGTTTTTAAATTATAAAAATTATTATAACCCAATTTTTGAAAAATAATAATAATAATAACTATGGCCTGATTTTTAAAGTTGAAAATTGAAATGTAGGTGTCAGAATTTGGGTGTGACCTGAAATTTTTTACTGAGGTATCTGAAGTATTGAAGAATTCTAATTGAAGTGCACGTCATGAAGAATTCAAGTTTGGAATGCTATTGGAGTCATATGAAGATCAAATTTCAATGATAATTATGAGTTTGATTTGAATGAGGACTTTTGGATGGTAAAAGACATTTTTTGGAGCATTAACCCGAGAGACGGGCGACAGGCGCCACATTGAGATTTGGGGCAGAACCTCGGGCGCCTAGGCGTCGGAGTCCGGGCCGGGCCGGGCCGGCATCAAGTTTTTGGCCCGAATGAGTGTTTGTCGCGTTTTTCTTCTCCTACTTCGTTTTGGACTCAGGTTTTGGCATCCTACTTCATCAACAACTCTACCAAGGGGTCTTGGACGTCCCCTACATGTTTTCTATAAATACTAGGCTCTTTTATTCAATTTTATAGTGTGACATTTATGATTACTAACCTTTAGGATCATTATAATATTTTTCTCTCTTCTCCATTATTCTTGATGTAATAAAATCTACTAATTCCTCTGCCATATTCTTGTCTTCTTTTATTCTTTTGTTCTTGATCACATGCTTTATTATTTTTCCGTATAACTTCAACATCTCAATCAATTGATTGGTGTTACAACAAGTGATATCGATTCTAACAAGTAGTATCAGAGCAATTCTGATATTGGCTTGTTTTGTAACAAGTGGTATCAGAGCAATTCTAGTATT
This sequence comes from Fraxinus excelsior, assembly GCA_019097785.1. Classification (NCBI taxonomy): domain Eukaryota; kingdom Viridiplantae; phylum Streptophyta; class Magnoliopsida; order Lamiales; family Oleaceae; genus Fraxinus; species Fraxinus excelsior. The sequence goes on from CM032629.1 coordinate 27,079,092, forward strand.
GACTTGTTTTGTAACAGTAGGGTTCAAGGTAATTTTCCCTTGTCTAATTAGCAAATTGATCTAATTCATAAAGTATGTTTCTCGTATTAAAAATTGAAACAATTTTTTTAAGATCTATGTGACAAGTTTGGATAAAGAATTGATAATGCAATTATAATGAATGTTGATGACCAGATTCATCCGAAGGTTTTGAACTTCTCGATTAGTACATTAAGGAATCAATGGTCCAATTTTTCATAAAGTTAATTAAGGAGATCGATTTTAAATTAAAGTTTTTTATATTTCTCTCTATTGGGTTGGACAGTGGAGTCAAATATTTATTAAAGAAACCATTATACACTATTTTGAAAAAAATAAAAAGAAACAAAAATGAGAAATACCGTAAAGAAAGAAAAGAAAAATAAAAAGCCCCATGGACCCCACAATCCACCGTCCCACGGTATCAAGTAGGCTTTTAATTTGCAACAGAACGTGGATTAGGCGCGTGGCACCGCAAACGCCCACCCCCGGCGGTGATTTGGCGGTTTCCTCCATCCAGGAACTTTCCATCGGGCTGTAAGGGGGCATGATCTGAATCGGAACCGCGTAAGCCAAGAGTTGCAAGGCAAGTCAGCTTCCTACCTGCTTGTCCCCTTGATAAATAATACCTATTTGGGGAAGGTTGATCTTGGGACCTTCAATTAATTAAGTAAAAATACCGAAAAATTAATCTAACGGATCGGATCCTGACGTACATGGCATAACATGGATAGACTTTTCAAACTAGTCGGATCAAATTGGTTTTTTAAATTATTCATAGGTGAAACGAATTCTTATATATTGCATAATATAATCCTTCTCTTTATAGTAGGTTTAGATTTGTCCTAAATTTATTTTATTTTGAATTTTAAAATATAAATTCATTTTCTAATCTAAAAAAATAGCATAATCTGCAATTTTTTGTTCATATCCTTTTATAAGTTTATTATATTCTTCAGATAACATCTCTGTATTTTCTAGTTGAGATCTAATATTTTTTTATTTTTTCTAACACTTTTTCTTAACAAATTATCTAATCACTCAATTGTATATCGGAGCATTTTTAAATATAAACACAATAATATAAATATCATGAAACAACAACATGAACGTTATGATAGACAATTCAAACATCATGAATAATCTTAAGTATAAATAAACATTAAGATGAATAATCCCTACGATTCTTTAAGATCTTAGAAGAATTATTTTCAAATTTAACAAAAATAATAGTTTTACCTTAGTTTTGATCTAAACCTTTATCCTTTGAACCTAGTGACCTTCAAGCTCTGAATATGCATACTGTTCCCTCCAATGGTCTCTTGCCTCAATGGGATCTTTGCTATTTCATCTTCTTATCCTCACTATATCGTTTCTTAGAATTAAAACTATAGGTCTTAAACAAAGAAAATCATCTTTTTGTTAAAGTACGAATGACATTTCTTCTTCAATCTTTCAAGAATTTATGAGATAAGAAGTTTTAGAAACTCATATTTCTATGAATGGCTTCTTCTAATATTGATATATTTGGAATTGATACAAGATTATATTAAAAGACATAAAAGTTTGGTTTTCTCACAATTTGAGAGCTCAATTCCGTTCTCCAATTCTGTCTTTCATCTAACCCGAATGCCTCTATTTATACATCTACATGAGGCTCAATAATTAGCCTCTTACATCATACTTCAATAATGGAGTTCTATTATTACAAAAGTGTAACCACTACATAATTGTGGCTCTGTTATTGTCCTTCATGGTCCTACTTCATATCGTCTTCATATGGAACTGACAAGATTTTTTTTGTAATGGTAGGACATCTTCTGTCTCCATCTCAATTCATTATCCTTCTTTATATCTTTATTTCCTTTTCATTTTGTTGACAGGTGGGGGCATTCCCTCAATCGGCAAACCTCCTATATTGTTGATAGACTTCCATTCATTTGATGAATATCAAATTTCTGAATATATTCTTTTAAAATGGTAGATTTTTCTTTTCCATTATTTGTTAAAAAGTGTCCATCCTTCATTTGGCATAGGCATTTGAACTTTTTATTATATAAGTTCTTTGCAATGTTGTAAAGAACTTTCATCACTAGAACTCTCCGGGATTTTATCCATGATTTGTTGACCTTTGGCAATGGTTTATTATTTCGGCCAACTTCAATTTAGAAATCTCGGCCAACATATCCGATTGTAATAATATGTTATGCAAGATAATATATTCTTCTATCAATTTCTAGACTGATTAAATAAAATTTGATATAAATTGATCTTCCTCGAGCAAATTTTGAAACTTTTGTCCTAAATATATTATCAAATCTTTCAATTTCTTTTAAATCTTTCTTTGGATATATTAAATCCAAGTATCCATAATCTGTTACTATCTTGACCATGTGAGGGTCTGCATTATTTGTAATAATTAATCTCGGGTAGACATGACCTCGAGAGGAAATGAAATAAGATTCATTTTCACCCAATTCATAAACAATTTTGACAAACTATTTATATTCTTCTTCTTTTGGTGTTAAAGTGGTTTCATCATCTTTATCATTTGTTTGGATTCTGATAACCCGTGTATATTCTTCATTGCATTTTATTGTCACCTTTCGAGGACTTTCTATAATCGTATCTCTTTTTATTTGGTTTGGTCCACTGTTGCTTCCGCCTTGCTGTGTACTTGTTCTTATTTTTTGTATTCCTATTTGTATTAATCTGATAGTATCATTAGATTGTGCTAAAGCATCAATCTTTGTATCCCTGTTTGTATCCATAGACGCTAATTGTGTTTCAAGAGCATCAATTCGATCTTTCATTTCATTGGTAGTTTTGGCATGAGATTCATTGATCTCAAATAATAATTTGACATTATAACTCAAGGTTTCAGATAATGCATCCATTCCAATTTTTATATCATCAGTTTAATCTTTGACAAATGCTGTCGCAGATTTCATTTCTGATATCACCTGTTTAATATTATCAATCTCCAAACTCAATATTCGTACTTAAAAAATTAGCAGGATAGTTATTTATACCTTTAATATGAATAATATCAAAATTATAAAATAATAAGTATGCTCGCCATCTATGTATCCATCTATATTGAGACTACATTGGTAACTTATTTTTAATTAGTCTTGCAACTTGAGAGTTGTCAGTTTTAACAATAAATTTACTAGATAATAAAAAATAATAAAAACTTCTGTATTCCTCTAATAATTGCTAACAATTCTTTTTCATTAGTATAATTTATTTCTGCTTGGTTCAAAGTTTCACTTGAATATCTACATATTTCGTTCAAATCTATTTTTAATATAGTTGTCCAATACTTATCAGAAGTATCAGTATTAACAATTAAATTATCCTTTTCATCTGGCAATCTTAATTTTGATAAATTTTTACATTCTTCTTTTAACGATTTAACTATTTCTGTATGTTTTTCATTCCATCCTCTAGTATTTGCTTTTCTAAGTAGAATTTGTATTTTATGTCTCTTTTTTGAAAGATTTTCAATAAATCATTTTGCATAATTTAAGCATCCTAAAAACTTTTGTATTTGTTCTTTTGATTCTAATTTATTTGTAAGACTTTCTATCTTTTTAGATATATGAGTTTGTAACTTTATTCCCTTTCTATCTATTGATAATCTAAGAAAATCAATTTCTTGTTTTTCTATTATAGCTTTCTTTTTTGAAAGAACTATTCATTCCTTTTTACATTCATTTATAAATTGTATTAAATGATTTCTATGTTCTTCCTTAATATTAGAACATATTAATATATCATCAACATATACAATTAGAAACTCATTAAACTTTTTAAATATATTATTCACTTTTTTGATATTTCCCTTGAAGTGTACTAAATGATGTATATTGTAAACTATCTTCTTCCATTTTGACTTGCCATAATCCTGATTTACAGTCAATTTGGAATAATATTGTTTTCCTTTTGCAATGTTTATTAAAACTTCTTTATTTGATAAGAAATATCCATCAAATATAGTATATTTATTTAATTCTTTATAATTTATTACCATTCTAACTTTTCCTCTTATTCAAAATGTTTTATAACCATAAAAACTGAACTACTATGGGGTCCATTACTAGGTTTAATCAGTTTTTGTTCTAATAATCATTTATTAGGTTTTAAATTTTTGTGTATCTTGTATAGTGTACATCATTGGTCTTACTCTTATAATTACATTTTCTGTTAGTTCTATTTTAGGTTTAGGATGATATGATTTCCAAAATAATAATGAATTTTCTCCACAAATTTTTTTTAGTTGTTCTATGATTTTTTCTATATTTATTTCTATTCCTACTTTTAGGATTTTTTTGTATAATATTTTGTATTTATTTATTTATAATTGATTTTTTCTTCCATCTATCACTACGCTGGGTTGGCTGGACTCTATAAGGTTTAAACTCCCTTGGAGTTTTTAATAAGCGTACACAGGGTGTTTGTAACATTATCATACAATTGTTTTGCTTATAATATTGAAATTATTGTATAAAATCATTTCCTAATAATATATCACATTCTAATTTATTGTAACCGTATATTTTATTTATAGTTATTTGTTTACTTCTAGGTATTATACTGACTTTGACAGCACTATTAATTATTTGGGTACTTTCGCCTATTACTCCTGTTATTTTTATTTTACTATTTTTATTCCACAATTTTATTAAGAAATTTTTAAATATTGTTATATCACTTCATGTATCAATTAAAACACAAGTTGTTATATTTGTTTCTACTATGATAACTTGTATATATATACGACTAATAGAAAACTTATTTGGTTATGCATTCATCTCTTTTCACATAATATAGTTTGACTATTGTGTGTTATATATAATCCTTCTATTTTTATACTATAATCTTCAAATTCATTTAGAAAATTCATTCCTAATAATATATTAATAATATGGTATTATAAGACTAATTCCTCCTATTTTTATTGTGTATTATATATAATCCTTCTCTTTTTATACTATAATCTTCTAATCCATTTAGAAAATTCATTCATAATAATATATGAGGATTTATGATCATACTATTATCTATATAACATTGTATTATAAGACTAATTTCTCATATTTTTATTGGTACCTTAACTTTTAATTCTGTAGTAAGTATTTGTCCATCAAAATTTACATATCTATATGGTTTGGTCTCGTAATTGCTAATCCTTTATTTCTTATTAAAGTTATATGACATTCACTTGCTTCTGTATCTATTAATATATTTGATCATTTTATATGTTCTTTTCCATTAAAATATTCTCCTTCTATCTTTATATTTTCAGCATTTCTATGAAGTTTTATTTCTTTTATATTACTAGTTCCTTCTAATTGTCTTCTATTAGTAGTGTAAGGCTTTTTGACCTTTTAATTAATGTTCCATCCTTAAAGATTATTTTATTAGAATAATTATATTCTTTTAGTTTTGTTATTTCAGGTTTATCTTTAGCCCCTGTCTGGTGCTGCTGAAATTGCAGCTTTTAAGTTGAATTTGGACCATTGGGTTGCAACGGTCCAAAAAGCGTAAGAACATATTTGCTGAGATATTTTGTTAATGTTTCCTTTTCTACCCTCATTAGTTTGACCTGTGAAATAATAAAGAAATCCTACCTATCGCTTGTTCCCCCAACTACCACGGGCTTTAGCAAAGAACCCCCCTTCATCCTCCTTCTCCTCCATCGTGCTGGCTAAATTTCTCAATTTTTCCTACCATCTCTTCTATAACAAAGGGACGAGAAGATAATTCCAGCCATCTTTCTTGCTGGAGATTCTGATTTTTTGGACCGGCATTAGGTTTTTTTTCTTCATTGACCCTTCTCTTCTTATCTATCTCTAAGTTCGCTTAGTCAAATTTTTTGCTCCAAGTGTTTTCGAGTATTTGAAGTAATGGCTTTTTGCAGAAAGAAATGGCAAATGTAAAGGTAAGGGAGTGTATGCATCTCAATTTGGAGTTGGGGCTCCTGAGGCTTTGGTCGTCGGGGTGGTGGCTTTGTTAGTTTTCGGGCCAAAGGGTTAAACTTGAGATTAGTTTCAATTTTTCCATTTTTGGGTTGGGGCAGGGGCGTAGACCTCTCTTTATCTCATGTACGCTGCACATTTCTAGCTAATCTTTTGCATCATAATTTTTTTTTTCACGATTATGTCTATTTGCACCATTGATTCGTATGACATGTTCTCCGGTTGAGTTAGTAAAGAAGGATATAAATGACATATGGTGGCTTGTCTTGCTGAATGCACTTGATTTGACTATGCTTACCCAGCTTCATTGCTGCTGCAACTTTGTTTAGACTTTGTTCTTCTCTCTTATAAATAAAGAATTGACTGAATGCTCTTTTAGTTCTCACTTAACTTGTGTTAGATATAAAAATTACAGATCATAAACAATGAAAGTTCTTGAGCGCTTAGGTGAAGCTTCATTTAATTACTTATACCCAAGTTATCAACTTCTTTTCTGGAGCTTGAGGCAATACAAGGATCATTTACTCTTGTGACGAATAAAGATTCTAGGGCAACAAAGTAGCAACTTTTAAGTATAAAAAATAGCTCGGAAGATGTTCCACAAATTGTTCCACAATTTCTAGATTCTGTAACTCGAATCTATGGTTGTATTTGGACAATTTTATTTTTTTTCTTTTGTCTTTTTGGGGTCAAAATTGATTGAAGCACTCCACCATTTTTTATCAGAGTTAATTAGATGCTTTATTATGGTGGAATTCAGTCCGTTTCGACAGCTCTGAGGTATGAACGACATCGAACTTTTTTCCTATGTTGAAGTAATTTGTGTTTGTTGGGGGTGGGTGGAATTTTTTGGCCATCATTTTCAGTTAAATAAATCTGGAATTATAAAATTAAACCTCTAATCTCTGTCTCTTATGCTGTTGTTTCTTGTATATCTGGATCAGTTTCATATGTGGATGTGAAATTATTTTCTTTCTTTCTTTTTTGGCAGACTGTTTTTATACATTGATTCTGTTGGAAGTCACTAGAAGATATAAAAAAAGAATTTGCATAGGTTTGTTTCAATTGATTCAATTAATTAGAAAATGTAATAGTTATTGTAGCCCACTTCATTCTGTTTGTTATTTATTAACAATTATTTGTATTATTATTTTTAAACTGACTCATTTGATTGGATTATAACTCTGGTTCTATGAATACATTTTCATTATAGTTTATTTATTATTTTTGAAATCGGACCATTTTCGACAGTTGAACTAACTGCACCTGAATTGGGTCTATAAAGCAGTCTGTTTGCAAGCTTCACCTTCGTCTTCAATCTAGAGTTCAACAGTGAATTCATTTCATGGATCCGTTCGCACCTTCTCCTGTAAGTGAACGACGTTTTTCTAGCATTTTCATGTACATTGAAATAGTTGCCTATCATTATAAGATTTAAGATAATTTCATGTTCTTCTTCAAATACCACAGAATTACCAACGCGGTCCGATGTCAACCTCGACCGACCCTTCAGTTCCCAACTATCGGGTGCCCTGGAAGAATGCACAATGGAATGCATATGACACCAACATCTTCGTGGCTGCTTGCGAGTCCGTGATCGCGGAAGGACACCGAAATGGCAAGTGTTTCACCAAACACGGTTGGGAGACAGTAATTAACCTGTTCAACACCGCTTCTGGCCACGATTGGAAAAAACAACAACTGAAAAATCGATGGGATGCCCTCCGCATAAAACACAAGCGATTCGAAAAATTGCTCAACTGTAGTGGCATTTCATACGACCCATCAACTGGCAAAATTGGCACCTCCGATGAATGGTGGGCTCGAAAAATTAAGGTACCATCGTGTCAGTAGCCTCGAGTCATTGCTTACGTTTCAGTCATGGATGTAAACGATTTTGTAGTAAGTGCACAATGTCTTAGTTTGACGTCATTATTGGATTGGCATAGTGCACTAATTGTTTGACGTCCTTCAACAGGAGAACAAAGACTATAAAGAATTCAAGGACCAAGATTATCGGGAGGTGTATCGTTACAAGACGTTGTTCGGGGACGTTTTCGATAGCGATAAGTACGCAGTGACTCCGAGTAAGCTTTGTCGGACAGGCTTCACCATGTTGGAAGACAGTGGTGCTGAAGATCACTATGATGAGCTCCCGATGGATGTGGAGAGTAGTGGCTCTAGTGACGAGGGCGTTGAACCAGAACCAGCTGCAGAAACAACGGATATGTCAGGCCCATACAGTGGTGATAAACGGAAAGCAGGTAGAACTCGAGCAAATCAGAAAAAGAAAAAGGTTTCGACGCGGGAGGTGTCGTATTCAATAGATCGTGCCACTATAGCCAGTGAGAAGGTGGCTGAAAAAATTGACCAATTTCTTGGACCGACTGTCTACGACTCGAAAACTTGCTTGCATCAGTTATTGGCCACAGGTCGACTGGAAATGAATACCGATTTGTACTACTGGACTTGCTCATTCCTCAAGGATAAACGGAATAGAGAGATCTTGGACATGCAAGAAGATGCAAACGCGAAGTTCGGATGGGTAGAGTGGAGCTGGCAGGAGTATAGACGAGCAAATCCTCGGTGATGGCGCCGGTCTGGAAAGTTTGAGATTGGAGTCCTGCCACAATACTCTTATTTGGTTGTGTATGTCATTTTTATGTTATGGTATCGTACATTTTAGATAAAAAAAAATTGTATTAACTACTTTATTGTTGGTGGTGACTTTAAATTTCCATGTGCATGAATGTATTAATTACTATGTAGAATTTTTGTAAAATGGCGTAGAAAAGGTGGTTATAAGTTGATCTCATTGGATTTGCTGCAGGCTTTCAAACAACAACAGTGGATGCATTGTATAATTGAAGTACAACAGCCTTCCCTAGTAGTTGGAAAAAATAACTCATTTACATGTGATGTTCTGTAGGTTTTGCTTTACGTGCATTATTTGTGTCACATTTTGCTTTTCAGTTGCATATAAAGGGCTAGGCAAAGCAACTTGTTCTCATTGCCTTCCCTCCCATCATCGTCTTCTATATCCAAACAAAGTTATTGAGTGTATCACGAATTTTGAGCTGAACTGTGAATTGCATCAAATGTCCGATAGCGATGCTGACATTGATGACAATCAAATTCAGGAAGAGCTAATATTGGATATTTGTGAGTGGTTTCAATATTGTTGTATCGGTGATGTGAATGTACGTAATTACTATCGTAAACAACGACGTCGTATTTCGCGCTATCCATTCGCACGAAACGGACATATGTTTATGCTAGATGCTATGAACTGTAGCCCACAACAATACTACGCGGAGTTCCGCATGTACCCAGCGATATTGAGAGCATTCACGCACGTTCTCCGGGATCAATACGGACTGTGCAGCCAGCAACATGTTGATGTTTACGAACAGGTTGGTATGTTTCTATGCATTCTAGCGCATGGAAAGGGATATAGACATGTACAGACATTATTCAACCATTCATTGCAAACGATTGGCCATTACTTCAAAATTGTGCTCGAAGCGGTCATTCAGTTGTCGAGGGAGTTAATTAAACCAGATCCCCACTATAATCACGGCACCGAGCACCATGTTCCGAATCCCAACAAACATTACATATTTCGGGATTGCATAGGAGCTATTGATGGTACACACGTGAGAGCCGTTCTACCGCGGCACGAGCGAGTTAGTTTTATCGGCCGCAAAGGAATTTCGACACAGAATGTACTAGCAGCCTGTGATTTCAATTTGTGTTTCACATTTGTGCGCGCAGGGACAACATGAACCTGTCATGATGCAAGAATATTGTCTACTGTTATACACGACCCTGAGGTAGACTTCCCAAAATCGGCACCTGGAAAATATTATCTAGTGGACTCGGGGTTCGCTCATCGACCTGGGTACCCGGCACCGTATAAGGGTTTGGATATATTGTACCACTTTCAGCAATTTTACAACGAGGCGACCGGTCGTAGGCGGAACTTTCGAAATGCACGAGAAAAGTTTAATTTTCGGCACTCATCTTGCAAGAACGTAATCGAACGTGCGTTCGACGTGTGGAAAAGTCGGTGGAAAATACTTGATCGGATGCCAAGTTATAATTTCAGAGTGCAAACAACTATTGTAATTGCAACAATGGGAGTTCACAACTTCCTTCGACGAGCAGGTGTGGTTGATGAAGCATTTACTAGAGTGGAGACAGACCCCGACACAGCGGAGGTTGATCTCCGGGACGAACAGGACGAAGCTGCAGCCGAAATACATGCACCAGAAATCCAAAGGAATGAATGGGATATGTTCCGAGATTACTTGGCACATCAAGTGTAACTTGTATTGTCCTCAAAAGATTTGTAATGTGAATAGGAAATATGTGTGCAATTTTCTATTGTTTTCGACGTTAGTAATCTATGGGTGTGTAATAAACAAAAGTTACAAAAAAAAAAAAAAAAAGAGGACAAATGAATGACAAAACGTAAAAGTAGAGAAATTCTAACATGGTGGGACCCATTATTAAAAAAAGGTGTTTGAATATTCAAAGTGTGCAGAACACTCATTACATTGTCAATTGGCACGAGGGGCAGAAGTGGAATTTTGACAAAAAAAAATTGAATCACAATGCAAAGCACTCTGTACAATTAACGATTGAAAAATTACTTCCCAAAATTCAAGAATCCACGCCAGACAGCCCTTTAATTATACTAAGTTCGTATTTTTCAAGAATTAAATTTATCTATTTGTTTGGTTCCACTATTTTACTAATATCTTTACATTTCTTGTGAACTTCTATATATATTTTTTAGAATAAATATTTCGATAATTAGAATTAGTAAATGTATATAAGACTATCTATTATATGGTCATAATTTGATCTCCTGATTGCATAATATCATTTCTATGCAACTTGAAATGTAGTCCTAATACTTCATTAAAGTTTTTATCTTTTAATGATACACAATATTTTGGATAACAAGTAAATATTAATTTCTGGTATGCTATATTTTCTTCTATTGTTCTTAAATGACCATCTTTTAAATTTATCGTTCTTCCATAATGTGAACTTACTGTTAATGGTGAATTTATTTACTCTCTAAATAAGGATTTAAACATTATTTGTATTCTTGCTAAGTAAACATATTGGATTTTCTCACTTTGTTTTTTATTAATCTTTGTTAATAATTCGTTTACTGTATTTCTTGTTAAAAGATTTAATTTATGTGTTCGATGAATTTTTCTAACATCTATAATTTTTCAATTTTATAGTATTCATTTATTGCTATTCTTTCTACTTTCCATATTCTATTTAATACTTCCTATTTTCCTACTTTCAAATCTAAACATAATTTTTGCATTTTCTTAAATATGTTATTATCAAATGTTACTTTTAATCCATAATCATCTATTCCTTTGTATTCTTGTATATCTATATTATCATTTTCTATTTCTTCTATTTCTTTATTCAGATTCTGATTTATTATCTTCCGAATCAGTCTCATTTATATATACTTCTTGGTCATAATATTGTTCAATATCAGATATTTCACTTAATTCATTTTCTATTTCTAAATATTCATTTTGTAATATTTTAACTTTTTTCTTATTACAATCAGAGCTTATACGTCCTATTTCATCACAATTTCAACATTTACATTGACTTTTATTCTTTTGTTGTTTACTTGGATTATATTTTCTTTTATAATATTTTCTTCTAGGTTTTATATATTTTTTCCTAAAGTTCCTGAATTTTTTAAACTTTCTATTTTTATATTTTCTCTTAGTATTTCTTCTATCAGAATTACATCTCCCATTGTATAGGTTTTTCAATATCTTCACAACATATCCTAGTTAATTTTCTTGATTTTTTTTCAATAATTGTCTTTGTTGACATATATATGCAAGTATTTCAAATAGAAATTTTATTATTGATCCTAAAGATCTAGGTATTTGAGGATTATCTTTGATATATTTTTCAAATTCTATTTTAAAATATATTCCCCATGAACGTAGTAATTTACTATATTACATATCTTTGTATACACCTTGATTCTCATTAATATAAAACTGAACATAATAATATTCTTTAAACTCACAAGTGTATTCTTTAATTTTACACATGTCGCATATTGTTAAGTTTACTAACTTCATTCCAGCATAATCTTTTTCTTTAATTGTTTCTTCTTTAGCATTTCTTATCCAATTTTTTCCAAAAAATCATCTGCAATATATTCTACTAATCTTTCTAAATATATTTTTATCTGATTTTTTTATTTCTGTTTGTACGTTTTTTTTATTAATGCATTTATATCATTATATATTCATTCCCACTAGTTTCTAACATGTCCTTCAAATGATGCTGTTAAGAAATATATTCTTCTTTCAATACTTTCTTATGTATCATTTTTATTATATAAAAAGAATACTATCATTGAATCTGCCCAAGTTAATAAGGCTTTCTTAATATCTATTTTACAATTTAAATCTAATTTTGCTCATCCATGATTGATGAGTTTATCATAATTATCATTTGGTCTAAATTGATCACTATATTTGTTTTCTCTCGGTGGTTGTCTTTCTCTTACTTTATCATAATATTGTCTATATGGTCTATTGTATAAATGTGCATAAATTTCATCTAGATTTGGTAATTCTTTGTTAGAGGTTTCTGCTCTATTAGGTCATCCTCTAGTGTTCATTAAAACTTGGTATTTTTCTAAATTTTCTAAATTTAATTGATCAAAATTTTCTATAAGTAAATATAGTTCTTCATTCATCTTTATTATTCTCATTATCATGTTTTTTTTTTCTTTTTTCAATTCTTAATTTTCCCAGTAATTATTCTTTAAATCTTTTCATTTCATCATCTTCTTCTATGATTTTTGGTAAAATATTTTATCTAAATTCATCATCTATACTTCTTGATTCTATGACGATTTCTTCTTGTTCAATATGTTTCTTTCCTATCCTGTCATTTCTTTTTATATAAGTTTTTTTTGTCTATTTTCTTGCCTTTGCTTTTATTATTTTATTTTAATTCTCTTAATTCAAGTTTTAGTATATTTATATCATTTCTTACTTCTTTTATTTCATTATTCATGTTCTAAACATCATTTATTAACATTTTTATCAATATTTTTAGTTCTTCTATATATTCACTTATTGAAATTTTTATTTCTTTGTCATCTTTCCTTTGATTGGTTTAAGTAATATGTTCTACAGTTAGTATCTTTACAATATTTTATTATCTTGATATACTTTTGTTTTGCAAATTTATTATTTATTAATTTTTTAAAATTTTTCATAATAATTTGCTCTCTCTCTCTCTCTCTCTCTCTCTCTCTCTCTATTTTTCTTGTTTTAATTTTAATATTTTTTTCTTGAGATTTTGTTATATCTCCGGGGATTAATAGTTCATCTAATATCTGTTGATTTTATCGTTCTTACCATTTTTAATTTTTTTATCTAAAATATCTTTTGTTTCCATATATTCCATTAATTTAGTTTTCCTAGGAGTCTATTTTATTTTAATTGAGTTTGATTTCTATGATGATTCATATATTTCATAATCATATAAAATGCTTTTAATTTTTTCCATAATTCTTTCGTATGAATGTCTATCTTTTATATTTTCTACTATTAGTTTATGTAATATTTGTTCTTTTACTTCCCTAGGTAATTTTTTAATTATAATTAATGTTATTATTTTTAATCTATTAGGAATATGTTCCAAAAATATATAACTTCCTATTTCTATTTCTAATTTATAACCTTTATCTATTTTTTTAATTATAATTTCCATAATCTCTATGGCTCGGATACCAAGTTGGGGGGGGGGGGGGGTATTGGGAGCGAATCAAATAAACTTAAAAATCAAATAATAATCTAAAAATCTATTAAATTTATTTTTCCAAAAATTCTCTTATCCATGCTTTATTTAGTCGTGTATTCTATGTATTCTTTTAATTTAAAAAGATCTAGTCTATTATTAATTATAGATATATAAAATCTTAAAGTTAGTTTTATGTTTAATTTCTTATATTCTTGTGGTAATCTATTCGTGATAGATCTTATCATTTATAAGTTTTTAAGTAATTCTTCAAAATCTATTAATGTTTGAGAGTTTATCATATCAAGATGTGTTATTATATTTATATTTGGTTCAAAAGGTATATTGTACTTTGAGATATTCTTTTTTCTTTTTCCTAATTTATCTATAATATCTTGTATATCTTTTATAATTATAAATCTTACAATTCATTTGACAAAATTTTCTATTAAGTTTTCTTTAAAACATTATAATATTTCTTAGGATATATACAATTGTTCTTGATATCCTATTTTATCAATTTCATTTTCAAATTCAACTTCTTTTTTATCTTTCATGATTCTTTTAATCTTGTATGGTCCTTTTTTATTTCTAGGTTTTTTCATTTTATAATTCTTATTAGTCAAGGTTTCTAAATTATAGTTTTAGGATTAAGATAATTCTTTTGGGACTTGATTGTACTTTCTTCATATTATAATGACGTGGTTATAATTTTTATATTTGGGGGTATTTTTGGTAGTTTCTAACCTTTGAATATTCAAAGGCTAACATGAAAAGACTATTCCTTTATTTAGGCTATTTTCATATATTTCCCCATAACATGACCACTGAATACACAAATCTTTCAAGTATAAATTATATCCACCGTTTTTTTTTTTCTTTTTTTTTTTTTTTGAATTCCAATTCTACTTTTACTAATTTTTTATTTACCAAATACTAACCATTTTTTCAAACATACAAACACTACCCAAACAAACCAACGGTTGGTCTTAAAAATGAAAAAAATAACAAATAAACTTCAAAGTAAAGGAAAGAAAATCAAAATTTTTCGCTTTCAAGGTCTGAATGTTCAGTCAAAAGGTTTACTCACATGTTGAAGTTTCACATATGTTAACGCTCTAAATTAACTAGTGCAATCAAAACATTGAAGATTACAAAGTATCAAGCTAAAAAACCTTCAAAATATACATATTCTCTCTCTCTCAAACCCTAATTTCAACAAATTACATTGAGTAAAGAGAGGTTATTTCTCACCATAAACCCTCAAAACCTTTTTTTAAAAAATTACTTCAATCCTACTTTTTAACTTTCAATTTCGAAAATCAAGTATAAATAATTTTTTTTATATCATAAATCATGTATATATGGGCTAAATACACTAATGACCACACAACTTTATATTTAATATCACAATGACCACTCAAGTTGATTTCGTTTCACCATGACCACCTAACTTTATACTTAACATTACCATGGTTACTCAATTTGATTTTATTTCACCATAGCCACATAATTTCATATAACGTTTTACTATGTCCATCCAATTTTATATAATATTTCACCAGGTCACCCAACTTCTTTTAACAATTTCCACTAATTTTAAAAGGGGTAAAATATGAACTTTGCAATATAAAACTTTATTTTTGTTTTTTTTAATTTATTTTATATATATAATGAAAATTTACCATTTTACCCATTTTAAAATTAGTGGAAATTGTTAAAAGAAGTTGGGTGGCCTGGTGAAATATTATATAAAATTAGTTGGTCACGGGGAAATAAAATAAAATTAGGTGGTCATGGTAACATTAAATATAAAGTTTGATAGTCATGATAAAACAAAATAAAATTGAGTGGCCATGATCACACTAAGTATAAAATTGGGTGGACATTGGTGGATTTAACCTGATATATACACCTCATCCTCATCCTCATCCTCATCCCCATCCCAAAACCACCACCCCACCCTACTAAAACTAAACCCTTCCTTTATGGACTCTTTCTTCTTCTGACCAATGGTCACCATCACCAAGCAGTATAAACCAGGTGGCCATAATAGTCACCAAGCTTGCTAGGACTAAATCTTCTCTTCTCCAGTCATCTCAAATCTCCAATCATCAATCCATAACTTTCTTCGGTTTGATAGATTAGTGCAGTAGCAATTTATTGCAGAACTCAACGACGAGTGGCGAATGGTTGTGATAGGTAACATCTATCATTTACTATAGTTTATGGCGACAGCAGATGCACGTGTCGACGAAATGGTCGTAATATGTGGTCAGGGAGGCTGCTAGGCGATGAGGAGTTTGGGAAATGTGTTTTGGAGGTGAACAAAACTCCAACGGGATCCGTTAGCATCTATGATTGTGCAATATGTGCGAAAAAGAGGTACGCTGATGTATCTCTAGCTATGCGTCTCCAGGGACGGAGATATGGGGAGGGGCGACTGTCCCCCAACATTGTTTGCGGTCCACTATTTCAAGTTAATTTGTAATGTATTTTTCAGTTTCGCCTCCCCCAAAAATTTTGACTCGCCCTACAAGATTTTGAAATTTTTTATTTTTTTTTCCATTAATTACAAAAATCTTAGACTTAAATAAAAGATCCAATAGTTACTTAAATAAATAAATAGCTTAAATCCAATCCAAAAGCAAATGACCCATTTATGAATCTAATACCCACTGTTGCATTAAAAATAAAGGAAAATCTTTGTTTAGCCCATTTGAAAAATGAAAATCCAACCCAATTGTAATATAATTAATCCCTCCAACTCTTTTGAGGAAGCTTCTACCTCTAATCTTGAATCTCTTATTTCAGAAGATAACATTGGTCAAGAATCATATGTTGTTGATTCTTCTTCTCAGAATGAGGAATTCGATTCATCTTCATTGGAACATGATCCTACACTATGCAAATCAATGTTGGATTGTCAGTTTTCAATTTGTATAGCGTTAGACACATAGATGGACATATTATTTTTTATCGACAAACTGATTGTCTTTTTGTTCAGTCAATCTAACTTGCTTATTTTGGTACTCAAAATCGTCGTTTTCAATCATCTTCTAATTAAAACAAAATCAGGGGCTTCACCCCTAAACCTCCGGGAGGGGAGCCGCTCCCCTCCACCCCCCATATTTTCGCCCCTCCCAACTAAAAATCCGGGCTACATCCCTGTGCATCTTTGTGTTTTTGTGATGCAGTGAGATGGTGGTGGGTTGGAGGTCAAGGTGGTGGTTGGTTGAAGGTGGAGGTTGAGGTAGTGGGTATGGTATGGTAGAGGTGTTGGAATTTGGTTTAAAAATTGGAGAATTTAGTATAAAACTTGAAAAGTGATTTTGTGTTAACATCGGTCAAATATTCGGACTTGATCCGATAGAAAAATTAAAAATATAAATAGACTAACGTAGAGTAATTCGTCGTGGTACATTCGGAATCACAAAAACAATTCGGGATGAATGGGAAATTGCAGTCCAAAGTTGAAAAGAAAAGAGGAAAAACTGGCAGGAAATTTGCCTAATTCCATCGTTCGCCTAGCACTCAAGGGATGAGATTGTTGCTTGAGCGAAAGACGACGACAAAGTCTTTGATGAACATGTATCACTATCGCTCAAGCAAGAGGCCAGCGATAGCAAGGGATGCTTCCCTTCGTGAAGTTTGCTGGATTTGGGACATGACATTTTACTTACAATCTTTCATTTTCTATAAATAGGATCATTTGGACATCCATTATGTATCCCATATCATTTTCATTGAGTATTACATCAAAAAATCTTGTAAAAACTCTCCAAAAATCATTTCAAAAACCATCTTCTTGTAGAGAGAATAATTTTGTTTGAGTTCGTAGTTTCTTGTGGTTTGAAGTGCTTATACTCACAAGTTATATCCGTTGTATTTTGAGAGACAAGTGTCATAATCCGTTAGTATTGTTGTGAGGAAATTTTATCTTGAGAAAAAAGTGTTAATCACTTGCCTCAAATTTCATTATTCATCTTTTCTTCATTTTCTTTCTTTTTTTGCTTCTATTTCATAAAGTTTAATTATGCGTCTATGAAATAAACTTAAACTATTTCTTTGTTACTTAAACAAACAACCATTTCTTTATACATACCACCAACAATCTTAAGACAAAATTGTTATTTTGTGGTTGTAGTTTAACAAATCATCTCTCATCAAATTTGGAATTTGTCTTCATGTGACATTCCTTTCTTTTTTTTATGCGTTGAACTTCTATTTATAACATAAATGACTACTATAGAGACTATTTCAAGTTAAACAACAAATGGTACGAACCATGTAGTTCCACTAGGGATGTCAATGAGCCGAGTCAAACGGCTTGCGAGCCGAAACTTAAAGCTCGGGCTTGATTCGATTAAAAATGGTTCAGACTTTTTTTGGCTTAAGCCAAAACAATTAGGTTCTACCGAGCTTTCAGCTAGGGCCTTAGCGATCCGAGTCGTGCCGACTTTTTTTTTTAATTCGTGACAAATTTAAAATTTTTAAAAAGTATTTAAAATTTGTGTAATTTATACAAATTAAAAATTAAAAAAAATGTTATAACCCTCATTTTTAAAGTTTGGGTTTGGCTATAATTAACGTATGTGGAGTTAAAATTATACACGAATAAAATATTTCATGTACAATTTCTCTTTAAACAAACTAATTTAAAAATTACATATTTTTAAAAAATTAATCAATTAAAAAACTTACAATATCCTATTAAAACTTTACCTCATATTTATAGCGAAAAAATATATCTATTTCAACATTGTAAAAAAAGCTACGTGTCAAGACACCTACACGTAGTTACCTTGTAGTTGCTTGACAAGACTTGTGCATTCTCAAGGCAACTACAACTATAGTTGTCTTGTTGCAGGTAGCTACTCCCCGTCTTGACTTTCTAATTATTTATTTATTTTTTCAAGTTTCAAAATTTTTTGTAGCTTGGCTCGTCACAGGAAGGCCTATGTGGTTCGTCGAGCTATAATCGCTGGCTCGGACTAGAGTTGACTCTCCCAAAATAGGGCTTGACTCGAGTGATGAGCCGAGTCAGCTTAGGATTTTTCGGGTCGAACAACGAGCCGCCCGAACCGGTGAGCCAAATTGCATCCCCTAAGTTCCACCTTTGGCTTACAATATACAAAACTTTCATATCCCACACGAGAAAAAAATTGAAAAAGCTTGGAGGTGTGGATTTTGAACGATAGCAACAAAAGATGTTCTATCTTATTATTTTGAATTGGTAAAATTATTAAAAGAAACTGCTCCTGCTATACTCGAAGGAGTAAATATTTGTTAGTCAATTATTGCATTAGATGCATGAAAGCACTCAAATTTTCGTTGCAAAAATTACATCCTATATTGATTAGATAATGCACTTTATGGAGTGTATAGTTCAATGGATTTGGCCAATGATCTATGAGATTCATTGGAAAAGAAGTACAAGATCGAGGATGTCGGAACAAAGAAGTTTATTTTCGAAAAGTTTTTGAATTACAAAATGGTAGACTCCAACCAAAACCCTAATAAGTCAATTGCAAGAAATTCAAGTTCTACTTCATGACATACATCCAGAAAAGATGAAATTAAGTGAATCTTTCCAAGTTACTGCAATCATTGAGAAACTCCCTCCCATATGGAGAGGCTTCAAAAATTATCGCAAGTATAAATGTAAGGAGATGAACTTGGAGAAATTGATAGTCGATTTGAGGATTGAGGAAGACAATAGAAACACCAAAAGAAAATATATGGTTCAACTTGAAGCAAAGTTTGTTGAAATTGGTTCGAAGTTCATCAACAAGAAGCGTAAGACCACTAGTTTTTCACCAAAAAAAGATAATTTTAAGAATGCCAAGAAGTTTAAAGTTAATTGTTACAATTTCGGAAAATTCGAACATCGTTCATATGAATGTTGAAAGTCGATGAAGACTGCACAAACAAATGTAGTTGAAAGAGACCCCCTTTTTGAAGGAATTCAAGAAATGAGTCTATCTGCGGTTATTTCTGAATGCAACATGGTTGGTAATTCAAGGGATTAGAGTCGATACTGGTACTACCCACCAAATTTGTGTAGATAAAACCATATTCTTAAACTATCATGAATTGAAAGGACAACAACTGTTCATGGGGAATTCTGCAAATTCGAAGGTTGAATGACTTGGAAAGTTCACATTGAAAATGACTGTTGGGAAAGAACTAGTCCTTAATAATGTCCTCCGTGTGTTGGACAGCCACAATAACTTGATTTCGGGATCTTTACTTAACAAGAATGACTTTAAACTTATATTTGTGTCAGACAAGTTTGCACTTATCCAAAATGATATTTATGTTGGTAAAGGTTGCCTTAGTGAAGGAATGTTCAAAACGAACGTTTTTACAACTATAACAAGCATTATGAATAAAACAAATTCAATTTTGTTTATATGCTTGAGTTGTCTTGTTTATGATATAGTCGATTAGGACGCGTTAATTACAAATCTATGCACAAACTTATGGATCAAAGTTTAATTCCGATGCTTAAGATTGATCTTAATCATAAATATGAAATATGTGTTTAAGATAAATTGGTCAAAACACATTTTCACTCAATTCAAAGGAACGTGACACCTTTATAATTAATACATAGCGATATATATGATTTGAAACTTGTTCAAATTAAAGTGGTAATAAATACTTTATAATTTTATTAATGATTGTACAAAGCATTGTTATATCTTTCTACTATGAAGTAAAGACGAAATCTTAGATGTATTTAGTCATTATAAGATGAAAGTTAAATCAACTGAGTAAACAAATAAAAAATATTCGTAGTAATTTAGATGGTAAATATGGGGTATCATTTGACGAATATTGTTCTGAGCATGGAATCATTCATCAAACAACGACACCTTACTTACCTTAATCGAATGGTATTACTAAATGCAAAAATTGAACTTTTAAAGAGATGATGAACGCAATGCTAATAAATTTGAGTCTACCCTAGGACTTGTGGGGGGAAGCTATTCTATTGTCAAATAACATTCTTAATAAAATACATCTTAAGAAAATGGAAGAAGCTCCGTATGAATTATGAAAATGTCATCCTCCTTCGTAGCAACACTTGAAAAAGTGGGGGTGTGTTGGTTAAAGTTGAAATACGTAAGCCTAAATAAGTTAAAATTGGTCCCAAGATTATTGATTGCATATTTATTGGATAAAGACAATAATAGTGCTGCATACCATTTTCTTATACATAAATTTGAAATTCAAGATGCATATGAAGAAACCATAGTTGAATCGAGAAATGCACCATTATTCGAGAATTCATGTAAAGACAAGGAAAATACAAATTCAAATAAAAGAACTTATGGTACTACAAATAGCACTTCAAATGAGGAAGAATCAATGCATAGTAAAAGAGCTAGAATATTTACTTCATTTAGCCCATATTTTCTAACAAATAAGCTAGAAAATGATACAAATACTTTTGATGAAGCAATGTCTACACCGAAAGTATCGCATTGAAAAGAAGATATCAATAATGAAATAGATTCTATAATGCAAACCCATACTTGAGAGTTAGTTGATTTACCTCTCGAGAATAAGCATTTATGGTGTAATGGATCTTCAAAAGAAAACTAAAACTGGATGGATCCATCGACAAATATAATGCTAGATTGGTTGCCAATGAATATAGCTAAAAGGATGGACTTAACTTCTTTCATATCTACTCACTCGTGACTAGAATAACTTCGACAAAGTTGTTAATTGCAATTGCTGCATGACATAACTTTGAGTTTCATCAAATTGATGTAAAGGATGCATTCCTAAATGGTAAGTTAGAAAAGGAAATATACATGGAACCCGAAAGGTTTGTATCTCAACAAAAGGTTTATAAATTAGTCAAGTCGTTGTATGGATTGAAACAAGTTCCTAAACAATGACATCAAAAGTTTGACAAAACAATGTTGTCTAATGAATTTAAGATAAATTAATGTGACAAGTGTGTATATATGAAACATATACCAAAAGCCTATGTGATTGTATGTCTATATGTAGACAACATGTTGATAGTAACCAATAGTCATGAAATAATGCTAAACACCAAGAGAATGTTAACAAAACATTTTGATATGAAAGACTTGGGTGTGACTGATGTAGTATTAGGAAGTAAGATCTCTAAAACATCATAATAAATAATACTTTTCCAGTCTCACTACATTGAGAGTATACTTAAAAATTATAACGCACTTAAGGAAAGTCATGCAAGAACCTCTATTGACAAGAGTTTACACTTAGTAAAAAATAAGGGTGAATGTGTGTCCCAACTAAAGTATTCATATGTTATAGGCAGTTTAATGTATGGTACAAATTGCACTCGATCGGACATAGCAATTACCGTGAATAAACTTAGTAGATTCACAAGTAATCCAAGCCATGATAATTGGAATGTTTTAACAAAGGTTTTTTGATACTTAAAGTATACATTAACCTATGGATTACACTTCACAAAATATCCTGCAGTATTTGAAGGATATTGTAACGCAAATTGATATACGACATGAAAGATTCTAAGTTTACTAGTGGTTATGTATTTATCATTAGTAGAGCTGCTTTATCATGAAAGTTGAAAAAGTAAACATGTAAGCTCGATCAACGATAGAATCAAAGTTTATTGTTTTGGACAAAGCTAGAGAAGAAGCTGAATGGCTTCGTAACTTCTTGAAAGATATTTCATGCTGGTCTAAGTTGGTACCTACAACTAGTATATACTGTGATAGTCAATCGACTATTGAAATGGCTCAAAGCAGCATATATAATGGTAAGTCTAAAGATATACGTTGTAGACACAATACCATTAAGTAACATGTCTCTAATGGTACATCTCCTTAGATTATATAAAGTCAAATGAGAATATCGTGGATCCACTTATGAAACTTTACCTAGGGATTAAGTACGTTGCCTATTGAAATGAATGTGATTAAAGCTACTACGTAAGAATCTTTGTAATGGTAATCCTATCTTGTTGACTGGAGATCCCAAGATTTTGGTTCAAGGGGACAACTAAGTTATAAAGATTTAATGAACAACTTGGAAAAAATGTTTTCTAACTCATTCTTATGATAATTAAAGTGTTTTCTGCATAATGTTAAATGAGAATATATGCTTTTAATGATTCATATATTTTGATTAAGTCAAGTGGAGTCACCTATATAAGTGTGAGGTGGGGCTGCCTCAATGAAAATGGTTCAAGGTTGAAATTTTCTAAACACCTACGAAACCTAAGAATGGTTTAGGGCCAAAACGAACAAAGTCATGAGAACTTTGAACGATTTAAAAAAGTCATATGTGTGAGTATTATTGTCTTGGTTTACACCAACGATTGAATGGTTCAAGACACCACATTCACTAATTAGCCAAGTAAATCTGTCAGTATTTCGCTAAAGAAGGTTCACGACCGGAAGCTTCACTAATTAGCCAAGTAAATCTGTCAGTATTTCGCTAAAGAAGGTTCACGACCGGAAGTTGTCTTACCTAATGCAGTGTTTTCTACTCTCTTTTTACAATGCATCATATTTCTGCATAGCATGAGCATATTTGAATTTTCATTCATATGGGGGATTGTTGGAATTTGGTTTGAAGATTGGAAATTTTAGTTAAGTATAAAACTTGAAAAGTGACTTTGTGTCAATTTCAATCAAATATTCGGACTTGATCCGATAGTAAAATTATAATTATAAATATACTTACTTGTTCTACTCATTGAGTAGATCATCATGGTATATATTGAATCTCAAAATCAATTTCGGATGAATAAGAAATTGCGGTCCAAAGTTGAAAAGAAAAGAAGAAAAACTACTAGAGAAATTTACCTAACTCCATTGCTCGACTAGCGCTTGAGTGATAATACTATCGCTCGAGCGACAGTTAAGCGATAGGCGGGTGACAGAGTCTCTGATAAATAGGTGTTATTGTCTCTCGAGGCCAGCGACAGCAAGAGATGCTTCCCTTCTTCAAATTTGTTGGGTTTGGAGTGTGACACTTCATTCACAACCTCTCATTTTCTATAAATAGAACTCTTTGGATGTCCATTATGTATCCCATACCATTTGCATTGAACAAAATATCAACAACTCTTACAAACGTTCTCAAAAATCATTCCAAAAATCATCTTCTTGTAGAAGAAGAATTTCGTTCAAGTTCGCAGTTGTTTATGGTTTGAAATGTTTCTACCACAAGTTGTATTCATTATATCTTCGAAGAAAAGTGCCATAATCTATTTGCACCATTGCGGGATAATTTTGTCTTAAGGAAAAGTGTTAATCACTTGCCCTAGATTTCATTATTCTTCTTTTCTTCATTTTCTTTCTTTCTTTTTTTTTGCTTCAATTTCATAAAATTTAATTATATTTCTACGAATTAAGCTTAAACTATGTTTTTGTCATTTGAACAAACAACAATTTCTCTATATATTTCACCAACAAAATATAGAGGTAAATGAAATGGTGGATTTGATGGGGTGGTTGCGGTGTTAACACTGCTTCTCTAGTTGTGCGTGTCTATGTGGCTGGTTAGAGGTAGAGATGGAGGTGGAGAAATGATTGTTTGTGTGGGTGGTGGTGGTGGCACTGCATCTCCAATTGTGTGTCTGTGTAGTTAGTTGGAGGTAATTGTGGATTTTGAAGATGTGGTGGTGGTGGTGGTGGTGAGATGATGGTGGCGTTTGGGTGGTGGCGATGCTAGTGTTGATGTTAGTGTTGGTTGCGGTGGAATGGTAGTGGGTGGAGTGGAGTGGATAGTGTTTGTAATTAATTATTTGGATAATCGTGACTAAAAAATAGATAATTTATTATCAATAAAAAATTTGTGACCTAATAAATTGAGTAATTTGCACTACATTTATAATTGTAACCACAATTTTTGTTTTTGTGACTATGACTTTGCGTGATTTTGGATTAACATGTGAATGTGATCATAAATTGTGTGACTAATAAATAATTTATGACCTAATAAAATATGTAATTGTAACCTTAAATTTTTATTTTTATGACTATGATTTTATGTGATTCATGACAAGTACGTGATTGTGACTATAAATTGTGTATGATTGTGCACGTGGTCTCATTACTTAAATTATAGGTCACAAACTTTTATCAAGGGTCACAACATGCTATCGAAATTTTATTAGGGGTCACAAAATGTGACTACGTGAATTTAGAAAAATATCCACAAGTTTATTAGTTGTGAAAATGTATCTTGAAATCTTTGTAGTTACGTAATTTTCCCACTTTTTTCCCTTGGGTTTACCTTCTATGGAGGGTTTCTACTCCAATTATATAGGCCAAGATGGCCCAAACTTGAATTTTTAGCATAACAAAAAAGTGAAAAACGATCTCTCTTGGTTTGGTTATTTAGTAGGCCCATAAAGCCCACTAATTTGAGTCACTCTTATTATTGTCTCAATTTCCATTTTCTATATCTAATTATTTGTTATTATAAAATTGCCGAGAATATGCCTTTGTTACTATTTATAAATTTTATTAAAATTAAATATTAATTTCAATCACATATATATGGATCATCTACATGTACATAAATGTTGATATATTGGTTTACCCTCACGTGAATTGACAAATTTTAGTACATTGATCTTGATAACACATTTTTCAATCAACTGTCAAATTTTTAACACATTAGGAGGTGTCCATCAAATGTACACTGTGTATACAAATAGTTTAATAATTTATAATTATTCCTCATTCATTATCCGCAGATTTTGTGATATCCACTTTCTTACTATTTAAATTTATAAATGATCATAAATTTACTTAATGGAGGTTTTCAATCAATATTAATATTATTTTTCGTTTTTCCTAAAAAAATAAAATAAAATTATAGATGAAGTCTCCAATCTATATCAAATATACCATAAGTAGGTCTCCAAACCTTCAATATGTAGCACATAGGTCCTCCCAACTTTCTCTCTACAGCATGTGGATCCTCAGGTTTCTTAAATTGTATCAAAAAAGTTGAGTAGTATTTTAGCATATTTTTCTTCTTTAATATCACATAATATTATACAAAAGAATAATGTTATCTAATACCAATGATATTAAACATCAATTTTGGTATCAGAATATCATATATCATATTAAATTGACCATAATTCTTTATATTTAATTGAACTTGAACTAAAATTTAACGTCATTAATGTTGTCACATAAACTAATGTTAAAACACTAGTCATACTAAATAACGTTACTTTATATATATAAAAAAATCTATATCAAGAAAACCCTAAATCACTTTTGAGGAGTTATATTTATATATTCAAGCGAGAGATTCCCATTGTTGGTTTGTTTCCCAAGTCCATAAACAAACCATAATGCCTCCAAAATCGGACTCTCCGAACAACGAATAAATCTATTTCTTTCTCGTTTGTGGCCCATTGTTTTTTTTTTTTTTTTTCAAAAGATACTCCATTAATTTGACCTCATCGAGTTGGGAGAATCGTAGTCACGTACCTTGATAATTTTAAGAATAATGCTATTTATTATTATAATAATAAAATATCGATGATATGATAACTTATGTGAAATATGTAATATGATAGTTTAATCCCTCTCTCTCGTGAAAATTGAACTGTTCATTTCATCATTCCACCTAAATTATCACATAATCGATATTCATCATTAAAATAATAAATAGTAGTACTCTAATTTTAATTGTATTTAACGTGATTAAGCTCATGCTCAATATGTGGTTTGTAACGAATTGAACATCTTATTTTTGTAAACCATCTTAGTTAAAAGCTTGAGGGGTTAGATATTGTCACATTTATTCATTTAAGTCGTTGTCGTTGTGTTCTCTTACATACAATTTGAGTTCATTTTCTATATCAAATGTTTAGCACGTGTACATTTTCTAATAAATAAGAGGCAATCATATTTTGAACCAAATATTTCCCTTGTATGTTTGTTTGGTGATTAAATTGTAAGTTAAATGATTATAAGTTGTTGGCCATATGAAAATGTGTGAATAATAGTTGTGAGTTTTACGAAATGTGTGAATAAAAAATATTTTTATCAAAAAGTGATTATAAAATAATCATCATCCAAACATGCATTATACCTAGTTAATAATCTCATTAAAAGTTTTAGCGGTTAGATAGTAACATTTTTGTCTTTGTCACTTTTTGCTAGTCCGTTTTAAGTGTGATTTCTATCCAACGTGATTTTTACTGTTGGTAACATGGTACGTGTAAATTATCCTTGTGGGATCACTCGTTGTGGACATGACAACCTAAGGAATACTACTATTTAAATGAAGTCATCTAGATGTAAATATGGGGTGCCGTGGTCATCATTCTAAAATAAAGAATAAGATACAATGACTCGATTTATGTCGTGGATCTTCAAAACTAATGATTACTTTGTGGGTTTATATATCCAGTTCTGCTTCACGTACAGAAGTAAAATGGCTAGAAAATGGCCAAATTACTCACAGCAAGTGGGGTTTCAATATTTTACTCACATGGGGTCCACTCCATGTGAGTGTTCGGGTCAGTTTCTATGGAGAATATTCTGTTTGTACATAATTAAAAGTAATTCTACCAAATATAGTCATTGTTTTTACTAGAAAAGAAAAGAAAATTTATGAAAATCTATCACTCAAGGAGAAGAACGATCTTTTTCATTTTCTCTAAGGTCCATCTTGATACAGCGCGAAAAATGAATTCAAGCAAAAATATTATGAATACGAAATTTGGATCCACCAAATTATTAATTGAAAGATAATAAAAAATAATAATAAGATAACCCTTTATTTATAAGGGTTACATGAAAATATAGTTTAATAAGACTAAAATTAATGAAAACTTAGTTTAAACAAATTAAATTAAAAATAAATTAAATGACATAAATAGCATTAAAAGTTTAAAAAATAGTTTTTGAGTCTTAAACGAACTCAGATGGCCGAAATCTATCGTACATCATGGCATAGACACGAGTATTACTCGTATTGCCATCCTCTTTCCAAAATGCTATTATGAACCCAAATCGAAATTCATATGTTGTCTCTGCACTATTACTTTTCTCCATTTTGATCCAATTATTCAATAATATGTTTTATATTAGTCACTTCCACCTCCGAAGAACTCAACCCCGATATATAATCTAGATATAAATGGTCAAAATTTTTATGAAACTTATACAAATTTGTCACATTGAACGTTCGAGAAATACTCAAAGAAGCTAGTAAATTAATAATGTGGGTATTGTTGTTAATCCGCTTAAGTACTTTAAAAAGCCCATACTTTCCTGGTTTCAGCTTGTTGTAAGTACCAATGAAAAACCTCTCATTTCTCAGAAAGACCATCATTGAATCTCCTTCTTGAAATTGTTTGTCCCGTCTATGTAAATTTGTCGTTGTCTTACACTTTGCATTAGTCTTTTCCAATTTCTGTTTTACTTCATCACGGACTAGTAACACCTCTTCTACCAAATGTTCAGCAGCCACACTCTATTTTCCTTGGGCAATTTTAGAAAATTCACAACATGGTAAGGAACCTCTGTATTCACAATAACAAACGGGGACTTGCTTGTAGGATTATGAACTGCGATGTTGTATGCAAACTCGACCTGAGGTAGAGCAAGATTCCAGTGTTCAAGCTTATCTTCACAAACACTTTGAAACATATTTACAAGGGTACGATTAGTGGCTTCGGTCTGTCTATCAGTCTAGGGATAAGCAATGATACTTCTATTCAAACTCATCTCAAACAACTTCCACAATGTAATCTAAAAGTGTCCCACAAACTTTGTATCCCGATATGATGTGATAGATTTGGGAACTTCATGCAATCAAACAACTTCCTTGAAAAACAATTTAATGATATTTGATGCATATGAGGTCTTCCGACAAGCTATAAAGTGAGTCATCTTGTAGAACCTTTCAACAACCACAAAAATAGAATCTACACCCCGTTAAATACGAGGTAGTCCTAGAACAAAATCCATAGCAAGATCTTGCCATATACCATAAGGAACATGAAGTCGCATGTAAAACCCAATATTCTCCACTTGACCATTTGACACCTCACAAGTATAACATTTTCTGACTATAAATCCAACATCTCGCTTCAATTGTGGCCAATAATACCTAGCTTCCAAACTAGCTATTGTCTTGTTATGCCCTAAGTGTCACTTAGACCTTCATCATGTAGATCTCGAATCAACTTTTCACGCAGAGATGAAATGGGAATGTAAAGCTGGTTGCCCTTGAACAAATACTCATCATTGATATAGAAATCGTCACTGTTTCAAGATTCATACATTGCTCTAAATCTTCTTGAAGTCAGGATCATCTACATAAAGTTCCTTCAAGCAATCAAATCTAACAATTTCTTGTGTCAGTGTAACAAGCAACGAGGCCCTCCGGCTAAGAGTATCAGCAACTCTATTCGAACTCCTAGATTTATATCAAATCAAAAAAGGAAATTTCTGGGAGAAAGTCACCTACCGAGCATGAATTCCGCTAATATGATTCTGACTATGAATAAGCTTCGAGACTTGGGTGATTAGTGAACAACACAAGCTCATTCTGTATGAGGTAGTGTTCTTATTACTTCAAAGCCCTCTACACCGCATAGAATTCCTGCTCATAAGTATTCCAGTTCTACCAAGTATTACTTAACTTTTCGAAAAAGAAAGTCGCGGCTCTCTTCTATTGGTAAATGATAGCCCCAACACCAATAACACTAGCATCATACTCCACATTAAAGATCTTCTCGAAACTTGACAAGTATAATATTGGAGCTGTGCACAACTTTCCTTTGATGAAGGCAAAACTTTTATCTTGCTCCTCTTCCGAATTGAATCTTCCCTTCTTCAAACATTCTCAGAGTAATGACATAATAGTGCTAAAATTTTTGATAAATCGCCTATAGAAAGTTTCCAAAACATGGAAACTCCTTACCTCAGAAACTGATTTTGGTGTTGGCCAATCTTGGATTGCTCATATTTTCTCTTCATCCACATGTAGACCCTCTTCACCAATCGTAAAGCCTAGGAACAAAAGTTTATGTGTATAAAACGTGCACTTTTTCAAGTTGATATACAATTAATTCTCGTTTAGAACATTTAAGACTTGCCTCGATTGAACCAAGTGATCTTCTTTGGACTTGATGTAAATGAGAATGTCATTGAAATAAACCCCAACAAAAGACCCAATGAAAGGATGAAGAACTTAGTTCATCAATCTCATGAAGGTACTTGGGGAATTTGACAGCTCGAATGGCATCACCAACCATTCATAAAATCCATTCTTGCTCTTGAGGAAAGTCTTCCATTCGTCCTCTGGTTTAATGCGGATTTGGTGGTAACCACTGTGAAAATCTATTTTTGGAAAGACCTTAGAACCACCAAGTATGTCTAACATGTCCACCAACCATGGAATGGGAAACCTATATTTCACTGTTATCTTGTTGATGGCACGACTATCAACATACATACACCATTTTCCATCCTTTTTTGGCACTAAAAGAACATGTACTGCACATGGACTCATACTCTCCCTTATGAATCATTTCCTCAACAGCTCTTCAATTTGCTCCATTTGTATCTCATTTTCCTTCGGACTCATTCGATAATTAGGCAATTTTAGAAGGCTAGCCCCATGTAACAAATCAATCGGGTGCTGAATATTCCTCGTAGGAGGTAACTCATTCAGCAGTTTATTGGAGACCAAATCTTGAAATTCTATCAATATCTCTTGTACCTCAATAGGAACACACTTTTCTTCCTTGTTCACAATAAAAATGCCCTTAACCACGACCGAATAAAAACAATCAAACTCCCTTACTGAATTTACAATCGCCTTCTCATTATTCATAAGGGTAAGGAAACTCTCTATTCGTTGTTAAGTAACTTCTTCGACTATTTGAGAGGAACCATAGCGATCTTATGAATGCTTCATAAAAAGAGTATTACATTATCACCCCTCTTGAGAGTTGAATCTACATCAAACTATCATGGATGACCCAGTAGGATATGGTAAGCATCCATGTCTATGACATCACGCATAATCTCATCCTTATAATGCTTACCAATGAAAATAGGTATTTTGCAAGTTTCAACAACCTAAACAAATGACATTTTCTTCACCCAACCAAGGGAATAAAGTTTAAGATGGTTCGCAGTAGGTAACTTCGACACAAAATTCTCATAGTTTTCGTTGTCCACAATCACTTCATACACCTTATTCTTGATAGAACAAAGAGAGTGAAAAATGCAGTGACGCTGCCCATCCTCCTTAGGCGATAAAAGGATCCGTTGCATTACCAAAGTGAGCCTCTCCAAACCTTTCTCAATAGCAAGCTCAACTCATGCATACTCATCTTCCACCTCAGTATCTTCTTCCTCATCCACTGGCTTTGGCTCCACCAATTGACTTGCTTTCTTTCCGGGTAGTTACTGGAATGATGCCCAAGTTTGCGGCATCTATAAAAAAATATCTCTTGGGCTTAGCAAATGAATTTGCATTCTGAGGTGTACCTTGGGTTTGACCTATTTCCAAACCAACCATTGTTGTTAACATTGCTCCTATTAGAGTCGGCTGAAGTTTGTAGTGGGGCATTTTCTTTGTCCAAAAGGAACAAATGATGATGGTTCGACGGGTGGGAAACTCTCCTGTATATGGTCTCCCTCTTATCAAATTCCATCATCTCAACCTTCGCCGACATGTTAATAGCTTCCCGCAACATCCAAATATTCTACAACCCAATTCTATCTGAAAAAGCTACCTTCAAACTACCGATATACTTGGTTACCCTTTGATTTTATGTAATAGATCCTACAATACTATTGTTGACGATTTTAAACAAAACATCACCATCTTAACCATCTTGTCCTCTGACATATCAATAATTTCAAGAAGTCATTCAACCTCCATCAACAAATCCAAAAATTCCTCGATTTTTAGATTACCAAAAAATGGGGAAGTACCGCTTTAATCCGATGATCATCAAAGGTATTTCGACTTTGATGATTACACGACCGCGCTTTGAACTCCTCATCTGACTTCGATTCGCTTTCTTCTACTGCACGTCTTATATTATTTCCTCCTCGAACTACAGACTCAGTGATCTGTTTATTTTTGTTTGCCTGTTGTTCATTATGCCCATTGTTTCCAATGCCCTACAGAAACAGTTGTCAAATCTCTTGGATTTAAGTAGTAAGATCGTCAAGCCGTCTGTTTGTTGCGTCTAAATCTACCCTACTAACTAGTACGTCACACATGCTTATGAATCAAAGATATAGAGACGGGAAAACCAGCTCTGATACCACTTGATGTAGCGCGAAAAAGGAATTCAAGCGAAAACCTAAAAACGCGAAATTCGGAATCCACCAAATTATAAAAAAATAAACTCACAAGTTTTTTCAATTGAAAGATAATAAAAATCATTGAGATAGCCCTTTATTTATAAGGGTTTACATGAAAACTTAATTTAATAAGACTAAAATTGATGAAAACACAAGTTTAAATAAACTAAAATTAAAAAAGAACTCGAAATAAACTAAAACAAAAATAGCGTTAAAACTTTAAATATTAGTTTTCGAGTCTTAAACGAATTCGGATGACTGACATCCATTATACATCATAGTCATGGGTATTACTCATATTGTTGTCCTCTTTCCAAAATGCTATTACGAGCCCAAACTGAAATTCGGACATTCTATCTGCAATATTATTTTTTTCCATTTAGATCCAATTGTTCAACAATATGTTCTATATCACATCTTTAATAAAATTTAAAAATTTCAAGGTAATATAAAAACATATTTTTAGAGCAATATTGTATAAATCATTTTCCTCCAAACAAATTGGACGAATCAAGAAATTGTAACACGTGCTCATGTTACCTTCGTCAAAGGGAAAGTAATAATTGTTGAATGTGCATTGTATTCATGTTTTCAAAATTTGTGGCATGGATAGGATAGGAGTAACCCAAGAAGATAATAATGGACAGATATCCCTATAAAGGATAACATTTACATGCATATAAATTTCTACAAATAGTAATTGCTCCAGTGAATTCTCCAATGCCATGTATATAGGGTGTAGAAATCTGTATAGAACAAACATTATATACCTATACTTGCATTTCTAATCGATGTATAGTACACCATGATATAAAGTGAGTTGTGCCATTCTTTAATTTATAGGAAATTTTATTCAATATATATTTGATGCATATACAGGGTCAGAGTTAGAGAGAACGACGCTTTTTTTTTTTTATACTGAATTAATACGTAAAAAAATCATTTGAAGCTCCTTCATTTTATCGGGGACAGTAGCTACTGATTAGATATCTGAGTGCAGTATAAGTATTAAAATGGAATTTGAAGCTCCTTATTGGACATGTTGTTTATATGTTTTTAAATTTGGCTACGTTAATTTGTAAAAGTTACAAATGAACATGTTATTAGCTGTATTTATGTAGTATTGCTGACTTGCTGTAAATGTTAAAAAATTTCATTATGGTACGGAACCGAACCGAACCGAATCTGAACCGTTCCATAATTATATTTGGACCCGATAGTTCCATTTATTACATACCCAAAAATTTTGGATCGAACCGACTCACGTTCAACCCTACTCACAATTCATCTCCCTTCTTACTATTAACTAAACTTGATAGATAGATACAGACTACTGCTAATATTAAAGATTGAATTTATATGGGCTTGAGATGTTTAACTATTCAAATTTATTTGGGAAGTTTAATATTTTTCTTAAATGGAAATCAAAATCTGTTTAGTGTAAATACTTAGCACCCAATTTATTTCAAAATTAAGGTAAGCAAGAGGAAACATTGAGAAACTTCTACTGCATTTAATGGAATTACTTCTGGACTTGTGTTTTATGTAAAATAAAACTAGTTATTTCAGGAATCAATAATTTACCTTGTTTATTAATCTCCAACAATCTTATTTTAAAAAAAAAAAAAAAAAAAATTTACAGCAAATATATTGCACGTGGAGGGATTCAAGTAACAATTATTAGCGCATTTATTAGCTTTGGATTGTTCAGTCCCATCCCATCAAATGATTAATCACAAATCAGTTTCACAGAATAATTGACTGAATATTTTCATAATCAAAGATTCATTTCATCAAAGGCTAGTTTTCTAGCATATGTCAAAGATCACATAAAGAAACAAAAATGGAACAATATACTCACCAGAAGAATCAGACATGACATGGAATATACTCACCAGAAGAATCAGACATGACATGGAAAGGACGACTTATTGGACGTTCTGAATTGAAATTGACAACAAAGAAGTGGTAAGGAAGGTCGAGAAAAGTACTTTTAAAAAAAGTAACTTTTTAAGCAACATTGAACATTGAAAAGCACGATAATATGGAGCATTGAAGCTGTTACTCATGCATAAAAGAAAACTGAAACCACTTGGTGATGGGGTGGGGTGCATGTCGTAGTCACGTGTTGTTGCCTGTAAAGAAGATACTTTTTTGAAAGAATTATTCTAATGGTACATCACCACTTATACAAGGGTGTTCATAATGAACACCCGGTATCCTCCTATTGGTGTGGTGCCGGGCCGCCCTTTCTGAAATATCCTGCAATCTCTTGAATTTTTTTTTCTCTCAGATTTATTTCCAGGAAAAGGAATTTTTAATTGATCAATGCTTTCACTTTATTTTTGTTCCAAGTGACTTGAAAAGGTGACTTTAGTTGGCCATCATAGGCGCTCCAATAGGGAGCCGCCCCTTGATCATTTTGTCAAAAAAGTTGGACAAAATTATGTACAAGTAGAATTATTGTATTGTTATATATAAAGGTAAGTAATAAATATCATTTATTTGTCAAAAATGACAGCCTTTGGGTTTGATTTTAATTCAATTTACTTTACTTGAATTGAAATCTTACCTACATATTTGGTGAAACTGATAGCATTATCTTGATATTTTGGTTTGAATTCAATTACGTTACTTGAATTAAAAAGTGGAGCTTGAGACAATCCAAAGACCACTTTTCCTTTGCCCATTAACTTTCAAGAATGTGGGCTACCCACAAATTTAAAAATAATTTTTCAGTATTATCCCTTCAAGTTGGTAGGAATTTGGCATGTCGGTCATCAGGTAAAGCATTAATATTATAAAAAATTACTAGTGTGTGCGTGAAGAATTTGATATCTTTGTTGACGTAAAAAGATGTGTAAAAAAATGATTGGATAATATTGTTGACTTTTTTTTAAATCGTTCAATGAAATTTTGTCGCGTAACGTTTTTGTCATATAGGATGTCGTCCAATAGGTTAGCGTAGCATAATTTGTGAATAAAGAAGGGGGGTTTGATAGTCCAATTTTCTCTTATTCCAGTGGGCTCAGGTTGGTGTGACTGATTTGGTAATGCTGCTTTAGTTGAGTCATGTGATTTGGGTTTTCTTGCCCACAACCTTTGTACATTAATGTGTGTTTTTTCCCATTTTTAACCACCTTTTTTGTAATATAGCTGTGTGAAATGTGGAACTGTAAGAATCCTCTAGATTTAAAGTTTTTTTTTACCTATCTTTATCTAAATTGCTTTACACATTTTGTGTTGTTCTGTTCTTCCTTAATTTAGGGAAAAACACAGAGTGTGGCATCAGATGCTTACTCTCACTGTCAACCACAAAAAGAAAAAACTGCTGCAAATAGATGAGCTTTAATTTATTTGGCATTCACATTTATTTAGTGAATTTGTTAAGGAGGAATTAGAATTGTTGGTTCTTGCATTGTGCAAAGAAATATCAGTGTACTGAAATGCTCAAAGTGGGCAAATATTTGCTGGTTTTTATTTATTTCCAGTTGGAAACTAGAGGTATTAGTCGGTGGGTTTTAGGTGTTTTCTTGTAATAAAACTTTATCTTTATATTTGCTAGTTACGTTACTCTGCACCTTTGTCGTCAGTTTTGGTGTTGTTTCAGTGGGGATCTGCACTTAAATTTCGGTGATTATTGGCAATTTAAGGCAAAGATTGCATTCAAGAACCATGGATCTTGACTATGGAAAGTGTTGGGGTGCTTCAAGGGTTAGTTCTTTCACATTTCCTTGCTTTATTTCGGACACTTTATGCGGTTAGGGCATGTTTGACCCATGATAATAGACAGGATTTGAAGTATTGAAGAAAAGAAAGAATTTAAATTTTTTTACACTGTTCAATCCTTTCCAATACAGTGAATCTTCTGTATATGTTTGCTGATGGCAATTTGCAGTCACGCGTTAAAAGTGTAATTCTACATTCTTATAACTAGGAGATATTCTTAGACCAAGCGTTCCTTAATTTTTCAGAAAGACTCTTGGAAGACCACTCTGCTATTAGCTTACCAGAGTCTCGGTGTGGTATATGGAGACCTAAGCATTTCCCCTCTTTATGTGTACAAGAGCACATTTGCGGAAGACATTCATCACTCGGAAACGAATGAAGAGATTTTCGGAGTTCTTTCGTTTGTTTTCTGGACCCTAACTCTCGTGCCTCTGTTCAAATATGTTTTCATAGTTCTTCGAGCCGATGACAATGGAGAGGGTAAGTATCTGGAAATTGATTGCACATATTGCCACAAATGAATCATGCATTTGATATTTCTTATGCACTGTTGTAGGTGGTACTTTTGCTCTATATTCCCTGATATGTAGGCATGCTAAAGTTAGCCTTCTTCCAAACGGACAAGTGGCCGATGCGGCTCTCTCTACGTACATACTTGAGCAGCCTCCTGAGACGAAGAACAACTCGAGAGTTAAGGTAGTGCTTGAAAAGTATAAATCATTACACACTGCTTTATTAATTCTGGTTCTTCTTGGCACTTGTATGGTCATTGGAGATGGACTCCTGACTCCAGCAATATCTGGTAGGTAGCTCACTCTCCATCTGTTTTGCGTGCTTCATTTCAATACTCCGGTCCGGTCTTAGTTGCTGACAATTAAAAATTCCTTTATGCAGTTTTTTCTGCGGTTTCTGGACTTGAATTGTCGATGTCTAAGGATCACCACCAATGTAATCTTCTTTTTTCTCATCTAAGGTTTATACAATATGTTTGAGCGAAAATTTTGTTCAAACGGGTATATTGGAAAGATGGACTACTTTTGTTATTTTCAGTTTTAATTAGGGCTATTTTCTTTTTTAAGATTGAATGTAGAATCATCTAATACCAAAATTGATTTGGAAATCAATTGCAATTTGCCATTAGGCTTAATATATATTTATATTCATAAAAATTTTGATGTTCTTCACGGCATTACATGTTGCTATTCTAGATCTTTTCTTCCATAATTCTTTTTTAGATCAGTAAACAAGTTTTTGTGCACAACTATGATGGCAAAATTGGCCATCCAAAGAAATAATGAGGACAAGTGACTTACATTTGTATCTATTCCCCATTCACAGATGCGGTGATTCCCATCACTTGCTTCATCTTAGTGTGCCTGTTCGCTTTACAACACTATGGCACACATCGAATTGGTTCCTGTTTTGCACCAGTTGTATTGATTTGGTTGCTCTGCATCAGTACGCTTGGCTTGTACAATATTTTCCATTGGAATCCGCATGTTTATCAAGCACTTTCCCCTTATTACATGCTCAAGTTTTTGAAGAAGACGAGAAAAGGAGGATGGATGTCGCTGGGTGGAATTCTGTTGTGTATTACTGGTAAACTCATAACATTTTTACAAGGAACAATTTGGAGTTTGATATTCTCAGTCCTGCATGAAAGAATGTATATCAAATTTTGCATCCCACTAATGTTACCAACCGTCACTAATGTGCTCCTATTGACATAGATAATGCTTTACCACTTGTCCAGCATGCTAAGTTCTCTTATAAGAAAAGGAACTTTTAACTCTGAGAACTAGTGGATAAAGATACAAGTGTTAGTTGCACCTGTGGGTTGCCATGGCCAGACCCGATTGGCTTATAGCAAATTTATCAGTTTATAAAGCAATATTATATGCATAGCCTTGTTGAACTCTTTTGAAGATAAACAATTGCGGAGACTGAGATACACCAAGTGCACCGATTGAAGATTTCTTTATGCCAGTCAAATAATTTATTTTGGAGCCTCGGAGGCATTATAATTTCAGTTGTTCAAATCATTAAAGACATAATCTCCCATTTTATATGGCCTCGCTTAGTGTAGTTCAATGATTAAGATATACAGATTCACATAAAATTTGGATATTTTTGTATGGCAGTTTAAAATTCTCAGTTTTTCGCCATAAATGAATACATGTGTGTAGTTTAGTTCTGTGACAGAAATTCTTATCGTGTTGTGGTGTTTACAGGCTCAGAAGCAATGTTTGCGGATCTCGGACACTTCTCCTATGCAGCAATTCAGGTACACTTCATTTTGAACCATTTTTTCCATTTTGATTACTGCAATTTTGGGTTTGAAATTTCGTTAATTCTTTAATTTTTTTCTAACTCTTAGAAATTTTTTTCCTAAACTTCTAAAATTATTGTCCCTATCTTCCACTGCAGATTGCTTTCACCTTTTTGGTCTATCCAGCACTCATATTGGCTTATATGGGTCAAGCAGCTTACTTGTCAAGGCATCACCACACTATTCATAAGATTGGATTCTATGTCTCAGTTCCCGGTATGACTTTGTCACTGCGAATGCATCTTCAGACAGCAGAAAGATCTACGTTGTTTATATCATGAAAGGGTCATTTTTCAGCTTTCCTCGTATAACATCTTGATCAAAAGCAAAGTCCGTCCTTGCTCATTTATGACTGCAATGTAATTGAATTTTATGCTTATTATGCTAATACTGTTGTCTCCTGATGTTTTGCTACAGAAAGTGTAAGATGGCCAGTACTTGTGGTAGCAATACTTGCTTCCGTGGTTGGAAGTCAGGCAATAATCAGTGGAACATTCTCTATAATTAACCAGAGCCAGTCGCTTGGTTGTTTTCCAAGGGTCAAAGTTGTTCACACCTCTGATAAGATACATGGCCAGATATACATCCCTGAGATCAACTGGACGCTAATGATTCTCTGCATTGCAGTGACTATTGGATTTCGAGACACAAAACACATGGGAAACGCGTCAGGTAGGACACGCACAACTTGACTCTTCTTGCACTAAACCATTAAGTTGATGATCATTAGAATCAACTTAGGGCCTTTCTGAAACGAGCTGATTTTACCAGGCAGCCTTCCTCTTTATGTAACTCCAGTGTAATCCTCAAACTTATACATGTTTCGTAAGGAGGACTCAGCAACATATGAAGGTGTTAAAGAAGAAAAAGAACTTAAGATATTGTTCAATGTAGTGTCGAGTCATGTCTAGTATTGCATACCAAACATATTCATAACATCACAAAAGGTATTATGAGCATTATGTTTGAATTTCAGGTTTGGCTGTAATGGCGGTGATGCTGGTGACTACTTGCCTCACGTCATTGGTCATTATCCTCTGTTGGCACAAACCTCCGATTGTGGCCTTGTGCTTTTTGCTTTTCTTTGGATCCATTGAATTACTGTACTTCTCAGCTTCCCTGATAAAGTTCCTTGAAGGTGCTTGGCTTCCCATCCTCCTTGCGCTATTCCTTGTCACGGTCATGTTTGTTTGGCACTATGCAACCATTAAGAAATACGAGTACGACCTCCAAAATAAGGTTTCATTAGAATGGCTATTAGCCTTAGGTCCGAGCTTAGGCATTGCTCGTGTGCCTGGCATTGGCCTCGTGTTCACAGATCTCACATCGGGTATCCCTGCCAACTTTTCTCGTTTTGTCACCAATCTCCCTGCCTTCCACCGTGTCCTCGTATTCGTTTGTATAAAATCAGTTCCAGTACCATTTGTTCCCCCAGATGAGCGATACCTTGTGGGCCGGGTGGGCCCTCCAGCTCATCGCTCGTATAGGTGCATTGTCCGCTATGGATACCGGGATGTTCACCAGGATGTCGACTCTTTCGAATCTGAACTTATTAATAAGCTGGCTGATTTCATCCGCTATGATTGGTACAAGTCACATGGCATTACAGATGTATGCAACGAGGATGATTGTTCTCTATCTGGCACATCATCGAGTGAGTGTCGATTGGCTGTGATAGGAACAGTGACATTCTCCGGCTTACCAGCATTTGATATTGAGGGAAGCATACAACCAGCAAGCGTGTCCATCGGGTTCTCAACAACCGACAGTATCTCAGATGCAATCGAAATGGAGCCTGTCAGTGTTGTGGAACGACGAGTGAGGTTCGCCATTGATAATGAGTTGGGGAATGATACACAATCAGAAACGGACATTCGACTGCAAGAGGAGATACAAGATTTGTATGCAGCTCGACAAGCTGGAACTGCATTCATTCTTGGACACTCACATGTAAGGGCAAAACAAGGATCTTCTCTCTTAAAGAGGCTTGCCATTAATTTTGGTTATAATTTCCTCAGAAGGAATTGCAGGGGGCCAGACGTTGCTCTAAAGGTGCCTCCGGCATCTCTCCTTGAGGTTGGCATGGTTTATGTTGTGTAAGCAATGACTTGAAATATTGCTATTGCTCCTCTTGTACAGTGTAGTGATGTTCAATGTGCAAGAAATCTGATTTTGCAAAATTTATAGAGAATTTCCCTCAAAAGGGTCATCATATAGCACTATATTTTGATGCATGTCTTCTTTCTTTCCTCCTCCCTTTGTGACTATTTATTGAACATATTTAGTAGTCCTCATATTCTTAAGAGCCTGTGACATGAGTTTGGAAAAGTCAAAAGGAGGCTTTGATATCCAAATGCTGTTTTTGGATCTGTTTGATCAATTTTATAAGAAAAATTCTACTTGTACGTCAACTTTTGTACATGAGGAGGTACACCCCCCTCACATGGGGAGTGGGACCCACTGCATAAAATATTTTTTTATTTAAGCGGGTCGCACCCCCATGTGAAGGGGATGTACACTCCGATGTACATTGTGATATACAAGTAGCAAAGTCGATTTTATAAAAATGCTTCTTTTAGTTAAAAAAGTTTTTAGAGCAAGTTAGTCTAATGTAACTTCTTTTAAAAGTATTTTCAAAAATAATTTTAAAACAAAAATTAAAATAAGTCCTTCCAAAAGCTGAAGCAAAAACGATACCACATGGACCCTTATTCATAAAGCATTTAGGGGAGTAAATTTTGAGAAAAATCTTGTAATACTCTCTGTTATGGTGGAAAATTTGAATTGGCAAGCAACGTAGCTCTTGCATCGAGATTGAATTGCTATAGCCAATAAATTTATATGTTGTTAGCTTGGATAAAACGAGTTGTAGAAACATTTGAATGCCTCTAAAAAGGGATAATTGACTACTGAAACCAGCAATCAAATTATGGGTCTGTTTGTCTCTCATTTTAGAAGAAGAAATAGAGTTTTGAATAGTATTTTTTTGGAGAATGTGTGGTTGAAAAGTAAAATAATTTTATTGGTTTGTGTGTAAAATACTTTATTGAGTGAATATGTGGTGATGATTGTTTATTGTAACAAATAATGTTTGAGAAAATAGATGACAAACATAGGCTATATACAATTGATTTCAATTACGAGGAACGCGTTTGTATATTATACACGATTAAGCTCTAGAATAAAACTAGATTTTTTAGTAAATTTTGATAAAAATTAATGAAACTCGTGATTGAAAAGTCGTGAATCCAACGAAATATGTGATTAAAATTAATTGTGGACTTTAATCTAAGATTTGAATAATCTATGTCGAACAAGTGCTAAAAATGAGATACCCAATACAATTTGTAAGTTGTTTATATTATTTTAGTGTACCATACATGTTGTCAAGTATTCAAATGGATCTCTATCTCAACATAACATCAAGTTTTAGGGTATGTTTGAGCCACATTTTTATTTTTATTTTTTTGAAAAAATATATTCTGGAATAGTAGATTGATGGAAAATGTGTGGTTGAAAAAGAAGGAAAATTACTGATGCTATGGAAAATATTATTTTATTAAAGAATGTGTGGTTGAAAATGAGTAGAAGAATGATAACGAGAATTTAGTTAATATATTGTAACCCAATACTCAGAACCCATAAGGCATTTATTACACTTGTAGTCCTTGTTTGGGTTCTATTTTGCAAAAATATATTTTGTCAATACTCATTTTTAACTATACATTCTCTCATAAAATAATGCTAAATATAATTTAAATTTTTTTTTTTATTTTTTTAGTCACATTTTTCAAAAAATCATTATTCCAAAATATATCACCCCCAAAACTCATTTTAATGGAACCCGAACATGGTCAAAATGGATTGAATAAGCCAGTTCGCTCAAAAAATCAGGAATCGATAGAAATTCATCGAGTTATTAATGAAAAAGTTAAGAAA
The DNA here is from genome assembly GCA_019097785.1 of Fraxinus excelsior. Taxonomy (NCBI): domain Eukaryota; kingdom Viridiplantae; phylum Streptophyta; class Magnoliopsida; order Lamiales; family Oleaceae; genus Fraxinus; species Fraxinus excelsior. Next base: position 27,121,265 of record CM032629.1, read on the forward strand.
AATTAAAATCGACAAATCAAGAATCAACTGATTCACCCTACATTTTTTTTTATTTTTTTCGTTCGACCTAGATTCGATTTCTGGGCTAATGGCATTTGATATTTTTTTTAGATATACAAAAAATATATTACTTCAAATAATTAATTAAATTAAGATAGATGACCGAGTGGTAAAAAGTGTGAAATACGTCGGCGATACAAATCACATTCGCAAATATTAAAAAGTTTATGATTGGACCTTGGACTTCTTTGATTAAATGTTTATTTTTTTTATATTTTTTATTCATTTTTTGAATTCATTTATTTTTCTTATAATTAGCCAATAAAAAATATCAATTGAGTCAGTTACAGATAATTTTTTTAAATCATAAATATTTCATGAAATCACAATTTTTTTTTTTATGAATTGAAAGTTATAGCTTGTGACCTATATATAATTATTTTACATATATTTTGTTCTGAAAAAAAAAAGAAAACTTAACAGTTCGGGAAATTTCTTGTAATTACTACACGAGTGATTTGATTATTGTATCTTGGAAGCGATTGTTCAAAGATGGGATGGACAATTTAACTTTTGTATATCGCGTTGTCACAAGTCTTGGTTGGATAATAAATCTTCTTACTTTCTACATTTTTAATTAATATTCTTAAAAAGTATATGCAACTAATTTTCTCAACAATTTTCACTTCTAATTACCCAGAATATCACAAATTAATGCCCAAAATAATTATATTCTAATATGGGGAATTTACAAAAATATCTAATTCCATGCTTGTCAATTTAAAAGTGTCTGATTTTGATAAATCTTACAAAAAATGGCCAAACTTAGTAGTAATTTTTTTGTTATACATTCTCGACATTTTAAAAGTTGTTCTCGATATTTGAACCATGTTTATATTGATACTTCATTTGTTTAGAACGGGATTTTCATTCCGAATATGAGAGTTCTCTACATCTCATAAAGTTTAGTTCTCGATATTTAATATCAATGTCAATGAGAAATATAAAATTTATTGTGATTTGATATGTGTACTTTTGAAATAAGTATGTTGTGATTAAAACAATATGATAGTGCACTTGTTGAAGCTTGGGCCTCACTTCGTAGCCTTTTTACTCGAGTTGTTAAGTTAGTTGTGGTATCTCAAAATCCGGTACCCATTGGTCTAAACAACCAAGGAGCTATCAACCTAAAACTCTCTACAAGGGTCAAGAAGAAAGTTTAACGGAGTGAGGTAAAACATGAGATTTGACTAGAAGAATTTTTTTGTTATTGTGCAATTGTATTCGATTATTGGGCTTAGATAGCTAGTGAATTTGAATTACTTAGTATAAACTTGAATAACGAAGTACTCATCTAGTGGAGAATTATCACATGACTAGATGTTGATATTACCGGTTAGACCCAACTAACAAGAGTGGAAAAAAATAAATGAGTGAATTGAGCGCAACATTTAGATTTACACCCGGGTAAAGAAAAGAAATATCTATTTGAGGAGTGTAAATCTCACGAGTGGGAAATGACATATTTGACCACAAATGGTCAGGTTGGATCCAATTTTTAAAAAAAATCCCGTCTTGATAACTTTTTCCCAATTTAGATGATGATTGAAAGTAACTATGGACACACCGACTCGAACATTGGATAAGCTAAAATGATTTTTATTAGCATTATATGGAGCATATTTGTGAATTGATTATACAATTTTACACTCATGGATATTATTGGCAAGCTAACTATGTGTTGGTCATTATCACATGTTGCTTGATTGTGTTATAGATAATCTTGCTCGGAAAGAGCAAGAGTTTAAATTTAGGGGTATTTGGTAAGTGTATTTTTTCACACTTATTTAATATCTAAATATTCTTTTTATTGATAAAATTAATGAAATTCTATTCACAACTACGTAATATTTGCTTTTGTAGACCAAAAATCACCCAATGAAAGAGAACAAGCAAAATGAGGGGAAAAAATGACTAAAAGTGTACAAAAATTGTGAAGTTGGGACCAAAGTGAACAAGCCAAGAAGTTGAAAGATCTTGGATGCAATTTATGAAGGGCGTAATTGATATAAAAGTCAAAATTCGAGGACCAATGTGTACAAGATCAAAGTTGAGGGACTAACATGCAATTATCTACGGGACTTGGCTACAAAATTGAACCAAATTCCTTTTTTTTGGACAGAAACTTGGTGCCTAGGCGCACTGTAGCAGCGCCTAGGCGCCACTTTTAAAACTTAGGGACCATTTTGTCAATCTCTCAAGATTTTAGGGACTTGAGGCTGCAATATTCATTAAGTTGAATTAAAACCTCTTCTCCGTCTTCTATTCGGGAAGTATGCGGCGGTTTTTTTTTTTTTTTTCCTTCCTTTTCTTTTCTTTCTTTTTCTCTTCCTTTTTCTTGGGTTTTACTTGATATTTTGGAGATACAATCTAGAGCACAAGGAGATTCAATCAAAGATTTGGAGAAACATTTGGGAAAATCAAAGCCAAACAAAAAGGGGGGGAGGGGGGGGGGGGATTTTATTTGTACTTTGTATTTTCTCATTTATTTTGCCATTTTTGTAATGAATGTTATGCATATTCTCCTTTGCTATCAATTGTATAAAATTGGCTAATTGATTGTGTTAAGATTTGTGGTATTAGTTTAACCTAACTTTTAATTAATTTTAATATTTGCACTTTAATGTTAGGTTATTTATTTTCATGTGTTTCTACTATTGTATTTCGTGCATTTTCATTTATGTAGGAGTGGCAATGGGTCGAGCCGGCTTGGCTCTACCCACACGAGCTTGGCTCGTGCGAGCATGAGCCGAGCTCGAGCTTGTCCACCACGGTCGAGCTTAAGCTCGACTCGTGCCATTTTGGGCGAGCTTGCCCAAAATGTGTACTCAGCTTGCTTTTTATTTATTATATATATAAGATACGTTTTTTTATAATAAAAAAAAATCGATTTTGGACGAGCCGACTCGTGGCTCGGCCCCACGAGTCACTCGGCTCGTGCTCCCGAGCAGCTTGTGGTTCGTTTTGATTAGTCGGCTCGACTCGATTGCCACACTACATTTATATGGTCAATAGATGATTGTGTTTAGTGATTTGTACATCGTTCGAGAGAAAATTGTGCATTTTAGACCAAATAGTTGAAACCCTAAGTAGGTTTAGTTGATAAAGATATACCATACACCCTAGGTGACCCAATGATTTATTTTCACAAATATTGAATGCAGTTATTTGGTTGTAATCGACATAGAGATATAATAGGTTAAATCAATCAATTAAGGTTAATTTTGCTCGAGAGAGGTAATTAACTAAATTTGGAAAATTAAGTCTAATATAGTGAATAAGTAATTTATTAATTGGCTTGTGAAGAAATTAACTAGGCGACGGTTATGCGAAACCATGAATCACAACCACATTTCCTCCAAAATCTCCAAGTGTTTATGTTTTTTTTATTTTGTAGATTTTAGTTAATTTTGCTTATTTTCCAACATCAAATTTTATTGTGTGTGTGTTTTTATTGTTAAAACTAAATTGACTAAAGTTGTGTAATCGAAAGTAAGCATTCCTCAAGGGATCAACAACCTGAACTCAAAAAATCCATTTTATTACTTAAACGCGACCCGTGCAATTACGGTATATAATTTTAGCGAACACATGGCACAACCCCTCATGGTTCATGAACGTCTACATCCTTGTCTAGCACGGCCTGGCTGTGGAGGCAAAAACTGGCTTAGGACACAACCCTATGAGAAAGGAGCATGACCAAACAAGGGTCACCACAGATTGGGTCGGCTAGGCAGACTGGTTTACAGAACAATTCAATATAAGCCATGTCCAGGGGGCACATTTTAGACACCAATTTACGTGGGGTGAAGTTGTACATCAATTCACGGAAGATTCATAACCTAATAACGTTGTTTAACACACTGATAAAAAGGATCGTCACATAGAATGGAAAATCGAAAGAATAGAAACCTAAAAGTACCAATACAAGAGTACAACAGACATAGAACAAGAATAATGCTACTCATCCAGGGAGTTATATCCCAACTAGAAAACAGATACACGTGGCAAGGTATATTCTCTTGATAAAAAGTCACAATTATCCTTCCTTTATACTTTTAGTTTAAATTAAGGTTTTTTATTCCTAATATAGGATTAGTTTGGTTTATTTCTCTTAATAAATGAAAAAGTCAATTATGCTCGTATTTATCTATATATTTTTTTATCAAAACAATCTTTTAGTGTTCTAATTTTATTTTCTAGTTCATTAATTTCTCTATTAATCATAACAATATTTTCTGTTAAAGACACATGTATATTTCTATTAATTTTCAGAAAATAATCTAGCACATTATAATATGGTTTAATTTTTTCTCTTTCTCTTTCACAGTTAATTTCTAATTTTTGAATACAATTAACTAAAACATAATAAATAGCAGGAGTGCAAATATTAATACGAGTAATTAACATAAATAAGACAGATCTTACAGTAATGAAGCTGAAGGTAAATGCAGAATAATATCAATGAGATTTCCCTCGAGTTTGCTCCCATATGTTTGTATACTCAGATATAAGTGAACGGTGTTATTTGAATTTAAGAAAGTGGGTTATGGTCCAACACGACTTCCGCACTCTTATTGGTTTTCTCTCTAACTCTTTTGCATATCTCATAATGGATCACACGAAATCACAGTTTTCCTTTCAACTCCTAGTTAAAACATCACCTTGAATGGTAACAGGGTTCTCATGGCTTTCTCTAACAACGCCTAAAACGCCTACATATGACAATACGGCAACAAGATACTTGCACTTTCCCTCAAGGTTTTCACCGTTGGAGTATAAGTAAGATAAGAGCTTTTGAGAATATAATAAGGATAAGAAAACAGTGTTTTTCAAACAACTTTGATTTCATAAACACATCACACTAATATCTCTTATAAAAGAGTATACATACATATCTCGGCCACATTCTTGGTACTCTCTCTAAAGAGTTTAGAACTCCATAGAGATTACCTTATTACAAGCTTCAAATGAAAGAGAGAAACTGAAAATGGTTACAAGGTTTGAAAACTAGAGAGAAATAAGTTTTTGCTTAAAGATGGGATGTCTTCTTCTGAGAATTAGTCTTCCTTTTATAGACTCGAAAAGCTCTATGGTTGTCCTTCATTATTGTTGTGTTACTGTGTAATATAATGATAATCTTACTGTGGCCTAAAGTTATTTGTCTTAACATAGAAAATAATGTAAGTGAAACCCCCACAGTTTTTCTTTATCAAAGTGACTTTGATAAAGTAGTGATAAAGATGGTCCATTACTTTTCCATATGAGACTCAAACCACTCATCCGGAAATTTCTCTGGATCTAGTGAGATTGGTGAGCCATCTTCTTCATTGCTACAACATTCACACTTATGGTTTGGATAACGCCAAAACTGTTTACACAGCTCATTTTTTGTCTTCTGTGTTCCACTAGCGTCTCCTCCAAAAATACGATCACACCATGTATTAAGATAGTGTCAATCTTCTTGCTTAGTGGGTGCCACAGCCTTGCTGTAAATCAAGTGATCTTGTGACTCATACACCCAAATGTTCTGATTTTCTTCAATACTTTTCTGGAGATGCTCAAACTGTTCTTTATATCCCTTCGCTCTACGAAAAGCTGTCATATTGATGACATCTTCTGGTGTAGTTTCGTGGATTTCACTCTTTTCATGCTGGAGATGCTTGGAAGTAGTGGCAATCCTTATGACATGGCTAACTGGCAGCAGCTTATCCTCTTCATTATCCCATTCGGGACTAGCAGAGAAAAATCTGATGTATATGTTCTTATGTTTAAGAACTTGGCAATATCTTTCAATAGCTCGGACTACCTCTTTTGGTAGCATCGAAATTTCCTTTAAAAATTCTGATGGGTAAATACAAATTATATTTCCCATTTCAAAAAGAGTACGAACCCAATAAGTTGGGGCTCCTGGATATAAATTCACTTTGTTATAGGTTCCATATGTTAAGGTTTTCATCCAACCTCCAATACTGGTAAACCAGCAACAGGCTAGATTGAACAGTACATATGCTAAAATAAAATCATTTTTACTTTTGATATCCCTCACACTGGGAGTGTTACAGGCCTTGATGATATTTGAGTGATCTAACTCTGGTATGGAGATACTTTCCTTTGTTAATTTTTTCTCCTGTGAGGGAGACAAAGTAGTATTCTCTTGGACTGATAGTTTATGAAGCTTTAATGCTTTTTGTTCAATATTGGCACTGAGACCTTCAGATTTATTGGCACTAGGACCTTCAGATAATATAGTCTTATTGTCTTTCTCAGATATCGGCTTGACAGCAGCCATTTCTATTAGTGTGATCTTGAACTCCATAGCAGCAATCTTCATATTCATTTCGAACTTCAATGTTTCTAATTCCTTCCTGATCTGCTCCATTCCTGGTTAAAAAATCTGAAATAAAATTTTATTTCCCTTTAATATGGACAATATCAAATTTAAATGGTGCAAACCACATTTGCATTCTAATAAGTGGTCTTTCAGCTGCACTTGTTCCAAGTTTATTTGTTAATAATGGTTTTACTTGAGTATTATCTGTTCTAATAAGAAATTTCTTAGGTAGCAAATAAGGTTCAAATTTTGCTACTCATTTCTTAACGGTTAAACATTCTTTACGATTGATATCATATCTTGTCTCGACATCTTTGAATGTACCTGAAGTATAAGCAACAAGCTCTTCTGGACATTTACATAATAGATTACAAAGAAATTCTTTATGATTTTCTTTTCTTTTTAGAATTGCTCCCCAGTGTAATAAAGATGCGTCAGTTTCTAAAATAAAGAAATCATCATCATTTAGAATATTTAATTCTGGTAGATTTTCACATATTCTTTTACTTTTATTTACCATTTCTATATCTTCTTGTGTCCATTCCCATTCGACTCCTTTCTTGAGTTTTTTGGTAAAGTGGACTTTGTATTTTGCACAGTTTTTAATAAATTTCTCAGAATAATTTAATAATCCAATAAAGCTTTGTAACTCTTTTTTATCTCTAATTTCTTCTGGAAAATTGATAATCTTTTTTTCAATATGAGGTTGTTGAAGTATTTTTTTTTTCAGTAAAAATATATCCTAAGAATTCAATTTCAGTCTTAGCTATTTCTGTTTTTCTTTCTGATAAGGCTAATCCATATTTTCTAGCAATATAGATGAGTTTCTTAAGATGTTCTATATGTTCTTTTAAATTTTTACTATGAATAAGGATGTCATCTAAATAAACAATGCAAAAGTTCTTTATTGGTCTAATAATTTTATCCATTCTCTGTTGAAATATTGCTGGTGCATTCATTAATCCAAATGGCATAACATTCCATTCAAATTGTCCTAATAGATTAGGGGTAATAAAACTAGTTAAATGTTTTGATACTTTATCTAGTTTTATTTGCCAATATCCAGATTTACAATCAAATTTAGAGTATATTTTACTTCTTTGTATTTGTTTAATTAACAATTCTTTTATTGGTAATTTATAACTATTTGGTACAGTTTTAGAGTTCAAATCTCTATAATAAATTACCATTCTAGTTTTTCCTCTTTTAATTTCACTATGGTTTCTAACCATAAATGCTGAACTATTATATGGACTGGTTGATTCTTTTATAACTCCTAATTGTAAGAGTTCTTTAATTTGTATTTCAAATTCTCTTTTATCTTTTTCGCTATAAGGAAATTGTTTTCCTGATATTTTAACATATGAGTTTTTTAATTCAATGGTTGTCATATGTTTATCTTTATCCCATTTAGCTAAGGAATGTTCATAATAACATTCTTTTAATTCTAATTTAATATTTTTTTATTCTTCTTCTAAATTGCTAATTCCTAATACTGAAATTTTTTGTTTTTGATTAATTTCTGAATAACATCCACCACGATTAACTGCAGAACTCTGATGTTTGGGCTTATGATGAATTTGTTGATGTGCAATTCCAATGGCTTTATAGATTTTTGGTGTTTTAATTTTATGATTACAATGTGTTGTAAATTCAAAACTATCTTTATATTGTGTAAAAGGGCTATATGTGTAGATAAAATTCTCTCCTAAAAGGATATCACATCCGATTTTATCTGTTACATATATTCGAGGTATAAAACATTCTCTATTTCCTATAATTATAGGAACATTTTCTGCAAAGTCTCTATAGATTTCTACAATATCACTAGTTGTTTGTCCATAAGTTGTCTTCTTATAGTCTCTTTTATAGTAATGTTTTGGGAACACATATCTTTTGCATAGGCAAATACCTGATCCAGTATCAAGTATAGCATGAAATTTTATCATACAGTAATCTGGTAAATTGAGAGTTATCTCAATATATGGACTAAGTAAGCTAGTTTTGATTGATCTAATTCTTTGTATCATATAGATTGGTTCTTTGTTTTTATTAATTCTAGAAATCATTTTTTGTTTTCCTTCTATAGTTATTTGTAATGTATTTTTCTGAATATAGAATGGTGAGACCTTCTCAAGAAAGTTCATTCCTAATAATATTGGACTAGTATCTTTTCCCTTCCTATAATCTTTATGAATTTTAAGATTTAGTTTAAATTGTTCTCCTTCTATATCTGTAAAATTTAGTTCTAGATTAACAAAAGTTTTAATTTCATATTTAATTCCATAATAATCTGTAATAGTTATTCCTTGTGGTAAATTTTCTTCTAATAAATGATTAACTAAGTCTGCTCTTATATGACTGGTACTTGCTCCTGTATTAACAAGGGCTATGATTTCTTCGTAGTTATTTTGATTATTAATATATTCTGTTAAGATAAGGAAATTGTCTTCCTCACTTTTTCTAAGGTCAATATCAATGCTATTTCTAGGCATTGTTGGGTAATTTCTACTTGTAGATGTTCTACTAGAACTTGAGAGTTCTCTAGTACTAATATTTCTTTCTATTCTTCTACTAGACATTCTGGCTATAAGTTGTCCAGAGGTATTTAAGGTAACTAATCCTTGATTTCCTACATTATTATCTATTCTTCTAGATTGCTGATGAAAATCAAGCAATATGTCTTGTGGTAACGAAATGTTATTATTACTTAACATTCTTGGTGGTGTAAATTGTGCTAGGTCTCTAAAATCTTCATGAATTTGTATAAAATCTCCTGAGACTTTATTGATTTCCTTTTGGTGTGTAGTAGTAGTAAATGCATATAAAGCTTTACAATGTAATGTTACAACTTTACTTCTTGGTGGCATAATTAATCTATCAATTCTATGATATAGATTTAATCTCATACTTAAATTTTCATCTAATAAGGACATGACAAATCCAAGTCTTATAGTAAATATAATTTTCTTATATACTAGATTTTCAGAGACAACTCCTAATAGAGCATCCATAGGATCATGAAGTATTCTGTTATCCATTAAGTACATTTGTATAGGAATATACATTCATTCTCTAAAGTACCATTTGATCATTATTTGGATTCCTCCAATTACTATGTTCTTCAATCTTTTTTTAGTGGATCTATTTATTTTTGTTAATTCTCTATTAACCCATTTTTTAGTTATTAGGGGTATAATAGTGTTTCCTTTAACATTTTTTATGTTAATATGTACTTCATCATATTTAGCAATATATATTGTTTTATTAAACCAAGGTAATATTGGTATTATAAAAACATCTTTATCTCTTAAAGATATTTGTTTTTCTTTTATAGTTCCATATCTTTCTTCATCAAACACGACTGTTTGTGAAGTTCCTTCTTTGTTATCTAAATTGGTTTCAATAGTATCTATAATTTCTTGATTCATATAAATCTGTTCAAATTCTGGTTCTTCAATTTCTTCTATATTTAACTCATATATTGAGTCTGTTTCAGATAATTCGTCTAAGTTTTCGATTATCTCATAGTCTGAGTCTGATTCTATTTCTTTCATTATCCTAATGGCTTTAACATTTTCTCTTTTATTCTTATTAGGACAATTTGGAGATATATGTCTTATTTCATTACATGTAAAACATTTACATTTTATATAGAATTCTTTTTTAGATTTTTTCTGAGGTTTCTTATGTTGGTTATATTCCTTTTTCCAAGGTTTTTTCTTCTTAAAATATTTCTTATGGCTCTTAAATCCTTTATTTCTCTTCCAATGTTTAAGATACTTCTTAAATTTCCTTTTATAATATGGTTTCCTAGGTGGTTGGTGACAACCAAATTGTGGTACTGCTGCTATTTCACCATAACAACATAAACTTGCTTTCTTACCATGTTTTCTAAATAAGTGTTGATACATAGATTTTCTGCACCATTCAGATATTTTTCTCTTAGCGAATGAAGTGCTCATTCCTAAGATATCAGCTTTACGGTTATGATCTTCCCATTCTATTTTATTCCAATATATTTGGTAATTTTCGAATAATTTCTGATTTCATGACCAAGGTAATTTAAGAAAATATCTATTTAGTAATTTTACATTTTCTTCTGATAAATTCCATTCATTTATGGATTTAAAAGTTTTGATATATATCTTTTCGAATTTCTTAGTATATTCATTTAATTCACACATATCACAGATTTTTAATAATTCCATTTTTCTTTCAGCTTGTAAGGTTTCTTGAGTGATCATGTCTATTTTTGTTTCTGGTATAACTTCTCCTAAGAGTAAATGTCTAAATAAATTTTCCATTCGTTTTAAAATTTCTTTAAAATTTTCAGCATTTAAACTTTCATTACTATCTATAGTAGTTGTAGATTTTTCTCCATATTTAATTTTATTTTTAGTTTCTTCAGAAGTTCTCCTTCAGATATCTGAAGTAATTCCTCTAAAGGTGTGGATTAAAAAGTTATAAACTTGAGTTGTATTCCATTTATGAAAAGCAACAGCTAAATCAGTAGCTTTTGCCAATGAATCAATAATTTCACTTTTATTATTGCTCATCAACATCTAACCAGATTCATGTTGTAGAAATTGGTTCAGTAAATAATTTAACTGGATTATTATCCATAAGATGTATATGCTTAGTTGACATAATCTTGGGTCCTTTTCTAAAATTATAACATTCTCGTTCTTCAGTCATTCCATGTTCTTTTATCCATTCTAGATTCTAGTCATCAGATTTGACTTGTGTCCAATCTGTAGTAATATTAGTTCTACTTGTCTCTCCGACTAACGGTTGAGTTTCAACTTGTTGATTTAGAGGTGCAGTATTAATTTCAGTAATTTTCTCTTTGGGTGGAGGATCATTCATATAAATATTCTCGGTTTGAATAGCTAATTGTTCTAAACTTTGTTTGTAGATTTCTAATTCTTCTCCAGTGGCTTCAAAAAATTTTGTTTCTAATTCTTCTATAACATAAGCCGGTAAAGGTGGTTCAATTGATATACAAGAATCTTTTTTTAATTTTGATTCTCTTAATTTTGATTCAATTTGTTTATATAAAATTTTTGGTCCTATTTTAATATTGTCATTAACAATTTCTAAATTGGATTCGATATTTATTATATGAGTTAAAACATCTTGATTTATAATATCCATTTTTTTCTAAAGGTTGAGCATAATTATCATATTGTTCTAAAAAATGATTTATTATAACGTCTTCTGCTTCATGTTCGGAAAATTCATCTACTAAAATTTGTAATCCTTTATTTTTTATTTCTGATAATTGTTGAGAACTATTTATTTGTTGTATTTCTTCACTTAGAGTTTTATATTTAGTACTTAAATTTATCGTTAAATCTTGTAATTTAAGTCGATTAGTATTAGTTAAAATATTAATATTTTGTAATTCTTCTAAAATTATTTTATCTTTTATATTCATTTTAGTTTATTATTTTCTTCAGTTTCGTTACTAGGCTCTGATACCAATTATAGGGGTTAAAAGCGGAAAATGGTTAAAATGGCAAAATAAGGATAAAATGACGAAATAAGGATATAATAGTAATTTCACCTTAATTTTTATTTACATGTTTTTGAGTAGGTTTGATACCTATCTGGACAAATAGAATTTTTCTAGAAACAACTAGGAATGTCAGTAGCTTTCATTCTGAATGCTGTTACTAATGATCCTGCTGTTGCTCACCTTGCCAAGCCCATACAATTTCCCTAAGAGCTGGCCTTATGTCCTGTCTCAACATCTTTTGATAATCTACTGAGTCCCCGCTTGACTTCTTCACCTCTACCAAATGGAATGATGAAGTGATTTCGTATATTTCCACGTCAATGAACAAAGTCCCATTTATAACCTCACTCGAGTCCTCCAGTCTCATGAACCCTTGATCCTTTTTCTTCACCTTCAACTTTAGGTTCCCTGCAATATCCTCTAGTTTTGATATGATAGCAGAAGCCGGCTTTGTAGAAGTAAATTGCACCTCGTCTTTTTGGTCATTGCTCACGAACAAACCAGACAAGTCAAATCCAGTCGAGAGAGATATAATGTCAAATGCATTCAGGTTAGTAGGTTTTGCCACCTCCAGCTTCGTATCTGTCGGAATATCGTTCCCAGGAGAACCAGAATTGGAATTAAAGTGGAGTGGGATCTTTTCCGCATCTTCTGCTTTAGTCCTTGATTGTCTGGATTTGAGACCTTTTCTGAACCAGGAGTTTTGCATAATCTTGGATATGGAAATCCTAGTATAGGGATTAGGATCAAGGATCCGTGATAGCAACCTTCGTACTTCTGGTGGAAACCAATTAGGGAATTTATACTCGGCCTTGCTTATTTTCTTATACATATCCATCAGATTCGAGTCATAGAATGGAAGATGACCGGCAAGTAGAACAAATAAGATCACCCCACAAGACCAGATGTCGGATTTTGATCCATCATAGCCTTTTCGGCTAATCACCTCGGGAGCAACATACGCTGGAGTACCGCATGCCGTGTGGAGTAATCCATCCTGGCGCTTGGACTCAGTGAGCGCACTCAATCCAAAATCAGATACCTTAAGATCTCCATTCTCGTCCAGCAGAAGATTCTCTGGTTTCAAATCACGGTGATAAACACCCCTGCTGTGGCAAAAACCAACAGCAGTGATCAGTTGTTGAAAGTATTTCCGAGCACTAGCTTCATTAAGCCTTCCCTTTGCAACTTTGTGAAAAAGCTCTCCACCTTTTGCGTATTCCATTACAAAGTAAATTTTTGTTTTGGTAGCCATAACTTCGTAAAATTGCATCACATTTTTGTGTTTGACCAATCCCATAACAGATATCTCTCGTTTTGTCTGATCAATCAACCCGGCCTTCAATACTTTTTCTTTATCGATAACCTTAATGGCCACACTCTGTCCCGTTTGAAGCAGTCTTCCATAGTAAACTTTGGCGAAAGTTCCTTGACCTAACAACCTCCCGAGATCATATTTTCCCATCAACACACTTCCCTTCTTCTCCATTTCAAAAAGCACAAACCTACAGAACTAATACAAATTCTCCTGCTCCCACAACCTGTTTTAATTAATTACGAGGCAGGAGTCCTAGAGAGAAGAACTCAAATCGTACGGTCATGCTTATTACAAAGGGAAGTTCACGAATCCTGGCTTTATTATGCATCTGCCTGCAAAACTTGATCGCATTATGATCTGTATACTGAACATTATCATTTGCGAACAAGACTGGCCTCGATGGAGGCACGGATTCACAGACCTTAGGGATGACGGTCTTAGCATTCAACCACATCTTTCCACATTCCTGATAACATCTAAACAAAAGAATAATTAGTCACTGTTATATATTTATACAATAAATATAATATGTGAAATAAATAATTAGTTAAGATAAAGTGTCCAACTGGTAAAAACGTGGAATTTGTGTAGGAGGTCAGGAGTTCGAGCCATGCCTCACGCATTATATCAAAAAGTCTTTTAATTATTTTCGGAATTATTGAATGGGTCAACTAGCCAGTAAAATATGACTGTTTTAACTGCCCAGTTTTAATATCCATTACCATAGGCCATTACATCTGCAACTTAATGCTAGATCATGGTGGAAGAAGTTACATCTCTTTATGTCTATATAAACACACTTTTGGGTATTGGAAAACTACAACAAAAACGAAATTGTCTCTTCATATATACAGTAAAATATTATACTCAAATTGTCTTTTCATATTTTCTGGAGTACACTTGAGAGTTCTGAAAACCTTTTGTGATTGTTGCACAATCGGTTTATTTGATCGTTGTATCCTGGAGGTGATTGTCCACGGAGGTCGCAGCAGTTATCGACGGGCAATTTCGCTTTAGGACATCGTGCTGTCACGAGACTCGATCTATTGATAAGTTTTTTCTGCACTTTACCATTATTTTTTCCAACAGTCACAACCTTAACTATTCAAATTATTGATTGTTAAGTCACACTTCTCAAACATATAAAGAACGATGATAAATCCTGCAACAATTCAACCACCCCTTACGGTTTACTCAATCTTGTTTCATTGACCACTCCATCTAAAAGCTTAATTTGTTTGGAAGTCGACTAGATTTATTCTTTATAAAAGGGAACACAAGTCCACAATTTTCTTAAACGGATGACTCTGTTGGACATATTCATCTAAGGAAACTTAGATCTTTAACCAGATTTGCAAAACCATTTTCATTCGTCTTTTCACATATGATTTCTTTATCGATCAGACTCTCCCATTTCATTTCATGGGACACCAATTAAGAGATTACAGAGACATTTCTTCAAACCAAAAAGAGATTTTAAAAAATGCTTAAACTTAAAGATCAACAAGATTTTCAAAATCAAATTTACGTATCATAATTCTGAAGAGACACATTCGAACAGAAAGAGTTTCTGGCAGGCTCACATAGAATTTCAGTTTTGAAGGTCTATCAAAAAGCATGAGAGGGAAGAATTAAAAAAAGGAAAAAGAAAAATCAAATTTTCCCATATCCATGAAAAGACAATGTAATAAATGTAGAATCAAGAATCCATCCTTCAAACTTTTAAATGGGAAATTCATTAGATCTACATATCTAAAGTTATGACCTTCAAAACATACCGATTAACATACATTTGAATGTAAAACATTATACCAGAGCAAGAATTCATTATATGCAAGCAATAATTTACAGGAATTAGAATAAAACCTCAACAAAAACAACAACCTTACATGAAGAGAGGAGCTTCGGAAAATTCGAAGCCTTGAAGAGTAGAGTGAGAAATGTATTTTTTGTACAGACAGATTGTATGGGCTCAAATCAACTATTCATAGAATGTGTCGAAGCCGTTGGTTCAAATTTTGTGTGTATCCGCTTCTATGTAGCCGAATTATAGGTGGCTTATATGCAATTAACTAATTGGAGCAATAATGGACTGACATGTGGCAGCGCAGTTCATTAGATTCCATAGCAAAGACAAAATAGTAAGTGGTATCTTCGAGTTGTATTCATGAATTCTTTCACTGATTTTAATGGAAATTTTAGAAAGAAAGAAAAAATCTACCCTATGGAGCGAGGACCATTAAGGTTAAGTTAAATAATTCGATCCATCTCGGGATTGCATGAATAACCGAATAAGAAGATATTCTCAAATCTTAGTCCCCCGTGTTTTCAAGAAACTAAATGTAATTTCGTACATGAATGTATTATGCACACGTCAAACAAAGAAAGAATTATGAATAACAACTTTTTAGATTTATCATCATATACTCTCAATTTAGTTATCATATTTTGACTCTTTTTTTTAAATACTTAGCCCCTGTTTGTTTTTCATTATTGGAGCTAAAGAATTAATTATTTGACCGTTTATTTTCAAACATTGGGCCCCCTTGTGAAACAAAAAGGTCAAAAGTTGCGGCCAAAAAATTTATAATAGTCAAAAATTTCATTAAAATGAAGGAAACAATTGGAAATAAACAGAGGCTTATTCTTATGTCAGAGTAAGATCCGAGATGAATTTCTCAACTCTATTTCTATTCTGACCATCTGCAAAATCGATAAGCACAAGAGAAGAGACAGTTTCCAACATCGTGTGTGTGCGAAGGAAGGTCGACCGGTTTACTTCCCTCTTGCCGATTGGGAAGCCAGCTTATAAGTTCATAATTGGTACATACGTTTGATTGGAAGCACCAACTTCATTTATAAAGAACATATAATTATGGCCTTAGGGAAGGTTGCTCCAAAATGCCACCAGAGGCATGCAATAATATGATTCCTAGATTCTTCGTTGAAAATAATTAATATTCCAACTCGACAGATGCTGTTAATAAGAAACAAGTGTAATTAATAGTATACTTAATTTCGTTGATTAGAATCTACAAAATGATTAGTGATTCAATTTTTTTTTATTTTTGTGGCATTTCTTCCCACCTCAAGCAGAAAAAAACAAAGAAAAGGGAATGAAACCTACTAATATGATGGCTTTAAATGCACCAGAATAGCCTGTCCCAGAGATGCTGAGACAACTCATTCGCATGAACATGCATCGTTCTCCGTGGTGAATTGGATTATACAATATCGAACAATATTAAACGAGAAAAATAAATTAAAATCTTATTATGGTCCCGTTTAATCATACTGTACCCAAACAAAGGATAGATGAGCCGTACGAATGAAGAAAAAGTTAAAATCATGGTATGATTTAAATTTTTTAGGAGTGGAGGGACATTAGAAATGTGATGTTGGAAGGTGTGGTCAAGATGTTTTGGAAAATGGACTGATTTGTATTTGCTTGATAAACCAAAATTAGGGATGGCAAAAAAACTCGTCGGCTCGGAAAAAGCTCTAGTCGGGTCCGGATCGGGCTCGGTTACAACGAGCCGAAACTCATTTTTTTGGCAGGGCTTTGCTCGGCTCGGCTCGGCTCGACTCGGAAAAAGCTCGAGTCGAGCTCGAACTTTTTTCTTTAATTTATAGTACGTATAAACCACACAAATATTAAATTTTTTAAGTAAAAAATGTAGATTTGACATTAAAAAAAAAAAAAAAATCGAGCCAGCCCAAGCTCGACTCAGCTCGCTAAGGCTCAGACCGAAAGCTCGGGCCGAGCCTTATTTTTTTTGACCGGGCTCGGCTCGGGCCAAAAAAAGCTCAAGCTGAGCCCGAGCATTTTTTTGTTTTTTGGACTTGAGCTCGGACTCAGCTCGTTGACATAGTTAACCAAAATTAAAGCACTGGTAAAGAACTGGCTGGTGAATAATGGTTCATTTGTAGCAATACAGATTGATTTTCTTGTCTCCTGGTTAAGACCTTCTGGACAGATTGTAAATTTCCTGCATCAAGACATGAAATTATGCCTCGCATTCTTTGTTAATTATGCAAATGGTAAATACATACATGTATACACACGCTCATTTAATTTTGTTTCAAATTTATAAATGAACACTATAAATTGTTTATCCTTTACTCAAAACTAAGGGGTCAGTCCACGAGGCAAATGGCGATTGGCGAGTACATTTCCATTATGCAACTAGATTTCCATTCCAGTTTGAAATATTATCAATTTAACAATAAGGATAAATCTATATGTACATAATCATTGTACATAATGGATTACATAAACTCATGTGGAAGAGATCTGGCCGTGAATGTGAAGTGTGGAAAAGTAAAAAATTGTAGACTGCCGATGGATGCGCGCCACATGTTCATTATGTAATGTATTATGTAAGTGATTATGTACTTGTAGCATGATCCTAACAATAATGGCCTTCGCTACATTGTCTATGCAACAATATCGGCAGCATTTGGTCGAGAATTTTGCTATCTATACAGGGGATCTTTACAGGCAGCATGACAGATGCACGTCCACTGTACAGATAGCTTTGGCTGAAACAAACTCGTATATAGGCACCGATTGAGGAAAATGCACCACTGGTCCCCAATAGATTATCGTAGTAGCAAGTTGGACTCCAACCTTTTAAAAAGGAGCAACTTGGTCCCAACTTTTCATTATAATTGCACAATTAGTTTCCAATTATGGAAACCCGTTCAAAATGCACCACTGGTCCCCAAAAGACTATAGGCTATAGCATGTCCAAAACTTTCCAGATATAAATTTTTGATATACTATAAACTACCCAGCAGGAATACTGGCAATAAGACAAGTCTTTAGGAAGAAAACGAAAAATAATAAATCATCTTCAAACATCATCAAATGGAAAAAGAGACAGTAGGATTAGAGAATGAATGGATTAATGCTACAGAGAAGCCGGTCAAAATCGACTAACCTCTAATCAGCTTCTAGTATCTAAGCCCTTTAGCAACCTCGAAAAAATGAGCAACATTTTCTTCCGGTGTACCAACTACAATTCCATGTCCAAGATTCAATATATGTTTCCCTTTTCCAGCTTTTTTCACGGTATCCTTAATTCGTTCAGTGATGAACTCTTTCGAACCAAAAAGAACACCGGGATCCACGTTACCTTGGACTGCCACACCAGCACCCAACCGCCTTCTCCCTTCAGCCATATCAACAGTCCAATCCAAGCTAACAACATCTACACCGGTCAAAGGTAGTCTCTCAATCAAGCCCCCAGATCCACTTGCATATAGAATCAGTGGGATATTTGGATGTGTTCGTTTCACAGTTTCGACTATAAGTTTTATGTAAGGCAGACTAAACTCTTCAAAATCCACGGGGCTAAGTTCTGTGGCCCAGGAGTCAAAGATTTGAACGGCTTGAGCTCCTTTGTCAGCCTGGTACTGAATATATTTTGCCATGGAGGTTGCAAACTTTTGAAGCAATGAGTGAAGGACCTATATGAGCAGTAGCGAATAACATGCTTAATATCAATTATCAAAATCAAAATAGTTATATAGGGCTGCATAAATGAAACATGGAGTTAGCCTCCTTCTATCTAAGTGCTTTTATACATTTAAAACTGCATCCTTGCAAGGATGAGAACGCAGATTGTGTCTATATTTTGACTACATTGGTACCTCGTTGAAATTGTTATCCGATCTCGACTCTAACTCAGGTAATTATGCTGATAATATAAGAAAAGACCATGCACATTATAGTAAGTTTGTCTCATGAAGCAGATAAGATGAGCTTTCAGGTACTATTGATCTGGTAGGATTCTTTCATTCAAATAATCTCAACAAAAATAGAACACAAGAAGAAAAGGCTATACTCATAAAAAAGACGAAATCTAACATAGTCAGCATAATAAGTTATAGGAATGCTTCTTATTGCCTTCGCTTTATTACTGGCGCATGTCAACTAATTCTAGATTGCTATTGTTTGAAATTCAAAATGTACTAAATCTCAGTTCTCGATAGGCCATAAATGTACAATACCTTCAGTGTGACGAGTGTCCTTTACCTCCGTTAACAGTGAAATGAGGGTAAAGTTTTCGTTTCCTTTTGCTTGCCTCTATCTTATTTTTATTTCTAGGATTTACTTACATAATCAAGGGTCACTTGAGAGAATTCTTTACTTCACTGAACCAGAAAAGGCAGCAAATCACTTCCCTAACTAGCATAATTAGAAATATATTACATGTACACAGTGAAGGTTGGCAGATGAGCAACATGATGTTACCTTTGGTTGTGAAAACGCCAATCTCTTTATTTTAGAGAAATGCTTTG
The DNA here is from genome assembly GCA_019097785.1 of Fraxinus excelsior. NCBI lineage: Eukaryota > Viridiplantae > Streptophyta > Magnoliopsida > Lamiales > Oleaceae > Fraxinus > Fraxinus excelsior. The sequence goes on from CM032629.1 coordinate 27,140,804, forward strand.
AGGAACCTCCTTCAACAACATATGATGCCAGAGTGAATGGAGCCCCTACAAAACCTAGCACAGCTGCTTCATTATTCACCTGGCAAGGTAGAAAGTGTGTCAACAAAATGAATGACATGAAGCCAAGGGTCGAACAACACACTATCCAAACCGTGAATTTATGGTTTATTTTTAAAATTCAATCTGAGATCTAAAATACTTAGATTCACCTGGAAAATTATATTTATATTAGCAGAATAAGAAATAACAGATATACATATCTAGAAACTGTTGGAAAAAAGTCATGACATAGATGAAAGAACAGGCACAAATATTTACAGACAGCATACGCCTATAGAAGATATCATTACTATGGGATCCTTCTTCTTACGGTCACCTAAATTCCTCAAACATCAAAAGCTCGTCCTTTAGACATTTTGTTTGTCTGTAGTTTAAGTCATATTTTCTTGGAAGTGTAGGTACTGACTGATATGAAATATATGGTAAACATTAGTGCTTTCACTAACGGTTAGACTTAGAACATGTTTCATTGTGCTTAAAAGCTACCTTAACTTTCTTTCCAGAAAAGTAAGCACCTGTTTGACAACCATTATTCAAAAATTATTTTTTCTAAATACTCATTTTCAACTACACAATAACACAATAAAATATTCTATACGTAAACCCAAAACTTTTCCTTACTTTTTTACCACACATTCTCCAACAATTACTATTCAAAACTTTGTTTTTGAATTTTAACGCCATCAAACAGGGGCAAAATTTTATTAGAAAACTTAAAACCATGTATGACTCACTCATTAAGTGCAACCAAACATGCTCTGGATCATACGTGCAAGAGTAAATTCTGTCTTGTGTTAAAAGAAAATTCACCTAAAATAATGATAAATCAAATAAGGATAGGGGCGGACCGAGTTAGACCTCTTTTCGCAAGATTGTTAATGCTTCCCCAACATATGGAACTGACTCTTCAGGAGTGAATTCTCTCACTTTCTCAACATCAGCAGCTGTCTGTATAGGATCAAAAATGACAGGACCCTTACCTTTTACAATGTCAAAGGGTATGTTCATACCAGACAAAGGGGTAAGAATATCTGAGAATAAAATGACCTGCACCAAAAATTGTCAAGAGAAAATCAGTGATAGCACTTACAGATATGCAGATTTCAGCTTACGAAATAAATTCCTAGTTTGTATTTGGTTACGATTGTTGAGCATAAATAAATGCTTCATATGTGGAGCTTCTACACTGATCATTATACACCAAAAACAAAATATACGGGAGTTGGGTGTGGGAGAATGTTTTGCACACACGTCGCTTCAATCAATTGCTCAAGTGTCAAAGATAACATCCACAGAAAAGCATCTTACTCCATCAGGCCGAAACACTTTCCATGGCTGTAGAGAAATTTCCACCACAAGATCTACATTTTCTGATCTTTCACGAAATGATGGGTGCTTCTCACATATGAGTTGGTAACTCTATAAAAGTAGAGAAAAAGACAGCAAATTCAATATATAAATATCACATAATGTTACTAAGTATCAGGCAAGAATTCAGAAATAACAGAGGTTAAATTCCTCTTTCAAGTCCACAATTTTATTAACATACAGTATAAATAATGAATATGGAAAAGAAAAGAAGAAGTTTCCACATTATGTTTGACAAACTAAAACAACATAATAAAATGAACTTCAAAACCCAGGCCTAAACCTGCCTTCATGTATCTCCCAGCTTGTCTCATGAGCCAAACTGGGGGTCTCTCAACTTCTTTTCCTCGAACAGCATTAAGTAACAGAGGCTCAGTAACACTGGTAGCTTTTGGTTCAGCAACTGTCATTGGAAAGTAGGACGATGAACATATCAAATCTGAGCTTGCTTAACCAAAACTATTGAATAGTATTAAGTAAAATAGAAATAGTTTCTCAAGCAATCTTGTTAAGTACATTAATCATCAAACGCAAAGGAAAGGAAAGAAATATACTAAATGAATCATTTAAAGAATACATTTTGATTTAAAGAATATTTCGCACCCAAAATAGGAAAAAACAACAATTCAAAAGCATACTGACCACACAAACTAGTATATGAAATGGGGTGTTCCATTAATTGAATTATAAGTCTGTAAACTGAAACTGTTGAATTTATTTCCATCCGAGAAGAACCTCAATTTCAATTTGCATATATTAAAAAATGTCTTCAGAATTTTCATTAATCCGCTTAAATTTAAGCATAATTCCAGATATTTAACAATTATTATGTGATCCAAGCCGAAAATTTTCTGGGTTTTACCAACGATACAAATTTTCTCCCATAAACAACACAGATAAAAGTTAAGAGAGACAAATCGTATAAAAAACTATGATTAAATAAACATATACACATCATTATCCACTATAATAAAGAAAATTAGAGAAATTTCTATTACCTCCAAGAGAGCAACGGAATCTTGGCTGGCGATTAGAGGGAGGGATCAAAGTCAATTTAGCAGAGATTGAAGAAAGTGAGCTGCTATAAATGGAAGCCATTTTGCCCACTTTTTAAATGAAAAGTATTACAAAGAAAATATTATCTCAATCTTGAATTCCTGTTTGCATCCTTCTCAGAATTTGATCTTCACTTTAGTTATATAAACCCCATAAATTCAAGGGGAAGAAGGGATAAATAGATAAGGGACGAAATCTAGCTATCTAATCTTGTTTCGACGTTCGGACCACCTCGTCAGTTCAAACATGGGTGCAGTGGGGCCCCTATCCCTTCTTCTTCTTGACTTATTTTTTTTTTTTTTTCAATTACTGCTATAGGGTGAGGGTCTTCTGAATTGAGCTGGGCTTGGAAATTGAGAGTCAACAGGAAAACTTACAGAAATAGCACTACTTAGAGTCTATAATGATATGGGGGGCAATTTTAGTTTGAATTAGTCTTGTTGCACATAATTTTCTACGTAATTAGTTACCGAATTGATAAGTGGCGGCTCCCTACATAATATTTCCCAAACATTGTGTTACAGTTAATGCTTATGTGTTTGTGTTTTGCATGGGTCAACCGACAGTTAAGATTATAGTTTGTGTAGATAATCCTACACGTAGTAAAGACACTATTAACACTTGGAGTTTCATTTTAAAATATCGACCTTATTAAGAGCTGTTGACCCCAAAAAATGGACTCAACGGATACCGGGTCCACTCTTGCCACATCAAGTACGTATTCGACGTGTTTCTACCGGAATGGAATTGGTAGTTTGACTGGAATGGACGCGGGAGGCACTTTCCGGCAAGAGATAAAAATGTTCGAACTTCGACGGTATGATTTGAAGGCAACCACGGTACCAATGATCGCCAAACCAAGATAATTAAGAATAAATATCTTCTTTGTAGTGGAATATGTGGAATGATAGATATAATAAAATGGTATTTTTGTGTTGGAATCTTGATATATTTGACATTGTGTTTGCAAAAAAACAAAGTATGTAAATCTTCTTCAATCTGTGTATTTCATGAGAATGAAAGTATTTTATGTATAATTGTTTGATTACAAAGATCTCAACCCCTTTTCTATACAAAGAGGGTCTATTTATTCTATCTTGGTCGAGTTGGTGACCATTGGATCAGAATCACGTGGCATCATCTCCTTTGTTATGACGTCACATTATTGTCCATTTATGCAATTAATACATTGATATGGAGTCAGCCACTCTATACAATATGCGGACATACTGACAAAACTTTATTACGGACGTCACATCAATCACTTTTAAAAGATTTCCAAATCTATTACAAGAGAGCGTTGGCTTCATGAACTTTAGATGAGTTGAAAGCTTTGGAGAGTCAATGGCCTCAGCATGTACTTCGGCCTTGAGGTGCGAGGACCTCGGTTTTAAGCACTTCAGCTAGCCATTTGGAGAGCCTCGGTTGCACCTCTTTAGGCACCTCGACTAGATACTTGAGGAGCCTCGGTTAGGCACTTGAAGAGCCTCGATTTTGTTTTGATTTCTTTATATTTTGACTTTATATGATCTTTATTTGACTTTTCGCTTACGTGGTTTGCTACGTAGCGCCTCTTTCTAGAGCCTAAAAAATAAGGCTAACAAGAGCAGTAATCAAATCATTTATAAGTTGGTCTATGTTTTCATCTTTATTCTATGTGAAATTTTTATCCCTTAACATGTCCCCGCAAGATAGTGGCTCGTTTTAAGCAGACTAATCTTGAAATTTGTGTGCTCATTTTTTTAAATCTTAATCGGATCGAATTGTTCGTTAGAGTTTAACCAGTTCTAATATCATGTTAAGATTTGAAGTTTTTCTTAAAAGGTCAACATCATTAATAGGAGTAACCAAATCCTTTATAAGTTGGTCTATATTTTCATCTTTATTCGATGTAGGATTTTTATTCCTTAACATTTAAGATTTGTGGTTCTATCTTAAAATATCAATCTTATTAAGAGTAACTCAATCATTTATAAGTTGGCCTATATTTTCATCTTTATTCGATATGCGATTTTTATCACTTAACATGTCATCGCAAGATGACATCTCGTTTTGAGCATACCAATCTTGAAATCCGTGTGCTTATTTTTGAGTCTTAATTCAATCGAATTACTCGTTGGAGTTTAATATGCTTTGATACCATATTAAAGAGTAGTTTATAAACTAATCTATATTTTCATTTTTATTCGACGTGGAATTTTATCCCTTAACAAACACCTCATAGCCAACAATGTGGAACCAAAGGATGGAGAGGCTGAACACGGGAAATGAGTGAAGCTTTATCTCAATCAAACGAGACATCTACTTATATTTAACTTTAATTTGCTTAAGCAACATCATTTTTCTGATCGATTTGAAGATCTAGAGAAAAAATTACAGAACTTCAATATAAAAGATTACAAGATGGAACTCGTGTATCAAAAATATCAAGTGTTTCTAATCAACTTGTACATATTTGTAGAAATAGCTATTGTGCTTGTAATTATTGCAAGAGTTATCATGATTGCTGCTATGATCTTGTCCCTTGATGTAGAAATACCATGAGTATCTCTGTGGAAGAAAAACAAGTCACAAGGTAAGTAACAAGAATTTGTTTTTGTTTTATAATCATGACCAGGATGGGTTATTTATCGATATTCAATCGAAAAAATGAAGTAGAAAATGCAAATTTTGAAGGAGGTGTACGACTCGACCACCAATCAATGAAAGATTGAATACCTTAATGCAATGGCGCCAGGAAATATGAATGCTAGGCACACTGCAGAAGTTGATCCCATAAACTGGAAGAAATACCAAATACTTGGAATGGTTATGGCCGCAACATAGGCCAATGCTAACAAAGCAAAAGTGAGGACTAAAAATCTTTTGTTGTCTGCTGCTAAAACCGGCTTCTTAGTACTGAACAGAAATTCGTCAATATTTGTCCTCAGGGAGAAGTTCAAGAGTGGAAAAACCAGCATTAGATGGAATGCATAACTCAGTCGAACCACATCATTGAGCAACGAATTTATGGCTGAACCTGAACTCTGATCAAAGTTCACTAGAATGTCATCCATGGTGGATTCCCCAAACAGAAGGTACCCGAAAATGCCAATGGTGAAGTAGATGGCAGCACAGAGTACTAAAGCTATTTTGACAGCATAAAGCATATCAGCTGGTTTCCCCATCTCAACTCCAATTGCATGAACTGCATCAATTTGCAAGTTATAGCAATGAGAAAACCACTAGGGCGAGAATGTCGGGTCCAAACTGACAAAAAGAAAGGTGGGGTCGATTACACGGATCCTTCTCCATATTCACGTATTGATACGTTTAATAGAAGATCTTTATGAATCACAACATGTTAAGTGTTTGGTATCCGTCTCTCTTCAAATTTGCTTTATGCAGATCACGCCACTCTTACGAGCACAAGTCTCTTTAAGTCTTATGTGACACATAACACTACTACCTAAGTTGTCTATTCTCAATTATTGTCGCATCCACTTGGTGACGTATATTCTCATTTTTTATCTTATTCAATCTATTATGGCTACACATTTCCAATATGCTCTACATCTTCTAGACAAAATTCATGCACCACTTTGAACATTTCTCTAATAATGCATTAAATCCTTTCAAACGAGTAAATAAACTTAAAAATCTACGAAACAAAGCTAACAGAATCATATGACAAGATCAAAAAGATTTATGAGTATAGTTTATATTCTACCTATTTTATAGGAAAAAGGACATTCTCTTACCATTGAAGTGAAATGTAAATGCTGTCACGATTACTGGTACTGCTGTGAAAAGGTCGAAAAAGGAAGTTCCATTATCCAAATGGGGAACCAATTTTGGACTAACGGTTTCCCCTTTTACTATTGCAGTAATTGCCATCACCGAGCATATCCCAACAAACACAACTGCTAGAAAAACTGATACTGCTGAACTCAGCCATAATGATTCTGAAAATTTAAGCCAAACCAACAAAAAAAAGTCACTTTTCAGAAATTCTAATATACATTTCTAACTTGCAAGTAGTGACTAAATGATTTGCGACACGCATTCTTGTGAATAAAGTTTGTGGATTACACCGCATATTAAATAAAGTTTGTGGATAACTCCGATAAACAAAGTAATATGCTGGGTAATCAGGGGATTAATTGTGAAAGAAAGAAATTATACTTATTGTGGATTCTTATCACTGAGGAGGTCAATCGTCTCCACGGAACGACAATAATTAGACTCCACACCTTAACAAGTGACACTTACCAACACGACGAAACAAGACAAGTGGAAGCATAACGAAAACGAGTATCAAGAGAAGGGCGACAGGCCGCGAATTCCACCAGTGGATGCCAAACCATTCCTGTAGAACCCCCAAATGCTCTGCCCCTTTACCAGACAGCACATCTCCTGATAAAGTTGTGAAATTTCAATTATAAGCTCACGAATCTATTGGAATATAGAATAATGATCAACAAGGTCGACCCTCAAGAATTCTTACCGATAATAATGAGATACATAATAAGACAACCAAGATTGGTGATCATAACACAAATCTGCACTGCAACAGATCCAGCCCTTCCAAAAGACTCCCTCATCAATCCAGCATAGGTTGTCGACTGGCCGGAATAAGTGAACCTTAACATGAACTCGACCGATATATCCACCACAAAAGCTATCAATACTATCATTGCAAAAGCTGGAAAAACACCTAACACCTTAAGAGTAGCTGGAATGGACATGATTCCTGCACCAATTATGCTAGTAGCAACATTAAAAACTGCCCCCGGAATCGAAGCACGTTTCCCGGCAACGATGTCCGGGAGGAGAGGGGCCTCAGCTCCGGTACCACTGTTCGCCGGAGCCATGACGGGGAAGTGTTTCCAGTTCCTGATTGAACGTTGTTTGGATTCTGGTCATTGAATGAACATATATATGCATAAGCCAGTGGACATGCATTATTGAGCAAGTGAAATGACCAAATTGCCAATTCGTTTGGTGCGTGGTGTAAGCTTTTCGGGTTGTTGAAACAAGGGTAATTCTGGAATTACATTGAACGTGACAGGTATGACAATTAGGATGGAAAACGTTATGAAATTAAAATGGGAGATGTATTTGGACGGAATGTGAGTCGAGTGAATCACGTGACTTTTCTTGAATAGTGTCTGCTTAACTCATTATAATCACTTGTTTTAATCATGAAACTTAAGTTTCCTTTTCTCTAGGCTCTTTCTTAAAGGAGGTTCACCCAAACAAGATGAACATAAAAATCTCATTTCACTTGTTCAAAACGTTCAATTCAAGAAACAAGTCAAAAATGAAGTGAAATGTAAAGTCGTAGAAGATTTTTCTGCATATATGTAAATCATATTTGTCTCCAAAATCTACTTATTTACAGAAAATGAGCTTCATAACTTATAGTCGCAGCAACTCTGAATTTAAAATTTGTGACTCTTAACCTAACTCGTAATATTTGACCAGTGGACCAATATTTAACAAATGTGACATTTGACATCGAGAGTTATGGATTTTGATTTTCTATTAAATTAGATATTTTTGACCTGAGTCTCGACAATGGACTCTATCTTGGAACGCGTGTTGATTAGATAAGATGCACATTTTCACACAAGTTCAAAGTTTTGAGTTAGTAATTGATTTTGAAAACTACTAATCATTTTTGTTGTGATCCCCTTTTAAACAATACGAAAGCAACTTATTTAAAGAAGCATTACTACTTATTTACTTAAAAGTCACAACTACTAACCATAATTGAATAAAAATGAATAACTTTTTTTGGTATAAGTCATTCAATCTTTGGCTAACCATTTAGATAAAACATTTCAAACAAACGTATCTCAGAATGTCAAAATCATGTGTTTCTATTAAAGAAATATCAATTTTTGTACAATTAAAAGTGTAACATTCTCAAGAACATGGAGATAATAACAAAATACAGCATGTATTGTGAGGGCAAATCTGATTAGGGGGATATGTTGTGTTGGCAAAAGGGATTTCAAATGGATTCAATGATTTAAAAGTGGTAATCATCATCGATTTATGTAATAGTAGGACCAAATTACACGTGACGTAAATGATTCTCAAGTCGTTTTTCAACCTTTGATGAATCTGAACAACATACACGGAATTTTTCCGATACCCTTTTCGATATTAGCCAAATATCCATCACTTGTATTAAAATAAGACAAAATGATCGTGTTCCACTGACTACAACAACATAATAGAGGACCTTCCTACAAATGTCTGAACTAACTAAAAACTGATCAACGTGAGCTGATTTTCGCAATTGCCATAAGAACAAATCATTTCTTCAAACTAAAATTCGACAGATTTAAAGAAAATGGCAATTAAACTCATTCGACATCAATCCGCTCCTATAGATTTGTGGCTGGTGACACTCTAATCAGGTTATTTGCCAAAGTAATCGGAGAGATTTGAGAAAATGGCAACCAAACTAGTCCCAACAGCTAGCATGATCACCAATACTGCCAATATCTTATCCCGACTGGTAGATATGCTATGCACATCTCTGCAATAAATTTACGGGGTGAGACGGGAACGAGGAAAAGAGAAGTTGAAACAAATATATAATCAGGCAACTATAAAAAGGCTTAAGCATGTTTGGCTGTGCTTCAAGTAAGACAAAGTTACTTATTTTGCCCACGTGATTGTCAATGGACCTTAACTAATTGCAAAGTTACTTTTCCACAAATCAAGCCGTAAGAGAACATTTGGTTGTGATCCAAAGTTCTCATAGCAGACATAACTTTTAAAAACCATGTTTAAGAAAATAAGTAACTAAACCAGGAAGTTTCACTTGCTTTTAAGCACGGCCAAACAAGTTCAAAATCTTCTTCGCTACTCTTCTCCATTTTACTATGACGAGTGAGATTATGAAACATGTCCGTACCTCAGAATGATTGAGCTCGGGAATATAAACATGAGGCACACGACAGTCGTTGTCCCCATAAATTGGAAGAAATACCATATGTTCGGAATAGCTATTGCTGCCAAATATATGAATCCAAGTAGAATACACGTAAGAGAGAAAAATCTCACACTTTCCGCAGGTTTCTTAGGAAAGAGTAATTCGTCCACGTTAACCCTTAATGAGTAGTTCATCACAGGAAAAACCAGCATTAGGTGAATTGCATAACTTAGCCTTACTGTATCGTTGAGAATTGTACCAACAAGGGAATCCGAAATTTTATCGAAGTTCACAAGCATGTCGGCCATGATTGAATCCCCAAACAGCAAGTACCCAAAGAAGCCAACTGCAAAGTAAATTACAACACAAAGCGCCAGAGAGATTCGGACTGCTAAGCTCATATCGGAAGGTCTACCAAGCTCTGCTCTGACGGGATGAACTGCACACATGATTTTTGTAGTCAAGAATGAGTCAAGCGCTATGGATAAATAAATATGATAATAAATTCTTGAGAATCAGGACACGCGTTAGTGCTGCATATTCTTGAACATTTCTTGATTAATCCTGAAAAATCAGGTTATGTGATCATATTATTTCACCAAATGAAGCAAGAATAATCTGTCCATTTCTTAGATATATGCTTATCAGTTCTTTGACCTCAAATCCACAATTTAAAAAAAAAAAAAGCCAGAATGAAGTAAGAGCCATTATCTTCATAAGCTCTTGTAATCATACCATTTACATGGCATCCAAAGGCTGTTGCAAAGATTGGAATGGTGGTAAAGAGGTCAAAATACGAGACACCACTTGCAAAATCCGGTCCCAGCCTTGGTCTTTGGGTTTTTCCAACCCACATTGCATGTATTGCCATCACCGAGCATATGGAAACAAAAAATGCCGCTAGTAGCACAGATATAGCTGAGGCATGCCTCAAGGAATCTGTAGATACCAAGCTGTAAAAGAGTTAGTCGTTCGTGCATTATGATTCTAAGAAAATCTGCTTCTTTTTTCACATAAAACAAATTATGGGCTTGTTTGAGCCCATTTTTCGAAAAAAAAAAAAAAAAAGGATTTTGTAATAGTTATTTTTAGAGGATTTATGGTTAAAAAGTAGAAAAAAGTTTTGGGTTTACGTGTAAAATTATTTTTGGGGTTGAAAATGAGTTTGGGAAAAAAATAATACTTTTTAAATAATGGATCTCCAACAGGGGCTATATGCATTATTAACCATGGTATAATATTATCAATTTCCTTTTGTATTTCAGGATGTTTAAGATCTGATCCAAAATCATCTTTGCTAAGGTTGAAATAATTATAATTCATTTAAAACGAACTCCCTTAAGAATGAATGTAGATCTAAGTGTCGACAGTAAACTTATAGATTGAGCAAAATAAACGTAAACTAAGTATAAATGAATAACAAGAAGGCCGCAAGATTGTGCCCCCGTTTGGCCCCCATTATTCCCCATTAAATTATAATTTTTTTCTCCTCTTATCAACCACACATTCTCCAATAAAATAATATTACACGTAATTCCAAAAACTTTTCATTCTTTTTTAACCACACATTCTTCAAAAAATTACTATTTCTCTCATTATAATGTGGAATAAAAGGGGTCAAACGAGCGTTGTCTATTCCTTATAAAGTACCATTACTAACCTATGCGCCGGAAAAGAAGTAACGGAAGTAGAACAAAGAGTACAATGAAAAGGAGAGAGCATGCACGCGAGTTCCACCAGTGGATGCCAAACCATTCCTGTAAAATGCCCAAGTGCAATGATCCTTCAGATTGGTTTCCCGAGAGGACATCTCCTGTAAATCATCAAATTGAATAACCATTAGCCTGTGATCATATGAACAATGACAACGGATAAAATAAGTGACATAATCAACAAATTGCATCTAACAAATTATGAGAATCAATTTATGCCAAATAAATACAAGTAAATTGTTGCTTACCAATGATAATCAAATAGATTATCAAAGCACCAAGGTTGGTAATCATAACACAAACTTGAAGTGCAATAGATCCAAACTTCCCAAATGACTCGGCCATCAACTCGCCATACGTATTAGACTCGCCTGACTGGGTATATTTCAATAGGAACTCCACAGTGACATCCACGAAGAAACCAATGATTAAGATCACTATAAAGCTTGGAATTACACCTAGGACCTTGAAAGTTGCAGGAATTGACATAATTCCAGCACCGATCATGCCAGTCGAGATGTTGAATATAGCACCAGAAATCGATCCACCTTCATCAGATGTCTTATCATCAACCGGTTGGACCTCAGGTAGCAGAGGGGCATGAACACCAGCATCTGGATTCTCTGATCTCATCCTCTGCTATAGAAAAATAAGAGCATATTGGCCTTCTACAGCACTACCACCAGCATTATATTTGTGTGAAAGGTGACAAAAATTGCAATTTGATATAAGCCACAGCCCACGTGATGGTCTACTGACTTAATAATTAATAAAAGCAATAAGTAGTAGTAGCAACAGTTCATTTATGTGTTGGATTTTGGATGGTTCTGAGAATACTTGACATATACTATTCTATCCTGTGATAATGTACATACGAGCTACAAAACACCAAAAAATAGCCAAACAATGGTCCAATGACAGATCAGGATCCTAATCCTAATGAAGGAGACTCATTACAGCAATAAAATAGGGTACTTCGGCAATATTTATCCTTTATCCATATCAAGAATTTATTTGTCAGGATGTCGGAGTAATTAAAGGAAAGCGGTCATCAGTACAGTAATTTTCTAGATATCTTGATATGAAATGCTTTTGAAGCTTCCATTTCAAGAATTATAGAAACCCTCACTGGAAGCAAAAATGATGCCTCACAACTAATTTCTCCAGCAAATTAAGTAAAAACTTGAATTATACATGCTGACTGGAGTACAAATTAGGATAAAATAACAAAATCATAAGCAAATATTCAACTAGGAACGTTAGAGACCATCATTTTCTCGAAGATTAGACGGTTTCTCAGAATTCGGTAAAGAAACAATTAATTAAAGCAAATCAATTAAACTATTTCATTGCAAGAACGTTTGAGACCATCATTTTCGGAGAAGAAATTTCTTCATTTTCTGGAATTAGATGGTTTCTCAGAATTTTCAGTAAAGAAACAGTTAATTAAAGCAAGCCAATTAAACTATTTCATTGCAAGAAACGCAGATAAACAAAGCAAAACAAACAAACATTTCTTGAAAACCCGCATTAGCACATATTGAAATTAGAAATAAATAAAGAAATAACAGGTATAATTATTTAAATTTTCACTATCAAATTGGCAAAAGTAACAATATATGTTATTATATATGTATCATGTGCATACAAAAATACCTTCTCAGGTTGATGATCCCGTAAACAGAATATCAAAGCGACAGCAATCCAATAATGAAATCAACGATTTTTTCTCTTAAAAACGAAAATCCCTGTCTCTTATTATCGTCAGGTTTTTTATCAAAAAAATCATTGATTTCTTTAATCGGTGGCTGAGAAATTGGCAACCACCAGAAGGCCCTCTGTTTTTCTTGGGCAGAGTATGATCGACTAAACCAAGAACACGTGATAACGTTGAAAAAAAGAGCCTTCCACTTTCAAATATGTTGATTTTTTTTTATTTTTTATTTTTATTTTTTAATAAAATTACACCATATATTATCAAGTCTATTATAATTGCAAAATTAATCTAAGGTGGTGTATTTAATTGAAACTTTTAAAAAATTTTGGAAACTTTTTTAAGTGAGTGACTTTTAAGGATTTTGTAGACTTTCAAGTGATTTCTATGAATTTGGTAAGGATTAATAAAAGTTTTTCATGAACTTCTATAGATTTTCATTAGAGACTTTTAACGACTTTGAAAGATTTTTATATTTTAAAATAAAATATTAAAAATATATAATGTCATATTTTAAACAATTTCTTAGATGTCCAAATCATTCATAACTCGTATCATTAAAAATGCAAAGTAATAAATCAGATTTTTCATGTAAAAAAATAATTAATTTTTTTTTTCAAGTCACATAAAATGGATTAACAAATAATCAAAATACAAAAAAAAAATTTAATTGTATTTAGTTATGTTCAACAAAAAATAATAATAATCAAACATTCCAAATATCATTCCACATACCAGTTGCTTTAGTAGCCCTTCATGCATTAGCACTATCTCTTTCTTGTACTTAACTCTCAAAAAAGGGTCCAAAATCTTCCCCTTCATTAACCGAAGAAGATGAAGAATCTTCATTATCAAGTTCAATAGGAAACTTATCGGAATGACACTATTTGTGAAGAAAATTATGTAATCCTACACAAGCTAATACGAGTTCCACTTGTGTGTACTATATGAAAATGGAGGAACAATTTTGAAAATTGTAAATCATGATTTATATATACCAAATATCCTCTCAATTTACGTTCCTCAATGAAGTATGACGAAAATTAAATAACTGTTTTGTATTTTCAGGGTCACAATGTAGCGATCGAGAATTTTAAATAATATAAAATTACTTTTTTTAAAAAAACGTGTCGTCAAATTTTAACCACAAACGTTAAAATTAAAACGTGTTCGTTTAGCAATTGTAAAATGAATTTAAATCTATTTCAAATCGAGACCAATCTCGAATAATTTAAAGTATCAAATTATTTATCATTTTTAATCCAGATTTTAATAATTTTAAGTACTATATTTTATTATTTAAAGTCCAATTATATTAGTTCAAATCTTAATTTAATTTAATCCAATCCACTTAAACCCAATTAGGGAAATTCCTACCGCCCAAATTTTTTGCCCATTTAACTCCTAGGTTTTTGTGTCCTAAAAATTACTATTCATAGAACACTCTATTTCTCTCATCTCCCCACATTTCATAGTAGCCATTTTGGGTAAGAAAAATTCATCTCCCTCATTTTGAAAATTCTGGGACAGCCCAAACCATTAAAACCACCAACACCGATTGCAAACAAGCTGCAATCGGGTTTCCCGTCACCGACTACACACACACGAACTGGAAATGTACTTTCCAACCATCCATTCGAGCCATCAACACCAAACAGCCATCCAATCCACATTCCAACCACCAATTCGAATCTCCAGACGCCACCACCGCAGTCGCCAACGCCTACAACCCACACCCAACCAGCCACAAAAACCACTCATCCACCCTAAAAATCGAGACCCAATCAGCTACAAAGTCACCACGCCACGACCACCATATCCAAACCCGAAACCACCGCACACACCACCAAACCAATCGCCACCATTTCTACCACAAATCAACTCCAAACAATCACAAAAACCAAGAAGAGCCAAAACCCATAAACTTACCTTTTTTCTCCGACCCATTTCCAGCTCGATTTCCGCCGGAGAAATCTAAAATCCGAACCTCCAAAGCCGCGGATTACCTTCGACCCATACGCCCAAAAACCCCCCAACCGCCTCCACCCACACACCGACGTCACCACGCGACGGTGGCGCTGACGCCTCTTTGCTGACGGTCAAATTGGAGGAAGCGGCAGAGCCCCTTCCCTGTCGAGGGCTTCCTCCCCCTCTCTCTGTTTCGAAAATGAGAGAGAGAGCGTGAGATATTTTTTGTTTAAATTGATTTTTTTGGAAATTACCCTTTTCGGCCCCAAGTTTTAAAAGTGTTTTATTTTAGTCCCAAGGTTTAGTTATAAGTTAATTAGTCCCCGGAGTTTCTGTTTTCCCACAGTCAGTCCTTAATTTTGAAAAGTTTATATTTCAGTCCTTAAACGTTTCAAATTCTAGTTTTAACAAATTTTCAATTAAATTCCTAAACTTTATTTTATCATTTAAAATTTTAAAATTTGAAATATTAATCTGATACTTATTTCCTATTTTGGCTAGACAAAACGTACAAACGATTAAGAGCTTGAGGTTACTTCCCGCTCTACTTTGTACATAACTCGAGATAAATTGAGGTAGACTCGCTCCCATTAATTAGTTTAAATTATAATTGCATGTATTATGTGACTTAACGTGATTTATATGCTTTGATGCATAAAATGAGAATATCCTTTATGAGATATATGATGTTGTTATATTTGTCAAAACTTATATGTTTTAATGCACAAGAAGAGACGAGACTATATCTTATGAGATAAGATGATGTTATGCATAATTTATGTGCTTAAATGTATGAGACGAGATTACCCACACCCCATGATTTTAAAGAGCCTATGATTTTAAGAAAATGAGTCTATGATGATGATGATGTCAACTCGTAAATTTTCTTTTCCGTGTAATGTTATTATACTTACATTTTTTTCTTCCCGTGTACTCTGCTCTTAGGATGCTTGGAAGACGACTCTACTACTGAGAGTTAAGGAAGCATGGAAGGCTAAAGAGCTAGAGGAGGATGATCTTACCTAAATCTAATTTTCTTCTACCACGATGAGTCGATGACCTGTATTTTGTTCTAATGATGACTTTGTAATCGTTCATATGTGTCGTCATGCACAAGGGCGGACGCAGAAGATTTTTGTTAGGGGGGCACACTCGAACTTGCAAAGAAGTTGGGATAAATTTTATACTCGAAAATTTAAGTAAAAAAAAAATCTTATCCCATATAATTTTGTATCCGAAAATTTACATGGGATATGACTTTTTCGGATGTAAAATTTCGAAAAATTTTTATGTCATGTTCCATATAAAGTTTCCTAATAAATGATGAAAATTACATTGAAGTGTATCGCAAAAATAGTAAATTTTAATGAAATAATTGATTTTTTTTTGAAAAAATGTGAATTAGACGTTTTTCTTTAAGACTTACGTTTAACATATTTTTAACTATTTTCGATATCTATTTGGACTATTCGATATACCCATAATGTAGTTATCGAAATAAGCTTTGAGATTACATAAGCAATTTGTAGATTTGATTAGCATACAATCGTCGGTAAATTTTTAAAATTAGCATGTTATCGAAATTCAATTTATTATGATTTTGCCCCTGTTTGGTGGAAATTAAAATCAAATTTGTAGTAAATTTTGATAAAAGTTAAAACATTTATGGATTCTATGAAATATATTATTAAAATTTATTGTAAACTTTGATTTAGATTAAAATTTAGATTTCAATCGATACCAAACACGAGAAAAAAAAAAAAAAAAAAAAAAGTTAGGGGGGCACGTGCCCCCCAGGACCCCCCTGTGTCCGCCCCTGGTCATGCATTATACTCGGGGGATTTTTTTTTTCTTTTTTTCCCCGTGTATTATTACTCTGGGATTTCTTATTGGAGTGAATGTGATTGCATCTTTAAACTGGGGGGGTGGGGTTCACCACCAACGCTACCCCAACCAGGTGGAGCCTCTTTTGAGTTGGCTACCGCAAATATTCTTCCACAGTCCTTTCAACTATTTCTAGAATCCCAAAACTGACAACAGAAGATATGCACAAATCTTGATTATACTGTGTATAATTATGAAATTAATTTGAGTAAAAAACTATTTTATCTTTTTTGGTCTCTTCTCAAAATTCTGCAAACCCACTTGATTTTTCTCATTCCTTACCAATTGATGAGTTTTTATTTACTACTTGTCAATCTTCTTGTTTTTCTTGCTTAGTTCTTTATATTGTCTGTTTATTTCCTGACCCCTCTTAATCTTTACTTTGGAAATTATTATGGGCCTCGTAATTTTCTACCTTTTTAATTTAGGGATAATTACTCCAATAATTTTTAAAAAGGAAATAATTAAAATAATACACTTAAACCTTAAACTTAATTATGTATTTAAACTTCGTAAGAATTACGCTTGGCCAAATTCATAAACCAGGTGGAACCTCTCCTCCAATCTAATTTTTTTAACTTCTTAAAATTTTTATTATTAAAAAAAAAAATTCATTTAATGGTATATTTTACGTTGGTTAACCATTTTGGGCGATTAAAAAATCTGTTAGAGGCTTGCACGCGACAATGATGTGTTATGGAAATGTTTAAATGTCGAAAATTATCTTGCATTAATTATTAAATGCAAAAATATTATTACTAATTTTCTTTTTATTTCTTTTCCTTATCGATATCAATGCAAAAATTTATGAAGTTTAAATCATGCTTATTTAGTTCATTTCTTGTGGCCATTTTCGACTTGTTAAGAACTCATTGTTTATCAATTTTAAATTCGAAAGATGTATTTCAAAGTTTATCGTGAATACTTTGAAAATATAACAAAAATCTTACCCGACGAGTGAAGAAACACAACACTAAATAAGCCAAAAGAGGTAACATAAAAATAGGAATTAAAAGAAAAAAAAAATAGCTAATTTGTTATCCTTCCAAAAAGTGAGATACACATATACTCTGAACTCAAAAACATTATTGTATAATTTAGCTTATGTGAAAAGATAGGGATACACCCATTGTTTTATTGATGAGATTGTATACAAATGACAACAATGTACTGTTTTTTGCAAGAACTTAAAGCATCAATACTAAATAACTTTATTCAAAAGTGCATGACATAGTTAAAAAGTGACATGATACTTTTTAGCAGTTAACTCCTTCAAAAAGTGATATTTTCATAACAGATGAAGACATTAATTTTATGCATTTCTACAAAAGGCTACAAATGAAATAGCGTGAGACTTTGTAAAATTCAGCACATTTATTCATATGTAAGACTAATTAAGTGTTATATCATGTTACTTTTTAATATAAAGCAAAGATTGAATTCATATTCATATTTAAATTTTCACATAAACCTTGTATGTATCTCTTTAATTGATCCAAAAGGAACTCAAATGAGATAGCTATTATGTGACTTTCTTCAGAAAAGTAACCTAGCATGCCAGGGGCGGAGCCAGCCCGTTAGACTAGGGGGGTCTCAAAGGTGAAGGGGTGGGGGGGGGGGGGGTCACAGGGGTTCGAGGGCAGTGTCCCTGAATTTTTTATTTTTTTTGGATATGTTATTAACACAATAAAAAATAAAAAAATAAATCAAGAAACGTGTAAAAGAAAGTACAAATCTTTAATTTAGCAAAATCGTACATTATTACAAGCGTTCCTTCGAAGTTCTTATACTTTAATAACGTTGTATAACAACATTGCTGTGTAAAAGCAGCAACATGAAATCCCCTGTTCATGTTTTCCCGGGATAAGCCTACAACATAGAAGGCCAGTTTAAGAAAAGAGTAAAATGGATATGATAAGGGAACGTTACAAAGGATAAATTATTGCTTCTTCAGCAAAATCATGATTCGAAGTCTACAGGATACAACTTTGTTAATTTATCAATTATTTTCACTAGATATTCTGCTCTATAATTAGGATTAATGTAGCACGATTAGTAGAGTTTTAATCCAACACCATAAAAAATGGAGAATACAAAAGAAAAAGAAAAATTAAATAAAAATTAAAATTAAAAATTAATTTTTAAAAAAAAAATTTGGGGGGGGGGGGGGGGAGGGAGGGGGGGGCGCTCCTCCCTGTAGCATGCCACTTTTTTAATTCATATACAAAAACAAAGACATTATTGGCTAAGCTTAATTCATTAAAAAAATGACACAGAATGTTTTGCTACTTTGTCATTAAATGTCACACAACTAATTTCTAATAGAACAATAAATATTTGGCTAAACTTTCAATTTGCTTATAAGAGTTTCTTTTAAATGTCATTTTATTTTATATTGTGTTAAATGTGAATTAAGTTTTATGATATAGAAAATGATATTGTACGTCCACTTTTTTTAAAGAGTGACATACAATACTTTTAATTAAAAAGAATGTCACTTTTTAATTGTGTGATTGTGACCATCACCTCATTAATTATAGGTCACAAACTTTTATTAGGGATCATAAAAGAGGAAATTACACCCAACCAACTATTTAGTTTTAACTTTTTAAAAATCAGATTTTTACTTTATTTAATCAAAAATCAGGTTTTAATTTCACAATTAATATTAATATTAATATTTTAAATTAAATTAATATATATACTCATCCCACTATCTACCCCTACCAACTTTATTTTATATATAATATCCTATTCAAACCCTAAATTTCATATGCACTACCACTCTCACCTGTCGCCGTCGCAACCCCTTCTCCCTCCTCTCCTCTCCTCCCTTTCTCTCCCCCGGATCTGCTACTCGACGCAGCAGCGTGGCGATACGCTGCTATGTCGCAGCAGTGTCGCTGCTGTACGACACAGCAGCGACGACGCCGCTGTGTCGCACAGCAGCGCCTGCTGTGTGGCACAGCACATGCAGTAGCGTCGACGCTGCTGCCTGTATTTTTTTAATTTTTTTAAACTTTTTTTTTTGGTCTGTGACCGAGCTATTAAAATGTGGTGGTTTTTTTTTTTTTGCTTGTGACTATGCTATTGAACATGTGGTGGGTTTTTTGGTGTCTGTGACCTAGTTATTGAACTGTTGTGGGTTTTGTTGTTGTCTGTGACCTAGCTATTGAGCAGTATCGATTTTTTGATGTTTGCGACTTAGCTATTGAATTGTGACCCACAAATTTGAAAATATGTGACCTGTGATATAATTTTTTTGACCTGTGATCAAGAAAATAATCAATTAAAAATCTGTGACCTATAAATTTTTTCATTTGTGACCTCAAAATAATCTGTGACCTTGGAATCAGAGCAGTCACCAAAATTATGCGACGGCCACCGGAAAATAGTCGCCGGAATTAGGTGTGGCCGGAGAACAGTCGACGGAGTAGTCGCCGGTGGCCGGAGTAGTGGATGTGGGGTGGGGTGGGGTGGGGTGGGGTGGGTCAATTATATTATATTATAATTAAATATTTAATTTAATAGATTAATTGTAAAATATAAATAATTAAATCATGGGAAGATCTGAGTTTTGCAAATTTAAACATTGGGGTTTGATTTTTGATTTTGTGAAAGTAAATCCCTGAATCATGCATTTTTCCCATCATAAAATGTGGCAAAACTTTTATCAAGGGTATGACCACCCCATTTTAAAAAAACAAAAATTATAAGTTTGTTATTTTTGAAAATGCATGTGTAGTTTTCCCAATAAATAGGCCAGAGTTATCTTGATTTAATTGGGCTGAAATGGGGCCTTGAATAGGCCACTTACCAATGTTAATAGGATTCAGTGTCAAAAGACTTGGAGAGAAAAGGACCACCCGATTCTTAGCTGTAGTTGTGGATCGAAAAACTAGTAGGCCAAACATAATTGACAGAGCTTCTATTAGTGGACCAGTGGTGGTAAGACTCGTTCGGGATCAACTCAGAGACCTCTTGAACTTGTATAGACGAGCCGATGGATCGAGCCTATCACAGAAAAAATAAAAATAAAAAGTGGAAATTACATAAAATCAGGTCTTTAGTTTGACGTTTTTAGAAATTAGGTTTGGACTTTATTTTTTTCATTTTTCAGGGTTTTATCATTTTAATTAAACAATTAATCTTTTAAAACCCTAATTTACCAATTCCTCACCCCTCGTCTCTCTCTCTCTCTCTCTCTCTCTCTCTCTCTCTCTCTCTCCTTACCCTCCCGTCTCTCAAATTTAAGATGAACTTGTATCAATTATGTTTACCAAATTTAAGGAAAATAGAATGATGCCAAGAGTTTTTTGTAATATTTTGTTGTAGTATTGCCATTCAAATATATGTTTCATTTTCCTTCAAACAGAGTAATCAGAGGCGTTGAAGGTGATGTTTAAGAGCCATCTGAAACAGTCTCAGGTTGAACATTAGCTACGCCGTGAAGTTGAAATACAGAGCCATCTTCGATTTGGGCACCAGAAAACTTTACGTCAAAAATTGCTTTTATTTTGTAAAACAATTTATTCCCTTCAATAGCAATATTTTGTAGCCGAAAATAACAATATGTGACCAAACGAAAATAATAAATTAATTTGTTCCAGCTATCAAGTCACAAATTGGTATATCAGGTCACAGATACCCCATGCTTCGCTAGAAACATTTGCCATGTATATCAAGAAGTCATGATAATAGTGCAATTATCACATTTTTCATTCACTAATAATTGCATTTTCATGATTAATTGACATCTAAATGTTCTAAGTACACTTATATTTTGGTTTAGGTTTCAAATGGAAGAATACGATGGAAATAAGGAGAAACAAGTGAAAGAGGACCAAAATGGAGGAAAGTGAAAGTTCAGGAACTAAAGTGCAAATGCTATAAACTTATTTACAACCTTGTGATAAAGATTCGAGAGTGTTAGAGATCAATTGGATGAAGGAATGAGCCAAAGGGATGAAATGCAAGCAAAGTATGATCGCATATCAACTCCCAACCAAAAAAGTTCCACTTTGGATTCTCAGCATCATATTGGGACCCATTTTTTACATGGAGAATGATCGAATTCGAAAATGGTTTCTGAAGGAAAGTTGTAGCCCTATGAGTTAGCTTTCTAAATGAACTTGAGTCACTTTAATCATACATCAGACAAAAAGGTTATGATAAAAATATTAAAGGATACGCAGAGTAAAAAAAAACGGGGACAGTAAGCTGAGGTGCCCCGCACCCAACTGGAAGCTTCAACATCCCTCTCACCCGAAGACATAGGTGCCCCTGCGCCACCTTGAGGATTCAGATCCATGAATTTTTTAAGTTATTTTCTCGGCCCAACTCGTTTCTAATTCTTCTCTAAACTTTACTACCATATAAAAGGGGGCAAAAAGACCTAATGAATGAGACTTTTGGGTAGCCAAACCCTTCATCTCTTATCTCTTTTGGCCAAAGAAACTCCATGAGGAACTAAAGATCTTGGTGAAGCTACGAAGGAACTCGGTTGGAATTGACGATTTCATGTCATTTATTAATTTATTTTGATCTTTTCATTGTCAAACAATGCTATAATTTAGATTTTCATTCTCTTAAATTTACATTGAATTCAATTTAACATTTACAAGATTTTTCATGGATTCAGTCATACTTTTTTCATTGTTTAATCAAACTATTTGTTGAGTTTTAATTTCAATTATTTACTGTTGAGATTGGTTTAGCAATTATTAAATCTTTCATGGATCCAGTCATGCTTCTTCTATTGTTAGATTGAACTAGTTGTCGAATTTTAATCTCAATTTCACTTTATTGACGGATTAATTACTACCATATGCTTGATATATATGCTTGATCTTTGATATTGTTTCAATAAAATTGAGAAAATAGGTCATAAGTCTAGATTCTAATATTACATTTGTGTAAATTGATTTTCACGATATATCTTCCAATTAGATTGTTGGGATAAAAGCCCTTATTTGAGTTATAGAACTGAATAATTGATGTGAATGATCCGATTCAATTGAGAAAATTCCAACGCTTCACTGCTTCAAATTATTGATTTTAATTTACCTTTCAATATTGAATCTTACTACACATTTAAGAAAACAATTCTTCCCTTCTTGATTCTTTAAATATTCTTCCATCTCCCTATAGATACAACACCCCAAAACTACACTATAACTACCGCGTTACTCTTTGGGCGTAATCAAGTCACAGACAGCAAATACAAGTTCTTTAGGTCACATATTAGTATATCAGGTCACATATTGGTATATCAGGTCACAGATACCTCATGTTTCACTGGAAACATTTGCCATGCATATCCAGAAGTCACAGATAACAAATAAAAGTTCTTTAACAGTTCTGTAGGTCACAGATTGGTATATCAGGTCACAGATACCCCATGCTTCACTGGAAACATTTGCTCTGCATATACAGGAGTCACGTACAACAAATATAAGTTCTTTAACAGTTCTTTAGGTCACATTTTCCACTTAACCTATTTTCCTTGCATTACAACAAAAATTTCAGTTGGTCACAGTCATTGTTTACATATCAATTGATAGTTGGAACAAATTAGTGGAATATAAAAGAATATCTAAAATTGTTATGTCTACGGTCTAAGTTTGACTTAATGAAACCAAGCTACTGCATCTTCTACGATTGTAACCATGTCCTCCACAATCGCAATGTGTATTATCGGCACCAGCAATGAAAATTGTAACCTGAACTCCAATCCACTTCAACACTATGAACAAAATTGTACTATGACCGGAGATTACCACCTCCGAACTATGACCGGTAATGTTGAATTTACTGCCGTTAATTGTCAGTCTGAAGAAACTCCACTTGCCAGAATTTGAATTTGTGACCGAATATTAACACCTTCGAATTGTAACCTAGAAGCCCGATTGTACTGCCTTTAATATCAAATGAGAGGGAGTCCATTGAAACGAAGCCGAAATGGTATTTTAGAGAGGTGATTAGGTATTTTAGGGAGTTTTAATTGCAAGCGCAATTCATGGAATGTAATGTAACAGAAAAATCTCGGATCAATAGCATGGTGGAGCTTGATTTGTTAATATATTACAATTAATATTTAACTAATTACTAAATACCTGAGTTTTGCAATTATGAAACTTAAGGCTTGAATATTGATTTTGTTATAGTTAATGTCTGATTCATGAATTTTTCCCAAATAAAAATAAAAAATCACAAGTTTGGTCAGGAGCAGGCTTGTATTAGATTTCGTGGGCATGAGCCTGCTCACAAGCATACTCAATTCATGGACATTTTTTGTTTTGACTGCTTGACTAGTCAAAATGGTCATTTTAAAAAGATTGTTACATGTATATACTAAGTCATAGAATGGTTTACCTAATGTTGACATGGCGAGATTTTGAGTCAAAATTTCATCAACTTAAAAAAAATTCAATCAATATGTTGTAAAATTTCTCTTAACTTATACTTCCCAGCTTTTGCTGATCATTTGCAGGAAAACCCACTTACGGAGCAATTGAAAAATGGAAAGAGAAACATCCTAAAACATACTATAAAGCCACTTGTTATCACATTTGTACGTCATGTTTGATATCATCCTTGTTTGCAAGTTTTGATTGATGAATTATTTTTTAAACCGCCCAATGATGTGTTGTCACTTGCTGTAATGTAAAAAATAATGTACATATAGTATAATTGTAAAACACATTCCATAACTTTTTTGACATCACAATAACACGGATATTTTATTTTATTTTTGTTCGTCTGAAATTATGAAGCGCGTTCCATTATTTCTAAAACGATTCCTCTTTTTTTCTTTTTTTTCTTTTCCTGTAAGAAATCAATTATTGAAATGGGTTTCATTTGTTGACATAATATGAGAATTTTGCATTTTTTTAGTCTAAATCTTTGTTGAAACGGGCTCCATGGATCCTTTGTATTGATTTTGCTTTATATGCGGAGAATGCTACTAAGAATTTATTAGAGTATTATGACTTGAATTCTGTTTGACATGGCCTAAAGAGTTCGCGGTACAACATATGTAATGAAACTAAAATTGTTATAAAAAAATGAGATCAATGGTTGTAGCGAAAAGATCAGACAAACCCCTTTTTAAATATTTTATAATATGGTGATTCAAATTTTGTTTGGTTCAACCCAAAAACCTTGTGGTGCGACATGCGGTAAAAATAATATTATAAATAAAAAATTGACCTATTTTATTATAATTCGAAATAGCCACACCCTTTGTAATCATTTTTTATGTAGTAAATTTTCTCTTTCTCTTGTATTCTTCTTATTACTTTTATATTGTGTATCCTTGTTTTTGCATCACAGTTTTCAATTACACACGCGCACGCGCACACACAAAGTTATCTACTTTGTAAAATCTTCCATCATTCAAACAATTCGGTCCATCAATCATATCAACATAGGATCAAAACGGCTTATGCTATTTATATCGTAACTAAACCTATCGATGGTCATGTATATTGTCATAACTGAATGACATGGATCAAGCATATATGGACGTGTAGCATGGAAATTACATGTGATGTGATCTTAACATGTATATTTTCAACTGGTCCACCTTAATACTTTAGTGAGATCATTTTCAAACAACTTCAAAGATAATAAATCAAAAACTTCATAATCGAAAATAATTTTAATCATAAATCATATCCAAAATGACAGCACATTTGTCTAATATGAAAAGCACATAAATACAAACTCTCACTGAAAATAGATATCTTCAAGAGATATTACACCCATATGAGTAGTGTGCTCATGAAAGACCTTGAGTCTCAATCCCTTAGTAAACAGATCCGTAACCACGAAGTCTGTCCTAATATACTCTATTGACACCTGTCCACTCTGAACTCTTTCTTTAATAGCCAGAAAGTTGATCTCAATATGTTTGACTTCGTCGAGCTCCTATTATTATTGAAATATAGTATTGCTAATTTATTGTCACAAAATAACTTGGGTGGTCTTTCTATAATGTCCACAATGCACAGCCCAGCCATATTTCATTGTTTGATGTCTCATAACACGCTATAAACTCCGCTCCATGGTGCAAGTAGCAATGAATGTCTTCTTAACACTCTTTCATAAAATAACACCTCTAGCAAATAGGTAGATATAGCCTGAAGTGGATCTTCTACTATCTTGGCATCCCTGAAAATCGGAATCAGAATAATCGATGATCTCCAACTGATATGATCTCTTGTATATGAGCATATATTCATTTGTTCTCTGTAAATACCACATGACTCGTTTGGCTACTTTCAATGATCCATTTTCGAGTTATTTAAATATTTCCAGCATCCCAACAATGTACGCTATATCCAAATGCGTACAAATCTTAGCACACATCAGACTCCATATAGCTGAAGAATAAAGAATTTTCTGCATTTCTTTAATTTTTAAGTTATTTTTGGGGCATTGACTTAAACTGAACTTGTCTCCTTTAGCCATAAGGGTGTCACCTAGTTTACAATCTTGCATACCATATCTTTTAAGTACATTTTCCGATATATCTCTTTTTTGATAATCCAAAATTACCCCGAGAACGATCCCGATGTATTTGAATTCCTAATATAAAAAAGGCGTCACGAAAATCTTTCATCTCAAAATTCCTTGTTAGAAATCTCTAGGTTTCGTGTAATAAGTCTATATCGTTGCTGGCAAGCAATATGTCATCGACATATAAAACCAAAAAAATATACTTACTCCCACTGAACTTATGGTATATACAATCATCAACTAAATTCTTCTCGAAATTATATGAGATGATCACTTGATGAAACTTGTAATATCATTAATGAGAGGCCTGTTTGAATCCATAGATGGATTTCTTTAGTTTGGAAATCATTTTCTTTGCATCATTCGACACAAAGTTTTCTGGTTGCACCATATAGATTATTTCATCAATGTCACCATTGAGGAACACTATTTTAACATCCATCTGATGTAACTCAAGATTGAAATGCACTACAAATGCCATTATAATCCTAAAAAAGTCTTTCGAAAAAATCGGAGAGAAAGTCTCTTTATAATCGATGCATTCTTTCTGTGTAAAGTTATTTACGACACCTCTGCACATTACCATTCGAATCCCTCTTGGTCTTATATATCCATTTGCAACCAATGAGTTTCCCACCTTCAGACAATGTAACGAGATCCCACACGTTGTTGTCCTTTATAGACTTTATCTCTTCATTCATGGCATTGAGCCACTTTTGAGAGTTAGAACTTTCCACGACTTAACGGAAGTTGTTCGGATCATCTTTCACCACTCCAATGTCAACTTTATATTCTTGGAGAAATACGATGTAATAATTCGAAATCGCACTTCTCTCTCTAATAGATTTTCTTAAAGACATTGGTTCTTGATGCTGTAGAGTTAGTTTTTCTGGAACAAGTTGTTGACTTTTACATGGATATACTACAAAATTGCCTTGATCCAGAGTTGCTTCTTGAACAATTTTAGGAATAAAAATCTGATCATGATCATTGTCAATGGCAATTAGAGGAGTTCCAACATATTCTTCCTCAAAGACAAACTTTGTAACCATTTCTTCCCCGCAAACTCAACATCCTCAAAGAACCAGACATTTCTTATCTCGAAAATTACCTTAGTTGTGGGATCATAAAACTTGTAACCCCTGGACCTTTCATAATATCCAATAAAATAGCAACTGATAATCCTTGCATCCAGTTTCTTTTCATTTGGCCTATACGACCTTGCTCCAGCTAGACTCCCCAAATAGGGGTGGCAACGAGCCGAGACGAGTCGAGCCCGAGCAAAAAAAAAGCTCGTACCGAGCCCGAGCTTTTTTGGACCGAGCTTTTTTAGGCCCAGTCGAGCCGAGCCAAGCCCGAGCAAGAGCAAAAAAATGAGGCTCGGGCCGAGCCGGCCCGGGTTTTTTTTCACAGTTTATATGTGTTATAAATTAAATAAATTTTAAAAATGTAAAGTTTACATTGTAAACCCTCTTCCTTTATCAGGGCTTGGGACTGGCTACAATTATCGTAGGCGGAGTTAAAACTGTACACGAATAAAATATTTCGACTTTCGTGTACAATTTTTTTTTATACAAAAAAAATTTAAAAATTACATTTGTTTTAAACTAATCAATTTAAAAACTTACAATATCATAGATGCTTGAATTTGCTGTAACTCTTCGACCATTATGATGTCAACTTGTTCTTCAAGGCGTAATTCCGCACATTCTCAATCCTTCAAACATATTAAATCATCCAATATATCTTCTTTTAGTCTTGATCGTTCGTCACATAAAACTCGACCACCTAAACTAAATGCAGCATCCGATGCTATCGTAGACACCGAAGGTGTTAGTAGATCACGAGCAATTTTTGATACAATTGGATATTGCCTTTCGTTACACCTCCACTATGATAAAAGATTAAATTCCTCTAATTGTTGTAGTTGTTACATACTACGAACGTCCACGCACATATACCTAGCTAACTCAGAGGGAATTTCAAGATTTGTACCACTGACATCTACTGCTCCAGATATTGACGAACTAGAATTAAATGAGGGAACACTAGTATTGGTCTCTAAAAAATTCCAAAATTTTTCTGCATTTGTTGATTTATTTTTTGAAAAAGAACTTTGGGTAGTAGAACTATACTGACCATTTTTTTAGCGTAATAGTTATACATTTCACATAACATAGATTCTATATGCACATGTGATAATTTTATATTCATGAAATTTGAAATCCCCTTTATAGTAGCTTTTGTGCCAATTAAATTAAGTCGAGGGTCCATCACTGAAGCTAATAAAAATAAAGAGGGTATATCTTCCCAATATTTACGAAATTTTACCTCCATAAAATAAATTACGTTAACAAAAATTGTCAAACTCCTATTTTTTTTAAATGCTTGTGCAATATAGAAAAAATGTTGTCAAACAATTGAAGATGTAGGATAATAAACACCGCTACATTCCTTCGTGACATCGAAAAAAGGTTTTAAGAAATTTTTCACTTGAAATGCAAGAGACCATTCTCAATCTTCTAAATTATGTTCGGGTCCATATGTATGTCTACCATTATAATACATTGAAATAACGCTATCATAATTTTCACACGAATGTAGCATAAGATATGTAGAATTCCATCCATGTGATACATCAGTGACAAATGATCTCTCTTCTAAGCCATACTCTGCACATAAACTGTTAAATGCTTGCTTTCTTGCTAGTGATATAGTTATAAAATTAATTGATAGCCTAATTTTATCTAAAGGTGATTTTATATATTCCAATCCATCTTTTACAATCAAATTAATAATGTGACATACACAACGTTGATGAAAAATAAACCTCCAAATTTAGGGTTCAAATCATCAATAAATTTTTAGATAACAACTTTGTTTACACTAGCATTATCAAAAGTAAAACTTCGAACCATTTCTTGCATACCATATTCTTGTATAATATCTTTTAAAATCATGTATATATTAATCGCATTATGATGATATTCTACACATCTGAATGCAATTATTTTTCTATGCATAATCCATAGGTGATCAATGTAATGAGCTGTAGTAGCAAGATATCCTTTTTTATTAACACCGGTCCATAAATCAGAAGTAAATGATATAACACAATCAAAAGTTTTTAGACTTTCAATAGCAGTTTGTTTTCTTCTGTTATATAATTTTATAGCATCCGAACGAAGAGTATTTCTACAATAAGAATTATACCTGGGCTGGAGATATTTCTACACAAGACGAGTAAAGTGTTCTGACTCGATCATCGTTAGCGGCATCTCTACTGTAGCCACGTATAAGGCCATTCCTTCACGAAATCTTTCATGTGAATATACAAAAGTGGATAGAGTGGAACCGGAACCGGTAAATGTTAGTTCGGTCTATTTCGGGTCAAGACCGACTGGTTTCGTTTTGCAACTTCGTAAAATGTGTCTATTTAAATGCGATGTACTCGAACTAGGCTTCCAACTAAGTTCTTTACCACAATAATTGCAACATGCTTCTCAAATATTAACTCCATTTTGAACACCAACTTTTTTACGAGTCATATGTTGCCAACAATCAGCATACTCTTTTTTCAACCTTTTAACCTTGACTACTTCCTCCTCTTCGATATCTTCCAAATTAATTGGAATATTTTGAGATGCATTGTTCCCCGATGGAGTACTCGAACTACCTTTAAACTGATTAATTTCATCACTGGTAAAATCCATGTGTAAGTATTATAATAGAGGGAAATTGTAGTAAAGAATATAGTCAAATGTGTAAAAAAAAATAGGAGAGGAGAATACAGAATATTGTAGTAAAGAATATAGCAAAATGAGTAAATTGAAAATAATAGTTAAATAATTGGAGAGTAGAATATTGCATAAAGAGTTAAGCGATTGAAGAGTGATATGAAATTATAAAAATTTTCTCGTATTTATAGACAAAAAAAAATATATTCAATTTTTAAAATTAAAAAAAAAAAAAAAATTTTGCGTGCACGCTAACGCCCTCGGGCCATGGCCACTAAATGTGGCTCGGTGCCACCGAGCCCGAGCCGTGCGAGCCCACGAGCTTTTTTGCCACCCCTATCCCCAAATGTGTAAGCGCTTTAAACTAGGCATTTTCCCCGTCCAAATATCGTAAAAGATTTTATCAGTAGCCTTGGTTGGAACTCTGTTGAGTATATATGGCGCGGTCTTTAAGACTTCACCCAAAGTCATTCTGTAAGGTCGAATGAGTAATCATACTCTTCGCCATATCCTTAAGCATTTTATTTTATCTTTTAGCAACACCATTCATAATGGGCGAACCGACATAGTGTCCTCTAGGAATTTAGTAAGTGGTTCTGGAGGTTACCGTCATATCTGTCATAGTATTCATCACTACTGACGCTTTTAATCCTTTTGTCGAATTGATTCTCAACTTCAGCTTTATAATTTTTGAACACATCCAATGACTGTGATTTTTCATAAATGAGATATATATAGTCATATCTAGAAAAGTCGTCTATGAACGTTATAAAATATTGTTGACCATTACAAAAAACCGTGTGGATTGGTCCACAAATGTCCGTATGTATAAGTTTTAAGACGTCTAAAGTCTCACTGGCTTGAAATCTCCTTTTGTTGGTTTTTTTTCTCTTTATACAGTTAACACACATATCATAATCTGTAAAGTCAAGGGGATCGAAATTTTTTTCAGATACAAGTATCTCAATTTTCCTCTTAGGGATATGACCTAATCTCTTGTGCCATAACGAAATAGAATTCTAGTCGATCAATTTTCGATTTACACCTCGAGTACTTACATACAAGAATTCATTAAAAGAAATAATCATATCAATTAAATAAAGATTATCATAACCTGATAAAGAATTGAAACTGGCCAATTTTGAATCATAAAACAAACTAAATATTCTATCTCCTAATGAACAAGAATAACCATATTTGTCCAAAATAGAAATAGAAATAAAATTCCGTCTAAAAGACGGTACAATAAATGTCTCATTAAATCCAGTCTTTAACAATAATTTAAATTTTCATATTATTTCTATTTCTACTATCTTGCCGTTACCAACATTGATGTATCTTTCACCATTACTTGATTTTTGGCAACTAAGACAATCCTGTATAGACACACTAATGTGAGTTGTTGCACTAGAATCTATCCATCATAAGTGTCTAAGTACCGAAGTTAAATTAATCTCAGAACAAATCAAAGAAGAAAATACCTTTCTTAGCACGTCATACGTGATAGTTGGTACATTTCTTCTTCTTATGACTTGCAACTCCCGGAATAAACAGCAACCTTTTAGTTTGTTCCTTACATTGTTTCTTTTGTGATGTTGTACCTTCAGCTTCCTTATCAGTTTTCCTTTTCTTGTTCCTTTTGTCCTTAGAAGTGGTGGCTAAATGATCAATTTCTGTCTTGTCGTACTTCAATTTAAGTCTGGCTAAATGAACAATTAATCACAGTGTGAGATGAACTCATTAAGGGACCATAAGTCCTTTTGACAATTGAAGCTTACCTTGAATTAACTGAATTGTACCAGAAGGGATATCAGAACCAAGTGCACTAAATCTAATTTGAGTGCATTTAGTTTTGAAGTAATGTGAGACACTTCCATAATGTGCTCCTATATGTTTCCTTTCCCTTTGTACCTTATTGCGACAAGGTTTGCCAAAAGTGTACTAGTTTCAGATTTTTCATTCTTGGCAAACCTCTTTTCAAGGTTCTCAAGGAAACCCTTACTCGTAATCACCTTATCGAACATAATGCCCCGAAATGCTTCTTAAATAACACGCTTTATAACCATCAAGCTTATGTTGTTCGATTGTTCCTACTTTTCTATATCCCTATTGTCGTCAGATGTACTCTTATGAGTATGTGCATTAGGTTGATCGACATGTAAAGCAAGGTCCAGATCCATGACTCCAAGAACAATCATTACGTTCTCTCGCCATGCCTTAAAGTTGGTTCCATAGCAGAGATATTGGTAGTAGAACCTAAAATTGAATTAGAGAACAATTAATTGGAAGAGCTCACAATCCTTAATATGCAAATAATAATTTCAAATAATGGTAGAGCCCATCACAAAATACCTAGCACAACATCAATATTTAGTCATTGGACATAAATATTGACTTGTAAGTGATACTCTTGTTGTGGTGATCAAATATTGACAATAAAAAATCATGTTAATCAATAAACCTTTCTTTGGACCGAATTATTGGTCACACGTTAAACCAAATAATCGCCACATTTTATCATCACATGTGTATGTACAATTCAGCTAAATATTGACCTTCTTTTGAGTCGATCAAATATTTT
Organism: Fraxinus excelsior; assembly: GCA_019097785.1. Classification (NCBI taxonomy): domain Eukaryota; kingdom Viridiplantae; phylum Streptophyta; class Magnoliopsida; order Lamiales; family Oleaceae; genus Fraxinus; species Fraxinus excelsior. Next base: position 27,173,337 of record CM032629.1, read on the forward strand.
CATGAATAACACACACACAAATACATTTTAATATTCTAAGTTAATTAATTTCCATAAGAGATGTAGTTTTGGCAACATGTTGCTTCAATTATTTCACTTTCGAATATTATACCTCTCAAAATAGTCATTTGTACAAAAAAAATGAAAAAGAAAATCACCAAATTTGCATATTTGATTTATTTTGAAACTTTAGGAAGCTTAAAAGTTAATAATTCAGAACTTTAGGGACCGAGAATTAATTATCCAGAACTTTATGGGTCAATAATTAAATATTCGAAACTTTAGGAGTTAAAAAATAATTATTCAAAACTTTAGATGTCAAGAAATTAACTATTCAAAACTTTAGAGGCCAATTTAAATAAATTATGAAGAGTCATGCTACTTGTACAAAGTTAAGTTACAAAATTGGTTTACAAAATAAGTGTTGGCAACATCTTGACCAATGGTTAAAATTTTTTTTTTTTTGAAATCAATGGCTTACATCTTGCCACATTATTTGTCAATACACTTTTGTAAATCACCTTTATATAAGTAGCATAATTGAATTATGAACTTTTAGGGGCTTAATTACAAAATTCAGAACTTTAATGACTCAAATTAATTAATTTTCAAACTTCAAAGACTAAGTTATTAAACACAAAACTTTAAAGGCCCAATTTGGATTAATTTTTAAACTTAGGGGCTGAATCACCAAAACTTTAAACTTAAAAGGACTGAAATATTACAAATAGATTTTAAATATTGCAACCCTAACCCTAATTCTTAAATTGCAATCAATGGCCTTAAATCTTCAGATTTACAACCCAAGCTCCCACCCCAAAAAATTTAAAAATCTATAAACCCAAAAAAAAAAAAAAAATCAAGGTGAAGAATCCCTGATCCCCCAGACTGCTGGCGAGCGATGCACCTTGCAGCGGCACTTTGCGATGCTGTCGAAAGCGCTTGCCCAATTTTGTAGCGGCAACAATAGCCGCTGTAAATCGTAGTGTTGACAGTCGCCACTGCTATTCTGTGGCATCAATAGCGCTCAATCGTCCCCCGGGGTAGCGCTGTTATGTTGCGGTGACGTGCGGTTAGTTGGATTTTTTTTAAAACTGAACTAAAATTCTGGAAAACCAACCGAAAATATTTTCAAATTTAACAAAAAATAAATTCGAAATTGCTAAATTCGAAAACCATGAAATTATGCAAAAACCAAATTAAAATTTTGATTCTCAATTATTCAACATGATAGACTCTAATACCACTTATTGGGAAAAATTCTTTACCATCGTCGTATTGATCGTTCATGTTGAATCATCGAGAATATGTAAATCGAAGCAGAAGTGTATCTGGATCATACATGATTATCTCACTGAGTGAATCCTACGGTTTTAGTCTTTCAGATCAACATGTTGTTCTTTTGCTTTTCTCTGAAGATGGAAGTTTGAACATAATGAGCAATTCGCGTATGATCTGGGGACCATAACTGTATATATATATACTAACGGCCAGTTAACTTAATTTGACCCATCATGAAATTAGGAACATACCTGATTTCTACACATAAAGGCCCACATTTTAATTGGATACTTTAAAACCCAAAATATCAAAACCTTATTAGACCACTTTAAATGGACTTAACCAAAATTGAGAACCTTTAATTTAACACTCAATATTTCAAATGTAAGCCTATGTGTTCGATTAAAATCCTTACAACAAGAATTACAATTGTACAAGACACCATCTTAAAACAATGTTAGAGGGTATGTTAATAAATGTAGGAAAAAAATGAGGAAAGTTTGGAATATATGAGTACATTTTTTTGCAATTCAACGTTGAATTGTCAAAAATTAAATGCTCATGTCAGCGAGCAAGATAATTCTTGCCCACCAAAGTAGGACATCATTTCTATGTCACTCCATACACGAACAAGTTTAACCAAATCAGCAGCTACAATGGTAAGGGGATGTTGTCGATTGGAAACGGTAACAAGTTAAGAAATTGTAACACTCATACCAAATACTTGCCCATTATTAGAAAAAATACAATATTTCTCCTAACTCTAATCCTAATTCTTATTCGATGAAAGTGAATCTGCAGAAGAGAAACCAACGGGATATATCCAAATAAATAACTTACTTGAGTCGATTTTTTCGGTGTCGATATCGGAAGAGATTTGGAGAACTTGATTTTGACGTGGAATCTCTCTAATTTTATTGAGTTTTTGACAAGGAGCGTGTTCTATGAAGCAATGTTAAAGAGAAAGTTTTGGGTTTCTTTTATAATTGATGAGTGTTCTATAAAGCATGATTAAGAGTATCTTTAAGAGGCTCTCTATTTTGAAAAAATATATTCTATCATTTGGAGAGTATATATAAATTTAGAGAGTTAAAATTTTGAAGTACTCCAACAATTTTTTTATATTTAACACTTAATTTTACCACTCTTAAAAAAATATTTATTATTTTTCTTTATCTTTTATTTAGATTATTTTATTGCTTTCATATTGATAAGTACGTTTTACACACTTAAATTAGGCCACAAACATGGAGAATTGTTAATAAATATGTGAAATATAGCTTAATTTGTGGTTTTCTAGACAACAATGATGAATATGATGGAAATTATGAGAAAAAGCGAAAAATAGCTAAAATAAAGCAAAATCAAAGTTTGAGGACTCAATTGCAAATACTAAAAGGTTGTGTCGATCTCACGATGAAGATTTGAGAGTGTTATGCATCAATTGGATGTGAAAAGAAGTCAAATGGATGAAATATAGCCGAAATATTATTACATATCAATTTCTAGCCGAAAAAGTTATGCTTCGAATATTTAGTCTTAGTTTGAGACCAATTTTTGGTAGGGAGGACATTTGAATTTGAAAATTCATATTTCACGAAGATTTATAGCCTTTTTAACGTATTTTAAACATCTCAATTGAATATCGGGAGAAAAAATATGATAAAAAATACTTAAAACTGTCTAGTGGGAAAAAAGTGTAACCATGTGGCCGCATGGATGCGGTCGCACGTGACCATGCAGCGACTCCTGATGCTTCATTTGGATGAACCATGTGGCCGCACGCAGAAATTTCGATTTCCTTTTTCGAGTCAAATTCTTATGGAAACAAATCTTGGAATGCGTATTTAAACCCTAGAGCTGTCCAGAACGTGGAGGAGGAGTTTTAACAAGGTTTTCAGAGAGAAAAATGGAAAGAACGTGAATAACAACTCCAAGAACACGAAGATTCAATTGAAGATTGATTAGGGTGATGTCGTTCTTCATCTATTTTTTCGATTTTCTTTTCTCCACCATATTAGGCTAGATTAATTATGTACTAGGGAATTATGAACTTTGTATTATGATTTTTAATTTTTAATTTTACATTCTTGACATCAAAAACATGTTTTGGAATATTTGAATGATTTATATGATCTTATTTTCTCTATGATTATAGTGCACGATAATTATGTGAATTTTGTGATTTATTTCATGCATTCGAAAGAAGAGAAATAAATTCGACATATATAAATCATCATAGAGTCCGATCAGGGATAGAAATATACAGTTATGCCTTATGTAGATTTTTAAGTGTTCATAAAAACTCATGCATTCTTATATATTTGCATCCATTATAAAAATATATTTGAGTCATATATGAGAAGATGTTTAACATTACTCGAGAGAGATTGTTGAATAATTTAGGGACGTTGATTTGTCAATATTGCAATCGTGTGTCAATATGTGAAACTAAGGTTAAAAAGATTAATACTTAGGAATTCGTGATCCTAGTACATTCATCACATATTAAAAAACACCTCAAATCATATTTATATCCAATTTGCATTTAGTTAATTAATTAATTCACTTATAATTTCATTAACATAAACACTTTCCTTTATTTGTTTCGGTTAAGGTGAAGATAATTAGAATTAGAACTAATAAATCCATGCGGGAACGATACTTGGATTCAAAAATTCATTTTACTACTTGTTAACGAACAATACACTTGCGGTGATTTTAAAACGAACAAATATTTTCGTACAACACCTACATTGAAAATTGAAATTTTTTGAATACGTTTAATTTTGGAGAGCCAAACTCAATCTCTAAATTAAAATGTTAATTTACGGAGTTTTTAGAGTATGATTTTAAATGTTGTCTCTTTAAAATAGAGATTACCTAATATTTAAAGAATCTCTTGAAGATACTTTAAGGATTTTTATTATCTTTAAATATTTTTATTTGAATTAAGTCTGTCCAATTTCAGTATAAATAATATTTGTCTATCTCCTTTTTCCATATATCATTTCATAGAGTCTCCTCTTTCCATTTTTCTCTAGACCATGAATATAGCCAATTTAAAAAACGTCGTGTCCGAATTCATGTGTAAATGTAGAACTAGTTAAAAGATGCTATCTACGTGACTCTTCAAACTTCGTAAAAATATATTTCATTTTTTGCATCTTGCATATAGAGATTAATATATAAAATCTGACTTCGTTATGTAAGTATTTTTTTACATTAATTTTCTTTAATTTCTCTCAATTTTTTTTTTTTTTAAATTTACATGAAATATATTTTTCGTATACAATTTTAACCCGTCTAGTGAAAAGTACCATGTCCCAAGCCCCACAAAAAAAAAATATTTATTTAAAAATAAAAATAAATGAAGAGCTTGTAGGCAGCTTGGCCAACGAGGCCCACGAGCCGATGGTCCGAACCAAGCTGCTATTTTGGACACTAGTGGAACTGGAGCTCGAGTATTTAAGGACCGATCCGGCTTGTTCGTGGGCACTCCTAGCTTCTATTTAGATTTCAAAATTTGGGCCTAAAATGGGTTGAGCCTCTTTCTCGTTCTTGTCCAACTTACCCGACAAAAGCCATCAAGATTTCACGCGGACAATAATGTTATTTTTTCTCAATGTGAACAAAAGAAAGTCCCATTAAAACCTGTCAATCAACATTTGTCACCTCCAGCGGAGGATAATGAGCCTTAAGTCAAGAAAAGTGAGTTAAAGGAGCTTTTAACAAAGTAAAATTCTCATTACAAACAAAGAAAGAATCATATGCTCTCCCCACAATTTTATATTTATATGCAAGCAACAAATCTCACCAAAATCCAATCATTCCCCACTGCAACAACTTCATCTTCTCCAGCTAGTCACCAAGAAAACCTGCAACTATCAAGAAACAAGAAAATTGACTCATCAGTAGGCTTATCAGGGCAAGTATAGGTCCTTACAAGCTATCTTTTTCAGATACCTAGTTTCTTTTCCTGTCAACATAGTTCTCACCAGTTAATTTGTTTTGCTTCAGAATTACAATATATCATCATAAGCAGCTCTTCAGATTCATTTAGTGAATATGGCCAATGTAAGTTCCTCAAAACTCTATATTATGACACACAAAATTTGTAGTTATATATATGCACAATTATTTCTTATGATCACAGTTATGCAAATATTTGTCTATGATTAGGTAGTGGAGTTGAAGGTAGGCCTACACTGTGATGAATGCATCAAGAAAATCTTGAAGGCCATCAAGAAGATTGAAGGTAGTGTTTAGATTTCCTTTCAAAATATTCTATTCTCATACTGTTGCTCTGTTAAGGGATAAAATCCCACATCAAATAAAGATGAAAATATAGATCAATTTATAAAGTGTTTGAATTACTCCTCTTAATAATGTTGACATTTTAAGATAGAATCTCAAATCTTTACATGGTATTAGAGCTCGTTAAGTTCCAATGAGCGATTTGATCCGATTAAGACTCAAAAAAATTGAACACACAAATTTCAAAATTGATTTACTCAAACGAGTCACCATCTTGCGGGGCATGTTAAGGGATATAACACCACATTGAATAAAGATAAAAATATAGATCAATTTATAAAGAGTTTGGATTACTCCTCTTCATAAGATTGATCTTTTAAAATAGAACCTCAATTCTTAACATGCTCCACAAATATAATCTGTTTTGTTATTCTAAGCGGTTATTCTATTTTTGGTCATGAAGAACTTGTTATTTGTAACTCTTGGGCTTCAAGCCCTTTTTTCATGCTTTTCCCGGAGATATGAAGAAAGCTACAATCAAAGTAAAATCTAAAATAAACATGTAGTCTCTCTACCGATTTAATTTTTCAAATGAGGCGATTGAGTATGGTATCAACTAATAAAGATATTAAGCCCCCGTTTGACACCCTTTAATTTCTATTTCTCTTTCTCTTTCTCATTCTTCATTTCAACCACACATTCTCCAAATAAAATAATATTACACACAAATCAAAAACGTTTCATCACTTTTCCACCACACATTCTCACATCAATCACTATTTCAAAATTTCTATTCACTTAAAAATGGGTTTCAAACAGGAGCTAAATCTTCGCTCCCCCGTTATTTAACTGCTTGTTTATATATAACTCCCCCCCGAAAGTTGAAAGATTTCTGTTGATGCTTGATGATGCAGATATAGAAACATACGATATTGACACAAAATTAAACAAGGTTACTGTAACTGGCAATGTGACAACTGAAGAGGTCATCAGGGCTCTTCACAAGATTGGGAAACAAGCAAGTTTATGGGATGAAAATTCAGCAAGTCATATTACAAACTAGACTCTCATTTGAAGGCCATACCTGCATCAGTTTCGAGCATCAGAGATCTTGTAACATAGCAAATTGATGATACAGGCTAAACTATAGCCCCTTTGTAATACTTTCTTTCTGTTTTCTTGGTTTTGTTACATCCTATAATGGGATTTTTTGTGCACTATGTTTATTGAAGAGTCCTAATGAATTTTTGGAGAATGATATAAATTAATGAAACTATTACTTAAGCTATTGATGTGCATATTTTCTGTAGTAGAAAAAAAAAAAAAAAACTCATCTTCGTAAATAGTTAATGGGACAACTATAAACAAAGGATAAAATGAAAATTGAAGAAAAAAGTTAGATGATCTTTTCTCTTCTTCATAAGCCATCGGGTCTGTTTAGAAATTGTTAAAAAGGAGTTTAATTTGTCATTGGAAAAGTTGTTTCTCAAAACAAAAACAAAAAAAAATTAGAAAACACGTTTATTTTGAAATTTTGAGAATTCTTTTTTGACATTTTATTGGTTGAAATTTGATTATTCAGTAAAATAGAAGAATTTTATGTTAATATATTATCAAGTAATATATATTTTCAAATTAATAAAATCATATAATATTTTTTTCGCTACAAAAGTAATAAAACAAAATAATAATAAATTGAGTTGGCAAAACATAGGAAATAAAAAATAAAAATTAATGACGTGAAAGGAGAATTTTTATCTATTTACATTTATTTATTTTTAAAAAAATCATTTTATGCAAATAACAATTAAAAGCTTGAACTATTTTTATTTTTTATCTAAAATTTTTTAGAAATTGTTTTTTAGAATTTTACTTTTAATTTTAATTTTCTATATTATATATATATTTTTATTTTTTTTAAAAAAAATATCAATTTTTAATTGTTGTGAATTCTATTTTTTTGTTTTTTAGAATTTTATGTAAATAAATTTTATTAAAATACTTATTTCTCAAGTTTTGAATGTTTTAAGAATTTTCACTCAAAATATCAAAAATGCGTTTTGAGTTTTATGCTATAAATTTAACTTTATTTTAAAAAAGTATTTCGAAAATTTAACCTTAAGTTTTGAGTGTAGTGTAAAATTGAAAATTGAAAAAAAGCAAACCAAACACATCCTAAAAGATTCTAAATAAAGTTTTGGTTCGATGGCTCCGCCTCCCGCAACCTCCGGACCTTCAACCCCACAACATCATGGAGCTCGATCCGCATAATGATTGTGCAAAACGACATTAATTGTACTCCATAACATAACACTTGTCACTATGGCACTAGAAGGGTATATTAGAAATATGATTATAATTATTTTGACCTTAAAAATGTTAGCTATATTTCAGTTTCTCTCTCCTCCATCCTATAACAACCACCTTAGTCAAGGCCACCAAAACTAGAGGTAACCCTGCTATTAAGGTGTATGTGTAAATGCGTGTGTGACGAAAACTAAACTAAACTATTGAAGTTTTTCTCGACTCTCTTTTCCCTTTCATTGATATTTCCTTCTGAAAAATCAGTGTTTCCAACTGGGATTCCATCAGGAAATTAAGAGAAAGAAAAAGATTTCTTATTGAAATATAATGGGAGAACAAGGGAATGCATATATTGTTTGTCAAAATGCAGATAAGATTGCAACTTTCGGTGCATGGATAAAGAGAAATCCTTTAAATTATTCTGTGCCTCTTATTTTAGTGCAATTCTCACTAATTTCTTTAACATCAATGCTGATTGATATCTGCCTCCGGCCTCTTGGACAATCATCTATGGTCACTCAAATTTTTGTAAGGATTCTTCTCTCAGCTTATGCATGGCCAATGTCAGTAACTTTTTTCTTTCATTACATGTTCTCTTTTAAGCGATTCTGGAATAATTAATCGATGAACGACTTATGTAGTTGGGGCAATTAGAATAGTAGTGAGACGTATGGCTACGAATAACAATGAATCGAAAAAGGACTCACATAAATGTATTCTAAATTTTATTGTTGTTCACGTAATGGAATACGGAAAGGAATACAGTGATATTATTGCATGGAAAAGGCTAATATTGTTTTTATTTCTTGGACAAGTTGAGAATCTGCAAGAACAAATACTAGATATCAAATGTCATCATTTTGTTAAAAACATATTGATCCTTTCTTATTTTTTTTGGTATGGAGTGTTGAATAGTGTTAGAAAAAAAGAAGCAGCTAAAATCTTATTTTCATTGTCGAGTCTTCTCCAATAGTATATAACAAACATTCATGGATACGTTATAGCTATAAAGTGTAAAATTACTGAAATATAGCTAACAATATTTGCTTTGCAACCAGGGTGGAATATTGCTCGGCCCTTCACTATTAGGACACAAAGGTTCCATAGGAAAATTATTATTTCCTCCAAGAGGTGCGGTGACATTTATAACAGGAGCAACATTCGGTCTAATGTTCTTCTTTTTCGCAATAGGCGTAAAAGCAGATCCTATGAAGATGATCCGACCAGGAAGGCAGGCAGCTGTCTTAGGTATCTCAGCAATGTTCGTTACATTGGCGCTTACTTTGCCATTAGCTTTCATATTGATTCATTATGTCCCTATGGATGGGACTCTTGCCGAATCACTACCTTTCATTGCAGCTTCGCAATGTCTAACGCCATTTCCAAACATCTCATGCCTCCTTACGGAGCTTAAGTTGTCAAACAGTGACTTAGGCCGTGTTGCCATATCAGCATCCATGTTATGTGATATAATTGGCATGACCTTAGTTGTAATATTACTTTCAATATTACAGGCGAATTTCAATCCACTCCAATCAGTAGTGGGAATTATTGCAGCATTACTAGTTGTGGTTTTTTTGGTGTATATAATTAAGCCTCTTCTATTAAGAATTCTGAGAAGAATACCACACGGGAAACCTGTGGGAGAGAACTACATCGTTGGCACTTTTACATGTGTTCTTGCAGTTGGAGTAGTCAGTGAGCTAATTGGCCAGCACTTTGTACTTGGACCATTGGTCTTAGGTTTGATGGTGCCTGAAGGGCCACCTTTGGGAACAGCCCTGATTTCGAAACTTGATATCCCAATAGGAAAGATATTCTATCCAATATATCTCACAACGAGTGGTCTGAAAACGAACATTTTCAAAATTCACCTTCAATCATTGTGGATTGTGTTATCTGTAGTTATGTTTTCTTGCATAGTCAAGATTGGAGCAGTAGTATTGTCGTCTAGATATCTGCGTATAAACTTTCAAGACTCCTTCGTGATTGGACTCATGTTGAATGCAAGAGGCGTTTGCGAGCTGATTGTTTACAACTTGTGGAAGGATGGCCTGGTAAGATTGAAAATCACACATTTTCAGTTAAGTTTGTTCGTAAATGACAAAGTCGATTTATATCTAAACTGATATGATACTGATTTAATGACAGCTTCTGACAGATCAAGAGTTCTCCATTTGTGTAATAGCTTTGATTGGAGTTACTGCAATCATAACGCCAATAATAAAGTTCATGTATGATCCTTCTAAACAACATGTTCCGCTCAAGAGGAGGACGATTCAGCATGCTAAACGGGATGTTGAGCTCAGATTATTGGTTTGCCTCCAAAACCAAGATAGCGTACCAACCATCATAAACCTACTTGAAGCTTCTGATGCAACGGAAGAAAGCCCGATTGCGGTCATAGCAGTCCTACTTGAAGAGGTAGTAGGCCGAGCCAATCCCTTGCTCGTTGCTCATCAATCCACGAGAATCCTGCAGCCAAGCAACTCTAAATCAAGCCATATAATAAATGCCTTGCGCCAATATGAGCTTTGCAATGAAAGATGCGTCACTGTCCAATCATTTAGTGCCATCTCACATGCAGAAACAATGCACGAAGACATCTGTAGAGTAGCACTTGACCAGAATGCTACAATTGTGATTCTACCTTTTCACAAGCACTGGGAAATTGATGGCTCTATTGGTTTACTGAATCGCTCTATTCAGACCATGGACATCAAAGTCTTGGAAAAGGCCCCATGTTCTGTTGGCATTCTCGTTGACAGGGGAACTTTAACAGGATCAATGTCTATTCTCAACACTCAATCCATCTATCGTGTTGCTGTCATCTACATTGGCGGTCCAGATGACGCAGAGTCACTCTATTATGGTGCGCGAATGGGGAGACATAACAATGTCACTCTAACACTTGTTCGTTATCTTCTTTTTGGAAGCGACAACGCTAGAGAAAGGAAACAAGATAACATTCTCATAGACGAAGTTCGACAAGCTCACAATGGAAACCAGAATTTCATATACCAAGAACAGCTTGTGAAAGATGGGGTAGGCCTAACAGCATCCCTTAGAGCCTTGGAAAATAACTATGATTTAATGATAGTTGGAAGGAACCACCAAGCATCACAAATCCTAATGGGGCTTAGTGCATGGAGTGAGTGCCCCGAACTCGGAGTGGTCGGAGACATTTTAGCATCGACAGATATTGGAAGCACCGCCTCAGTACTGGTAGTACAGCAGCAAAGACTGCCTGGAGGAAAGTTGAAGAGTAGAATGATGAAACCAGTGATAGTTAGTCTAGAAACAGGAGTTGATGCATCAGCCACTGGTGCAGTAACAACACCAGTATCGAATGATGATGCTAAATGGGAGATTGCAATAGATAGAGAGAGGGATTAGGGGTTTGTTCATACAACACATTTAATTTTGTACACTATTTCTTGTAATCATAGGAAGAAAGAGCCATTGTAGAAACTGAAGAAAATCTTACAATTTTTTGTACAAAATGTATGTGATGGAGCACTCTTTCAAGAATCAAAAGAAAAGTTGAATTCTAATAAAGAGTTGGATTGTAATGAAATACATTTTTTCAACTGGATTTTGCCACTTTGCCAAAAGATATATAATAGATGCAGTGATATAATTTGAGATGGCCGCAGATGATTTGATGGAAAAACTGACCGTATTTAAAACAGTTCAATGATGAAATGCCAAGGACATTATGTCCAAGATTATGTCAATGATTATGGTACTGTAGAATGATTGTTTTCAACCACTGGTGGGAATTTCATTGAAAAACACAGAACAAAGTACAAAGGGAACTTGGCCAAGTCGCCACCAATATGTACCTCCCAAAAACAATTAAGTGCAAACACAAAAGATAAAAGCCAAAAGGCATGAAATGAAATACATAAATACCTTCTCCCTTTTCTTGGGATGGGACCATCTTTGAAAAACTCAAGAGAAATTAATAAAATTTATACGCATAAATAATTTAATTTGAATATTATTAAAGTTTATTAGCAACTGACATTGAAATAAATCCATGGGCTATCTTTCACATAATTGGATTCTTTTGGACTTCGACATGTGCAAATAATGCATTGTTCATCACAATTTAATTCTTGTTTCACCCGAATTTCACTTAGATTTCATAATTAGTTATGAGTTGAGTTCTCACGTTGATTTAAAAGTTATAACTATTATAAATTTTAAACTTACTATTTAAAATAATACGATTTTATTTTTAAATATATTTGGTAGTAGTAATATGCACCACACTCATGTTCCTTAGCTTTCGCGATGAACATTTTTCGACTTCAATAAAAACACGAATATCTCAATATTGGAGTGCTATATTTTAGATAGTTTTTTGTATTTTTCATCTGTCAAAGCATCGTTTAGAAAAACGTACTCTTGATTCTATATAATGCCTTGATAGTAATAGTATTCCTTTTACTTCACCATCCAAAGACAAGAATTTCTGTTTATTTTTCAAGGCTCAATAATTTTGGAAATGAAGACTTCCTAGTTTCTTTAAACATAAAAAACTAACCTGATTCACTGCATGCATGGTTTTGGTGCTACCCTTTTCATTGACACAAAACTTGTCCTAAACTTTGAATCCCAAACTGGATAAAAGATCAAAATATTTTTAAGTATAATTTTTTAGAATTCATGAAGCTTAATAAGCATTTTTTGGGAATAGGGTGTAGGGTAAGGGGGGTAGGGGTGGCATCAGCAATTGAACTGAATATTTCAAGTGCATTCAACAATAAACTGAACTTACGAATTTTCCCTATTTGAAGCTTTATCCATTTAGTCATGAAAGCAAAGAGACTCAACGAGTGAACTAGAGTTTCGTAAGGTAGGATAGATGGTTAAGGGTAGGGCGTAGGCATAGGCATAGGTGTAGGGAGGGAGATGGGTTCTCCACTCTTTTTTTAGGACATCCATATCTATGGGTTAGTCAATATTTTTTTTAATTATTTGCCGTATAACCGCGCTATGTGTACATAATACCCAGACAATTTTCTTATGGGGTCATTTAGTGTTAGGTAAAAAAAAAAAACTCAAAAAAAAAAAAATTGTGGGGTCATTTAATCCCACATGACCGCCCCTATACATAATCATTTACGGAATAGGGGGCTGCTATTTGTCAACTCGGTAAAAAAAAATTGGTAAATGACTATGTACGAATAAAATTAATCTTTTCTATAATAGTTCATTTCAAGGTGGAATAAATATTTGAAATCGTATAATTATACAAATTCTTAAATTATTCATTTATGGGTGTTTAATTGCGAGTATGAAACTTGAATGGAAAAAAATAAATAATAAATTTTAGGCAATTCAATTGCCTAGAAATTATTTGTGTGAAAATTATTAATTAAATGTATTTAATTGATTTAGTTTCAACTTAAAAAATATTACTTGTCCATTTTTTATTAGTGGGTAGATGAAATAGAGAGTGAATTACTTGAAAAATACAAACAACATATCTCTAAAGAAAAACATTTTCCTTGTTTTCAAGGAAAATAAAATTACGTGATCAAAAGTAAAAAAAAAAAATTTCGTAAAAAAATTTGTCAATCAAACATCACAAAAGTAGGAAATTAGGTGAAAAAACACATTTTCATGAAAAAATATTGACAATTAAACGCACCCTTAAAGATTATGCAACTTTTTAAAGTTAGAGTCAGCTAAGGTTTAGCAATGTCTGGACCAATTATATGCTGACTTTTTAGGGGATCTTCTCTGCAAGGTTTGATTGGAGGTTTTTGATTCCTGTGAAGAATCCTTCAAGGGGTTTTCCTTTGTTGTCAAGTCTTGGTGTTATTTATTTTATTATTTCTGATCTATATTAATTGATTAACACTTAGGGTTTAAATTGATTTAGAATTTAATCATCTAGAGACAATAAATAAGTGAGTTATTACTTGTTATTGATTTAATTCCACGTTTGGGTCTAAATATATATTCCTAACAAACATACTTAATCATCATAAATTGTTATCAATGAATGAGGAACACATGTACTAGTGAATAAAGAGTGATAAGGTGATAAATTCGGTTAGAAATGAACCAATCAAAAGTTGTCATGTGTCCATAAACATAAATGACATCATTGCCCTCATGACCTCACTATAAATCTATAAATAGAGATAGCTGGATCAAGTAAAGCTATGCAAATTTGAATATTTTCATTTCAAATAGCCATTTATCTTTTTGTTCATACTTGAGCATTGAATAAGTGATTTTAGGAAGAAAAAGTCCCAATTATGTGAGAAACATTTGTTGATCACTATTTCAAGGTCAATATTCACGAAACAGTATCAAGTTTCCTCCTTAATATCATTGAAAATATTCTTATGTACCCAAACTAAAGTATTTTTTTTCTAATTTGCTTACACTTACAAGAAGTACTTATTCATAAAATAATTTTAAAGATCTATTTAGTTTTTCATTTCTTATAATTTGTGTATAAGAAGGCCATACTAATCTTAGGTCTTCTTGTCTTGTAATTATTCGGACAAAATCTGTAAACGTAGGAGATCGTTGACAAGTAAAAGAATTGATATGTTGAGTTATAGTTCCACGAGAAATAATTTTTAACTGTAGCTTACCAGTTTCAGTCAAATTCGATGTTGATAACACAAAAGAAATGTGATTATGAATAATGTAAAATATTGATTTATCAAATGATGCGGACATCATTGGACCTACTATGATATATTTTTTTATCGTTATTGGACCTTATCATTTATGTTTTCTATTTATTATTTTTATTGGACTTGTAGTAGTGGGTTGGCCCAAACCCATTAGGTTTTCGCTATTCATTGATTCTTTCATTGTTATTAGAACAATTGACAAATATGTTGAAATGAATAGTGGTTTGCGGCTCGTTTACTCCCTTCTCTCTCCCCATCTTCTCTTCTTCTCGGCTTTCTTCTTCTTCCCCCTTATTCTGGCTTCTTCTACTTGCTTTATCTGTTCTTTTTTGTTTATTTGCTTGAATTGCATTGGTCTTGCATCAAATCTGGTTCAGAGTCAAAACATGGGTAATCGTTCATCACAATCCAAAATTGTCTTCATGTGAAGTTACAACCACCGACAATAGTCAAACCAACAACACAAACCCGTCGCTGCAAAATCGTAATTGCAAGCAAGACGACACCCAAAATTCCTCTCAAAATCCAAAACTTCCGCACCAACCCATCTCCCTGATTACGCCCAAAGAATAACGCGGTAGTTGTAGTACAGTTTTGGGGTGTTGTATCCACATGGAGATAAAAAATGCTCAAATGATCAAAAAGAGTGAAGTATTCTCTTCAATGTGTAGTGAAATTCAATATTGAATGGTGAAATTAGAATCAATAATTTGAGGTAGTGAATCGTCGAGATTTTCTCGATCTGATCAGATCAATCACATCAATTATTCCATTTTTATAACACAATTAGAGACTTTCATCTCGACACTCTAATTAGAAGATATATCGTTGAAACCCAGTTTAATCCTAATGGTTAATCTTTCTATTGCAATGTTCACACTTGGTTTATCAAAATCAGATTCAAAATTGACTATATACTAAAGTATAAAGCAGTAGAGAATCACATCAATAAACTTAAAAAATTAAGATTAAAATTCAACAATTAGTTCAATTCTTCGATAGAAAAAGCCTGACTGAATGTATGATTAATTTAGTAAAAGTTAAACCAATCTCAACATAGGTTCATGAAATTTAAACTTAACAAATATTTCGATTAAATAATGAAAAAAACATGATTGAATTCATGAAAAATCTAATAAGAGTTAAACCAATTTAAATTTAAATTTATCAAAATGAAAGTCTAAATTCTAAAAGTATTCAACAAATAAAGACCAAATTGCAAGAATAAAAGATGTAAAATCACCGAATCCAATGAGTTCCTTCGTAGCTTCACCAAAAGATTTAATTCTTTATGAGTTTCTTGAGCTAAAGAGGAGAAGAATGATGAATAATGAAGAATTAGGTGTTCTGGGACGTCTTGGGATCTTTTAGGGTTGAGAAATCGTGTCAAAATAAGTTACCATAAGTATTTGAGTCGTAGAAGGAAACTTGAAAATTTGGGCACATAAATGACCTATGTGACTGCAAGGTATAAACCCATGTGATCGCATGGAACAAAGAATTTCTGCCCTTGAATTTGCTGAAGGCTTCTATGCGGCTGCATGGATTTATAACCATGCGACCGCATGGTTATAACGTTTTCCAGCTGGACAGACTTTAGTATTCTGGGCATAACGTTTTCTACTGATGTCTGATTGAAGTGATTCAAGATGCGTTGGAAAGCTAACTCAAAGGGCTACAACTTTACTTCAGATGATAACTTCCAATTCGATCATTTTATATGTCAAAATGGATCTCAATATGAAATCGAGAACCGGTGCAAAACATTTCATTTTGAAAGTTGATATTTGATAATGTCTTGGCTATATTTCATCCCTTTGACTCCTTTCTTCATCCAATTGACCTCTAACACTCTTGAATTTTCATCATCACAAGGTTAGAAATAAGTTTAGAGTATTTGCACTTTAGTCCCCAAACTTTTATTTTCCTCATTTTTGGTCATTTTTCACTCGTTTCTCTTTATTTCAGCTACATTCATATATTTGTCCTGCAAAACATAAATTACATAGAATTAAGCTATATTCCAACATATTAATGAATAATTTTTCATGTTTTGATAGTGAAATAAGTGTGCAAAAACGCACTTATCACTCCCGAAATCCTCTTACCCGCCTCATCTAGATCTATTTCAACCTCAGCCGATATATTCCACAAAATCATAGCTCAAATCAGATTTCTTCAAATCCATCTGCACAACGATTTCATCAACCCAATTTTTTTTTTAAAAAACCCTTCTACGCCACCGTAACTACGAGAATCGCTACTGAAATTGAAAGCAAATCCCACCACCAGTCAAAGAATTACCAGACTGGCGGATTTTCACTAAACAAAAAATTGCGAAATTCACTGCTATCACAGTCCATACATGAAAAACCCTAACCCGATCTAAAATCATCTCATCGGTGGTCACTCACCTCACCGGTGGCACCTCCTCGCTAGGCCCTTACTGTACCCACAGGAGATGACAAGCAGACGAAGTCGATACCAGTCTCCAAGTTTGAGCCTCGATCGGGGTTTTTGGTTCTGTTTGTTAATTGATTTGTTAATGGGCCTATGTTGGATCTCCATTTTTATTTAGTGTGTTTTGTTTCGTCTTGGGCCTAGTTTTGGGCCCATATTTGTACTTTGTTTTAGGGGAACAATACACAAAACCTAGTTATAAGAATTACTTTTCAAAACTAACAAATTTGTTTAATTATTTCAAAAATCAGGTGTTAAATAGATTTATTAAATATTAAATTATAATATAATATATATTAATTATTTACACCCCAAACCAAACACCTCACCCACCCCCATCACTTCACTACACCACCTTCCCTCCATCTCTCAAACAATTCCGGCACCACTCCGGCGACTGCTCCGGCGACGGTCCGACGACTGCTCCGGCGACGGTCCGACGACTGCTCCGGCAAATTTTCGGCGATTGCTCCGGCGAATTTTCCGGCGACCGCTCCGACAAGTTAAAAAATTTCCAGAAAATAAAAAAATTGGAAATCACACTCCCACCCCCCATGGATCCACCTACCACCAGCCCCACCCCTGCCTTCACCTCCTAAAAAATTACAGGAAAAACGTTTGTGCAGTGTGACTGTCTGTTACTAATTGTGACCAAGTGTGTACTCAATGTGACTAACTGTGACCAAATTCGTGTTAAATGTGATTGTCTGTGACCAGTTTTGTGTTAATTGTGACCGAATGTGACTTGAATATGTTTAAGTCACATTTGATCACAACCAGTCACAGTATACATATATTTGGTCACAAATGGTCACCACAAACAAATCTGTTTACACCACGGACCAACACCACAATCCACCACCAGAAAGAAGTGACGAAAATTGTTTACAAATTTCTGAATACAATCGATTCATCCAAAAAGTTACAACAATATAACACTAGAAAGTAAATACTATTATTTTATCAAAATACAAAAAAGAAGAAAAATCACTTCAGTAGCAATAGGAAGTTCCAATTTCTGTCCAGTGGAAATCTCATTGCACAATTCATCCGTGTTGCCACAAAGCGAGGCTGAGACCGTGAGGCCACTAAAATCAATCTTCATCATTTTCCCTAAAAATCAATGCACCCAATATCTGATACACATTTAAAGTTGTATAAATTTTCAAATACTCCAAATAAATGTCTGTCTATCCTACACTTCAAAGCTAAAACCAAAGCCTACCCACCAAAAATCTTTAAAAACAATTCCATTGTACCAATACCAAAAGCAACAGCATAAACCCCTTAATTTCAAAGGGAACACCCCCTACCCTCATCCTCTGTGCCATGGATGCAGATGGAGACTCACCACCGTTCTGGTCTCAGCCCACCACCACTACTTTTTTCTATCCTCATCATCGTCACTGGCAACCCTCTCCAATCTTCAATACTGTGATACTAATCTTGGCTGCACCAATACCCATATCAGTTATATTGTTTTTCTTGGTTCCTCCATTTCTTTCACACACCACTCAAATTCTTCATCTCAATTCAGTGAAAAAGAGCTGGGATTCATTCATCATCGTGTTGGTATTGTTTGCAATTATTTTTGGCATTTTTTTCCAGAATAAATGATGAAGTTCCATTCTCTGATGCAACTGATCAACAAAATATTTTACAAGTTCCTGATTTTGCTAGGCCGTCGCCAAGGGACTCTGTTTCGAGTTCTCAGTTGTATGGATTTTTCGACAGGAAAGAGTACGACGGTAATGTTTTGAGTACTTCGGTGTGAGTGGGAGACGGTGGTGGTACACGGCTGAGGAGGAACAACAACTTTTATTCTGATCTAAGGCATGAGTCTATGTAGGAAAATGGGGATAATAGGTTCAGGTTGGGTGAAGGCGATTTGTGTGAAATTGAACTAGCGTAGATTCTGGGATCCGTAGCATAATTGAGTGAATTAGCCAATTAAGCATTCTATTCGAAAAAAACAAAAATTCAGTACATTCAATTTCTCTTACCCCTTCAACCAAATGTCGAACCGAAATTTGAACTATGTGGAATGAATGGTGGAAGCTCTGTCAAAAAAATGGCGGATCTGCATAGTGTGGCGATGAGCGCAGCGACGTTGCCGGCAGAGATGGAGAGCAAGCGGAGAAGATGGGACACCATCCCAGTCGGCATCGCGCCCAAGCGTTGCTTCGCTGCTGTCCGTTGCTTCGCTGCAATACATTGCTCCAATGACGGTGTGTGGCAGAGAGGAGAAGGAAGAGATGAGCAGAAGGAGCTTAGGCGGGTGATTTAGGGGTTGGGTGGAGGAGGGGAGAGAATCGGGTGATTTAGGGGTGGGGTGGGTTGTATATAAATTAATTTTTAGTTTTATAATATTAATTAATTAACCTATTTACCACCTGATTTCTGAATTATAAACTTTATTCCCTTATTTTTGAATTATAATCTTGAAAAAAAGGGATTTAGGTAATTTTCTCTTGTTTTAGTTTTAATTTGAGCTTGCTTAAGTTAGCACTTTTGGGCCTCCTTTTATTATCAGTGTAATTTATTTTTAGTGTTAAAAAAAGAAAAAAAAGTTATTTTCTAACAGTTTTGCAGATACCTCTCTTTGACATAGTTCAATTCTTTCGACGAACAAAATCGAGAATTACTGTCCTTTGTCTTTGGTGCTCAATTACTTGGTGTTTGGCTACTCGGTGCTCAACTACTTCGATGAACGAATAAGGGGAGTTTCTATTTTATTTATCATTGGTTTATATTACTGTTCATTTTAAATTGCATCGATTAATTTCTTTGTGCTGATGTTATTCTAATTTTACCTAAAGTTCACATGATTGAACCTCTTGACTTGTTAAATTTCCATTATTTTACCTAAGGTTCACGTGATTGAATCACTACTTGTTCAATTTCCATTTTACCCCATATTTTCTATGATCAGATTTTTGACTAATATTGGACGTGTGCTTTGTTATTTTAATTGTATTAACAGTGTTAGCTTGCCGTATTTGGCTTCATTTAATCCCACAGTTTTAAAAAAATGCTCAAATTATTATTTTCTATGGCTTGCACTTCTTGTTCAATCATATCTCTATACACTTCATTTAGCTGGTAATACATTGTAAGCAGTTGCATAGTGGTCGTATTGTCACATCTAGTTCTCGAAACCTGACCATGGATCTATCTCAACTTGATGTCATCACTCGTCAATTAGCTCAACTTGTCACTCAAGTCGCCGCTATCCAAACTGAGATGGTCGTTACTCATGCTATGTTGTCCACTTTTAAGCAAAATCGTAGGGATGGGAATTAGGTTTGTAAGCAAGAACGAGGTTATGATTGTCATAATATTCATTCTCTTCCACGTCATAAGGAGCATTTCTTTAAAAACAATAAAGTAGATGTTCCTACTTTTGATGGTTGCTTAGATTTTGAGGTTTTTACTCAATGCACTGCCATTAAACAAGGGAATCGATTAGTGATTGAGTATATTTCTGAATTTGAGGAATTTCGAATGAAATGTCGTATCATTGAGGATGAGGTCCTAACTGTGAGTAGGTTTAGACAATGTCTAAGAGATGATCTTAGACGTGAGCTTTTCCTTCAGGGTGTCACTACTCTTGATCACGCTTACTCTTTAACTCGAGATTTTGAGTTGAGTATTGGTACTCCATATAAAAAGCATGGTGACATCCATACACCAATCTCCGCAGCACCGCTTCCTCTTAAGTCTATTAGGAGACATTCCCCATCTATTGTTCCTCCTATGTTCGAATATACGGGTACAATTTCTAAAATTCCAAGGACTTATCCTCACTTGCAGTGCTTCAACTGTAAGGACTTTGGCCACATCTCTTCCAAATGTCCTAGCCGAACCTTAGTCATTGAAGAACGAAAGAATATCATAGAAGATTGGTTAGAAGATCAAGTCTATGAACCTAAACTTGAAGAATTTGAGGACTTGGATGATAGTGAGAACACCTCCTTAGGTAGTATTGTATCCCTTGCTCCCGATACTTCTCAATCAAGCGTCACAACAGTTCAAATTATATATAAAAATTATGTGAGTCGGTCTATAAGTATGAGTCATTTTGAAGTTTTTCTTAATTATGAGTCTGTGAAGTCTTTAGACATTATTCTCATGTCCCCACATGCTAGAGTGTCTATGTCAGCTGAAGCATTTGCACAACATATTCATGACTTGCATATTGAGATCAATAAATGATTTGAAGCAAGTAACACACCATATAAACTTCAAGTTGATTTGCATAAACAACATTTTGAACTTAATATTAGGGATTATGTTATGTTGCAAGCTCGTAGTGCTGATATTTTTAAAATTTTGAAGCATGTTGGTCCAAATGCACATGTCATTGATCTTTTATTACATTTTGGCTACCACTCTACTTTACATATTGAGGACTTCATTATGTACATACACCATTTCAATTCGTTTGATGATCATTTTCTATTTAGCTTTGTGGACCCCAACCTGTCCATTTTAATATTTTTACTTCAATACCATTTGTTATAGCACACAAAGATACAATTGATGTTATTTTAGATGAACAGATTGTATTGATCAATGATGGAGAAATTTGGTATTTCCTTACTCGTTGGGTAGTTCTACCTGATGCAGATCATATTCTTGGGGACAAGTTGCAACTGGCATTGATATCATTTGCTGAGTTTCGATATTTGGTTCTTACGAAAGATCTTCCCCCGTGATCGAAGTTTATCCACTCGACATGGTTGAGTTTTCTCTCACCCCGGGAGAGTTGATGCAGACATCATTGGACCCATTAGGATCTATTTTTATTGTTATTGGACCTTATTATTTATGTTTTCTATTTATTATTATTATTGAGCTTGTAATAGTGGGTTAGCCCAAGCCCATTAGATTTTCGTTATTTATTGTTTTTTCATTATTATTGAAACAATTGATGAATATGTTGAATTGAATAGTGGTCTGTAGCCCGTTTTTCCCTTCTCCCTCCCCGTCTTCTCTTCTTCTCGGATTTTTTCTTCTTCTCCCCCCTTCTTTTTCTTGCTTCTTCTGTTCTTTTCTGTTTATTGGCTTGAATTGCATTGGTCCTGCATAATCAAATAATGAGATGAATGTATTGAATTTTAGAATTCATATATTGATTTCTATTTCCAATTCTCGACTTAAGTAAGTATTATTCAAGTGTTCACTACAATAGATAATTCACTAATATCTAACATTCTTTTCTATAATATATTAAACCTATTCTTAACATGACCCAACCATATTCTTAGTCCAAATTCGTATGCAAAGAAAGCATTTAATCACATGATTATCACTAGATTGCACAAGCCCTAAATATTATTCATAATACCTAGTGCCTGCATGCAATGTTCTACTTGTTGTGATTCTTCCAATGCTACATTAAGCAACACATTATCTAATTAGTAGCTAAGCAATCAAATAACACGATATTCATGCATATTTAATCACGAACACGAGAAATAGCTAAAATACGATAATTCTCGAATTAGAAATATAACTTAAAAGGGTTCATTATGCATCCAATACACAAGAAAAGTTTAGGCTAGCATTATGATATTCAAATTATACAAGACCGAAGTAAAGAAATAGATGAAGAACTCAAAAACTTGATTTCTTGCACTTCAATTTTCAATTTGAGCTTTGGAACTTCAAGTCTTGTTGTAGAATTATTCTTCACCACATGCTAGACTCTCTTTAATGGTAAAATAATGGTCCATCACATTCTAGACCTTGTTTAGCTTATATAAGATGCTAAAGATGCCATTTCGTACATAGTCAGATCAAGAAAATAGAAACAAAAATCTTTCCCCGAGAATGAACCAGGTACAAGCCTTCTTGTAAGTGAGGCTCATGCTTCTAAGGACATTTTTGGCTTTTGATAGTTCTGGGAGGGGGTTAGGCATGCGTCGGGAAATTTGTACTAGTCGCGCCCCTATTTATGTCCCAAGCAGTCATTAGTATTTTCATTATACATTTCTCTTTTAATATCCGATTGAGGCGATTCAAAGTGTATTGGAAAGATAAATTAAAAAGCTATAATTATTATAGAAATATAATATTTCCAATTCGAACGTCTTCTATGCCAAAAATGAGTCTAAATCTAAAATTGAAAATCTTAAACATAACTTTTTTTGGCTGTGAATTGATGTGTGATAATATTTTAACTATATTACTCTACTTTGACTTCCTTTCTCATCTAATTGACCCCTAGCACATCTTGAGTTATCATCTTGAGGTTCGATACAATTTCTCAGTTTTTGTACTTTAATCCCCAAACTTTGTTTTGATAGCTCAAGAATAATTAACTAGGAGGGGAGGGGGAGGGTGATGAATTGGTTTTCAAAACTTTTTTGAAAAATTGATTCAAATTCAAGAAAGTTGGTAATGAATAAGTCAATAAAATAAAATGTAAAAATACAAAAGCAATAAGTAAAAGAAAAGAGAGCGTGCAAACGATATAATTGTGGAGGTTTTATCCCAACCAATAATCTACGTCCTCTGTTACTAAACTCTCCGTCACGAGTAAGACATTTTCACTCTAGTAATTGACTTGTGGTACAATCTAAACCCTTACAACACTTTCAATGACTGATAAACAAGGAGCGCCAATCTTTGTACAATTTTAAGTTTTACGAGACCTCAAAGCGATCCAAATTATTGAGCTTTCAAGTGACCTCAATATGACCTACAAATATAAAGAATGTTTTTACAATTTGAACATCTCTCTTAATAAATGATACAAATGAATTTAGTTCTAAGATAGACTAACACTTTAATGGATTGTAATAAATGAAGCTCAAGTATTAGATGAGAAAATTTCGATAAAAAAAGATGATTTTTAAAAGTTGATTTAATCAATCTAAAGTTTCAAAGTAAATGTTTGATGAATTAAATAAGATGTAAGCTCAAAGAGTTTTATTCAAATATTTCTCATTTTAGTGCGGTTGAGGAATGATATAGAGAATGAAAAGAGTGATGATATTTATAGTGTTCAAAAAGCAAAATTTTCTGATAGTTCGGAAGAGTGCTGGTTGACCTCCTCATGTCAGAAGACCAATATAGACGTCGTGCAATGGAAATTGAGAATGGTCAAATTTTGTATTGTTGGACCTTTTTGATCGATCACCATCGGTTGACCGTTAGTTAACCCCCTCGATAGATTTTTCCAATTTTCACGGTTTGGTCCCGTTTGATCCGTTCCGAATATTTTGACAAATGTAGACTCTGAAAAGTATTTTTAAACAAGTTTTCAAAGTAAAGATGTTTTAAAAATATGGTCTAAGTATAAGCATCATTTTGAAAATCAATTTTATCTTTGATCAAAATATTTTATCAAAATAACTTTTATTGGACAAAATATCTTTGAATGCATAAAAAAGGTTTTTATGTTTAAAACATTTATTGCTAAAAATCAAAGTTTTAGTACCTTTACATTTGATCTAAAAAGGCCTAGTTCTTGATATTTACACAGCTCTTTAAGGATATTTTCTTAAATGCTTGGAAGACTTTTACTTTGATCTTTGCCTTTTTTGTAAGTCCGATTTGTGATTATAGATTTTGATCTTTTGATGACCATCGATTAATTTTTCATAGTATACTTTAAAAAACTATAATCACTCAAATTTATTCTGTTAGAGAACAAAATTAACTTATTTGTTATAATCAGAAGTTTAAGGTTATAATCAACCATATGTCAATATGGATCTCTTACAATCGAGTCATTTTCACACTTTTTCTTCAATATTGCTATTTATGTCGATTTGTACTTAACAAACAGAATACACATGAAGTAAACCATAATACATCAAAATAACTAATAATTACTATAACTTAAAGGTCCAAATCAGTAGCCCTAAAAGATCAATTTGCTGCCCAAAATCAAGAGAAATTTCCAAGATTTTCATGAGGATTTTGAGGTCTAATACTAAAGAACAGCGGATGCGCTCTATAAATGTTGCCTTCTAATTGAGTTTCTGAATTACAAGTTGGAAATACAGATTGCAAAAGTGGTACTACTAGCCGTAAACTTCTCTTCCTTTGGTTTAGTACTCCATGAGTTGTGAAAGTTCACCTGTAGTCCAATCATAACTATGCGATTGATAAGTCGAGTATTCATTTGCCCGATTAGTATGTGCTTCTCTCTCTTAACTATCTCAACTTGAGATGGTGATCTAGCTTAATTAATAGTTTCATTCTCATTCTTATGCTCATTTTCAATCACTCATTTTCCATCAATCTACTATTCTAAAATACATTCTTCCAAAATAATTGGCTCAAACACACCCTTGTACGGTGAACATTCAAGAGAAGTAGATTGAAGCCAAGGTAAACACAAATAAATCAGGTTCATTTATATTCATTTTTTTTCTACTTTTTAATAACACATTATCCAAAAAATGACTTTTCAAAAATCAAGATCAAACAATGACTAATTTTTTATTAGTCAAGGTGGAAAATAAGTAAGTTAATTGAACGTAACCCTAGCCTTATAACTGCTAAAACTGGTAACTTTTTTATTAGAAATAAAAATTAAGTAATATGACCAAATAAAAATTTACTTAAAAGTAAGTTCTAAACTTACCCACACATGAAATGAATTCACGCGAGTAAAATATTTTAACACTCAAACCAATTTTGAGTATGGTCACTTCGGAATACTTCCCATTGGTCACTTAATTTTAGAGTATCGCACTCCATTACCTACCCAACTTTGGTTATTGTTATAGGTTACTCAACTTTAGAATGCTTCATATTGATCATTCAACATTAGAGCATTGCACTCCATCACCCACCTAATTTTGGTTGTTACGGATTACTCACTGAACTTCAAAATACTTCTCATTCATCACTCAACTTTAGGGCATTGCACTCCATCACTTATGAGTTAAATGTTTTAATACCTACTCAACTTTTGGTGTGTTCACGGGCTACTCACCGAATCTTAGAATGATTTCCATTGATTACTCAGTTTTAGGGCTTAAATTTGAACACTCACCCAATTTTGGGTGGGCTAAAATGCAATGCCCTAAAGCTGAACGACTAGCGTGCATTATTCTAAAGTTTGGTGAGTAATATGTGACCACACCAAAAGTTGGGGGTTTGAAACATTAATTAACTCGTAAGTGATCAAGTGCAACCCCCTAAAGTTGAGTGATCAATGTGAAGCAATATGAAATTCGGTGTGTAACCTGTGATCACACCCAAAATTGGATGGGTGATAGAGTGTAACGCCTTAAAGTTGAGTGACCAATGGGAAGCATTTTGAAGTTTGGTAAGTAACTTGTGACCACACTCAAAGTTGGATGAGCGTTGAAATATTTAACTCACATTCAGTCCTAATCTTCCAGCCTTTTATTTTAATTCTCGTCTTATTCAATTGTATCAGGCGTGATGCTTTAAAGCGGGTGACAGATGCACTCGTGAAGGATCGAGATGCAGGAACATCTGAAAAACACATTGCAAATTACTCTAACAATGTAGGCAAAAATCATAAGCATACCAGTAAGCAAATCATCAGAAAATCTAACACGAGAAATCGGTGTCGAAAAATCAATTGAAGCATCATTTGAACCTTTAAATCCACACATAGGACTCAACTTTTTTATAGGAGAAACCATGATAATAAGCCTAAAGCCATGGAAATTTAAGTAATCTGTTTATGAAAAAGCCATAATTTTGAACTGATTTCTGCATGACACTGTGAATGGAAGAGAGGTTTTTGCGTTTTGAAATTTGCTTTGCTTCAACCAAAGGCATGGCTTAGAAATTGATATTCAAATGCTTATAGGTCATTTATAAGGCAAGGATGAGTGGTTTTTGCTGGTGATGAACATGGGCGGATCCAGACCATTTGTTTTGTGAGGTAAAAAATGAGAATTCAAAAAATTTTCGTTTAAAATATTTCTCCATGTCTGTTAAAAAACAAATTCAATACATAAGCTCTCTGCAGCTCTGCTTACACATATAGCTAAAATTCCCAATTTCCCATTAACAGAAATTAGCAACTAAAATAAGAAAACCCCTTTGACTTGGAGAAATCTAATAATTCTCAAAAAACTTACATGCTTAACCTGTTAACCAGTTAACCTAATCATTCATTATCGGTTTCTTACTTTCTTTAATACCACATTGGCTAAATTAATTTCCTCCTTCAAATGTCAAATCATTGCCCAAGAACCCAATCTACATTTCCTTTTCCTCTTTAATTTCCATTGACTTGGCTAAAAATTCAACATTTATAAATTATATACATATAAACAGAAAATGCATACATGATAGTATCAATAAAAATGCAAGAAAGGAACAAGAAAGTAGTATAATCCACAGTCCAATGTCCATATACCCAGAATAAATAGAAAAAACAATTTGATAACACAACTAAACGGGAGAATGGCGGACTTTGGCGGATGCATGGACGGACTGATTGAAGAAGAACATGGCGGGCTTCGGCGGAATAAATTGAACATTGAACTGTGAGAAGAAGAACGCGACGGACTTTGACGGATGGCGGTAAACAATTTCGGTCAAGAACTCCGGCGAATTCAAATTGGAAGAGAATCTAAAATGAAGAAACCGTGCACAAGTATAGAGTTTGGGAATTGGGTTCAATTTTGTCTAAATATCAAAGTGGGTGTGGCCCTGAGCAAATGGGCTACTGGGTTGGAGTCTGGAAGGTTTTCAATTGGGCTACTGGGTTGGAGGGTTTTCAAATGGGCTAAGTGTTGGTTAAAAATAAAAATACTCAAAAAACAAAAAAAGGAAAAAGAAAAAAAAAATCGTGGGGTCATTCGACCCCATGTGGGTCCGTCCTTGGTGATGAATACGGGGAAGAGTTTGAGTTGAAAAGTGGATAAAGCTTGCATGGGAAAAAATATGGAGTTAGAGTCGTTAATTTGTTTACCATTTTTTGAAAACTCTTTTTTCTTCATTTTTAACAAAAGATTCTCATAATAAAATATTTTGCATGTAAAACCAAAAAAAAAAAAAAAAAAAAAAAAAATTTAAAAAAAATAAAATAAAGAATTCTACTTTTTCATCATATATTCTTCAAAAAACTATTATTCTAATTTTTATTTTATTTTTTGAAAAACTTTTTTTAATCGGCGTCAAACTGGGACTACGGGTTGGATTTGCAATCAATTTATGGAAATAGTCTCTTGCAGTGGTTTTTCAATTGGATCGATCCTTCACGTTCTTTGATTTTCACTCGAGATCAATGACAAAATGGTATTGCTTCTTATGAATTTGTAGATACGACTCTGTATCAATAGTTGGACAATCAATTATTTTGAATTGAATTATTCGAGAAACTTGTGCTTTTTATTGATAATATTTTACCTAATTGAAATTTGGAGTTCACCAACATTAACTAAGGGGTTGCTTGACAAACCCATTTTTTTTTATTTTTTATTAAGTTGATGAAATATATAGTTGAAAAGTAAAAAAAATATCAAAGTTTTATCAAACGAATTACAGATAATTGTTTAATTTTCAACAAATTCAAATGATAAGATTTCATCTCAAAATTTGCTCACGTGACAACCAATTTAAACCCTTGTTTGAGACTCATTTTGAGGGGGGAAAATGCATTTTTGAATAGTAATTTTTTTTATTTTTTTTTATTTTGGAGAATGTGATTAAAAAATGAAGAAAAAGTTTTTAATATGCGTGTAATATTATTTTATTGAAAAATGTGTGATTAAAAATAAATTTTTTAAAAAATGAATTTTTGATAAAATGGAATTCAAGGGACTGAATATCATAAAATGAAAAAAAAGAAAAGAAAAAAAAGAACTGACTATGATAAATGTTAGGATATGATTATCTAATTTTAAATAAGGAGAAAAATTAAATTTAATATTTTTCACTTTGATAATTACAAAGTGCTATTTTGAAAGGTTGAACTTGAATTTAAAAAAAAAAAAATTATAAATGGGATAATTAAATAATTGTGAAAAGAAAATGGTGAGGGGGTGGGTGAAGAAACTGAGGGAAGGGGCGGATATATCAATGCGCAAACTAACAGACACCCAACTCACTCACGTTTATTTGTTTCTCTCAGCTATAAATCGATAAATTTCCATTCGAAAACTCTCATTGCTCTTAGATCTTCGTCCCATTTCATATCTTCGATACAATTGGAATTTAAATCTCCAATGGAGTCCGCCGCCGTTCTCCGCTCCTTCCATTGTCAGTCCTCTCTCTCTATACGCATTTTATTATATATTTGTTACTTCGAATCTCTGCTTTGCATTTATGATCTATGTCTTTAGACAGTAATATTGTTATTAAATGAGCTTTCCGTTTTATTTTTACTATACTATTGTTTTGATGACATTTATTGGCTACATAATAGTCTGGAAATTGAAAAATAAGACGGAATGTGCTACGTAGTTCCGATTTTATCATGTAGCTCATCAGTCATGCGAGTAATTTGAAATTTCATTTGGTCTTTTTGTTGTATTAATTCTGGACTCAGTTAGATGCAAACTGAAGGAAATAAATCTGAAAATGGTAATTACGGGGTTGTAAATGGTTTTAGATACCTTAATTATTCTGACCGGGTAACTTTGGGATTTTGATCTGCAAAGCGAGGTGATTCAGGTGAATATAGACTAACTAATTAAGAATATACAAATCAGTTAGTGTTAAGTTCACAAAAATTAGTAATTTGTGTTCTAATTTTTGTGAACCATTCAAGATAAATTTTAACTCTGGAATCCCGTCTGCTCTAAGCGGAATAACATAAACATCTCTACATTTTTACCTTAGTCCTTGTTCTTGCTCCATAAGTCTTGATTACTAATTTAAAGGTTTGCCAAACTGCTACCCGTCAGTATATTTACAAAACCTTTGGTTTTTAATATTTCCGTACACTTACAGGTTAATTTGTAGACTGTGTTACTCCAACTCTTCAAAATACATGGAGCACCATAGTAGAACATTGGACACTAGAATAAAAATACGACGCACTATTCTAATATTTTGAAATGATGATAAATTTTGAAAGCGCATTCAAATATGTAAGTTATTTCTAAAATACTACAACAACAAAAAGGTAAATCTTATTTTCAATAAATTTAGGATGTTCATTTTGCTTAACAACTATTTCAACCCCCGATGGGTTGCTCAATTGGTCGGGTCTTAGGTTTGCTCCTCAATAGTCACCAGTTCGAGTTCCCTCAGGGCCACTAAGGTGAGTATCCGGCCGTAAACTTCAGGCCTCGTGGAATTAGTCGAGGTGTGCGCAAGCTGACCCTGACATCCACGGTTATCAAAAAGAAAAAAAAATAGATTTGAGTATGAATTTGAACCTTTAATACTATAATATACTCTTTTTTCTGAGACAATGGAATGCAAACTTTTAAATGCTTGTAAGATAGTTATTCATGTCGACTAGTAACTGAAGTAGAACTAACCCTAGAAATGGTCCCCCCCCCCAATACCCAACCCCCAAATCTAACTCATCACCCAACCCAACCCAACAACCACCCACCACCCAACCCAACCAGCCTCGCCGGTCCCGCCGACGACCCAACCCCACCGGCCTCACGCCACAGATTTCCAGCCACACTGTTGAAAACCTCTATGCCGCCACTAGTGGGCCTTCAACCGGAAAACCACATCATGTTGCAGAGGACGACGAGCCACCGGAGAGTCATTGCAACATCATCAGTGAAGGGATTGGCGAAATCGCAGGTCCAGAGAAGGAGAAAAATAGGGTGGCTCACGCGTTCAACTTCCCGATTCGGCCAGCTCCGGCCCCATTCCTGCCACACGCGCCTGCCGATCGGCCTGTGCAGGCATTTCCGACGTCGGTGGGGGAGGCGCGTGGCGTCGGCGCAAACCTGCCGGCAACCCCCCAAATGCACTACGATGTCCTGAGGCCATCCAAACCATTGGTTTCACCATTAGCTGATCCGCCTGCACGATACATAGGGAGACAGATCTATGCAATGGGTCCTAAGACTTGTAGTTCACGGTTTACAATTGAGGCTAAGGAGTTTGTAGTGGTTGTTACCGATTCAGGCATTGTTAAGTTTTCAGAATGGGGACCGAAGGTATCAGACACAATTTGCATGGGTAGGTATGGTGCCGTTTGGATAGTGAATATGATGGATAAGCTGCGGGCGGCTAGTAACACGGTGGATTACGTCGCCAAGTTTAATGAGTCATCTCGAGCATTCTTGGCACAACGATGTGCCAACAGTGGTGGGAGGTTCGTGATGATAGCATAGTATGGGGAGAAGCGAAGAAGAGGAGTCATGATGGTGCCAGAAGGAGCGAATGGAGAGGGATGGATGGCAGTTTCACGCGTGTTTCAGGCAGTTATTGACTCATTTGTTGTTGGAGATAAGACTAAGCATCGAATAGCCGAAGCAAGGAGCCGAGTTGGGATGACGTATGCCGATATTACGGCAAACGTTCGAGAGTCAGAGAAGGCCAATCAGAGAGTGTTGTTGCATAAAGGAAGCGCTGTAAACAAGAGTTACGATTTTAATGCAGTCTTAAGGGCTCGTATACAAGCATTGAAAGGGGAATTGGATGAGTTGATTAAGATTGTAGATAATGGGACTATATAGGGGCCATCAGAAGGAGTTATCATTAGTAAGGGCACAATCTAAAGATAAACAGGCGGAGGATAAGGCGGAGGGAACAGAAAAGGGTAATATGGATTATATGATTGAGGCATACCGAGAGGGGGAGATGGGTATTACGAATCTGGATACGGAGACTTTGGAGGCAACAAATTGTCATACGGGTGAGGGCGGTTTGGGGGAAAGATCTAACTCGGTGATTGAGAATCAGCAATGTAGGATAGGTTCAGCGTCTATGGTAAGGAATACATACGGTAGGAGATCTTCTAAGGCGTCAAAGGAAGCGGGCGTGAGGGTTGAAAATGCGTTGGTGTTGTGGGTTGGTGGAGACGAGAAGGGGGACACGGACATTGATGTTGTACGGGTGGAGGAAAAGGGAGGACATGTTATTGCTCCTTTTGTTGAGAATATGGCGAAAGTTAGTGCTCTTGACGTTAAACCAAGACCATCAGATTGGGTGCTTCAAAAAATCCTTGAATTTAGTAAGATGGTAGGGGTGTCATGTGATGGGTATGAAAATAGACTTCTGCAACTATTTGATGAGTTGGAGGCGACTAGGGGATAAGAGATGGGTACATCAGGAGGTAAGACAAGAAGAAAGGGTGATCGTGAGCTTAAGCATCTAGAATGTTCGGTTAATTATGATGTCAAGGGAGGTGAGGCAAGGAGAGGTATGATGGGGAAGGATGACGAAATGTGTAGATGACTCCGAAAATTGTTAGTTGGTATGTGAGGGGGCTTAATGAAGCCTGGAAAAGACTGGGTGTTCGGAATCTTTTAAGGGGATGGAGGGCGGACCTTATATGTCTACAAGAAACTAAGTTGGAGGTCATTTCGAGGGCTGTTGTGAGTAGCCTATGGGGGGACATGTGGGGTATCAGTATGTTGGATCATCAAGGGCGTCGGGGGGAGTGTTGGTGATGTGGGATACCAGAGTTTTTGTCATGGAGGAGGTTAGTGAGGGGATTTTCTCGCTATCATTTTCGTTCAGAAATATTGGGGATAACTTCCGTTGGATGTTTATTGGAGTTTATGGGCCTACGTTAGAAGAGGGTAGAGGTAGATCGTGGGATGAATTGGCTGGGATGATGAGTTGGTGGAACCTCCCAACGTGTATTGGAGGAGATTTTAACGTCGTCCGATTTCCTACTGAGAGGTCCACTGGAGGGAGAGTGACGGGGGCGATGGAGGATTTTTCTGATTTTATTAGAGGTACCATGCTGGTGGATCTACCTTTGATCGGGGGAGATTTTACTTGGTCTTCCAACCGAGACCAACCTGTCTTATCTAGAATAGATCGGTTTTTGGTGTGTGGAGAGTGGGAGGCTAAATATCCTGAGGTCACGTAGAGGAGACTGGGGAGGTTGTATTCAGATCATTTTCCTATTTCATTGTCTGGGGATGCAAGGCGAGGGGAAAGAAGACCCTTTAGGTTCGAGAAGATGTGGTTTAAAGTGGAAGGTTTTGGGGAACGAGTACGGAACTGGTGGGCATCCTATGAGTTTAGGGGGTCTCCTAGTCATGTTTTGGATCGGAAATTGAAGGCTTTGAAAGAGGATCTTAAGAGGTGGAATGAGGAGGCGGTGAGAGACGTCAGACTTAGAGGAGTTGGATGGGAGGGAGGAAATTGGAGGTTTGACAGGGGAAGATAGGGCAAGACGTGAAGAAATTAGGGAAGAGTTGGAAAGGTTGGTGGAGATGGAGGAGATTGCTTGGCTTCAGAGATCCAGGGTCAAGTGGTTGAAAGAGGGGGACGGATGCACTAAATTCGTCCATAATGTTGCCAACTCCAACAGACGCAACAATTTTATCACTATGTTAGAGATGGATGGGGTTACTTATAAGGAGCCACAGGAGATTAGGACCATATAGTAAGCTTTTATCAGAATCTTTACTGAGAGTAGTTGGACTGGAGGCCAGTATTGGATGGATTGGACTTCTCTACTATTAATGAGGAGGATGCCATTTGGTTAGAGAGATCGTTTGGGGAGGATGAAGTTAGGAAGATGGTGCTTAGCATGAATGATGATAAAGCCCCGGTACCAGATGGATTCTCGTTCTCTTTCTACAAGGGTTGTTGGGAAGTGGTGCGATCTGACATTATGGACTTTTATTGTGCTTATTCCGAAAAAGTCGGGAGCGACAGATATTAAGGATTTTCGTCCTATTAGCTTAGTGAGTGGGGTTTACAAGATTATTTCGAAGA
The DNA here is from genome assembly GCA_019097785.1 of Fraxinus excelsior. Taxonomy (NCBI): domain Eukaryota; kingdom Viridiplantae; phylum Streptophyta; class Magnoliopsida; order Lamiales; family Oleaceae; genus Fraxinus; species Fraxinus excelsior. The sequence continues at coordinate 27,207,131 of CM032629.1, forward strand.
TTTTGGCGAATAGATTAAAGGAGGTGCTGGGTAAGGTGGTGTCTAAATTTCAGAATGCTTTTGTCAAAGGTCGATAGATATTGGATTCCGTACTTATTGCTAGTGAATGCATTGATTCCAGAATGCGACTAAAGGTTCTAGGAATGTTATGCAAGCTTGACATCCAGAAAGCCTATGATCACGTTAACTAGGGTTTCGTGTTGTATATGCTCCAGCAATGTGGCTTTGGGGAGAAGTGGTGCCAGTGGATCCAATTTTGTATTTCTACGGTTTCTTTCTCAGTCATGGTGTATGGTACTCCGGAGGGTTATTTTCGTAGTAGTAGAGGACTGAGGTAAGGAGATCCTCTGTCTCCTCTGCTGTTTGTTATTGTTATGGAAGCCCTAAGCAAGATGCTTGAGAAGGCAGTGGGCCAAAGCCTATTAAAGGGGCTTTGGTATTGAGTTGTTGCAGGTTTCTCATTTACTATTCGCAGATGATACGTTGATTTTCTGTGACGCAGATGCAGATCAGTTCAGAAACCTGCGTCGCCTACTCTAGTGCTTTGAAGCTGTCTCTGGATTGAGAATCAATTTGGGAAAATCTGAGGCTATCACTGTGGGAGAGGTTGATAATGTGGAGGAGTTGGCTGCGATTATGGGCTGTAGGGTGGCGCAATTGCCTATGACATATCTTGGGCTTCCTCTAGGAGCTCGGTTTAAAAGCACACAGATTTGGAATGGTATTATTGAAAGGGTGGAGAGAAGACTTGCGGGTTGGAAGAGTATGTACCTCTCAAAGGGAGGGCGCCTTACTCTCATAAAATCCACTTTGTCGAATCTCCCTACTTATTTCATGTCACTGTTTCCCATTCCTAGCGCAGTGGCAAAAAAAATTAGAGAGGATCCAAAGGGAGTTTCTTTGGGGAGGCTTAGGGGAGGAGAGGAAATTACATTTGGTTAATTGGCGAGTTGTTTGTTCTCCTATTAGATCTGGTGGTCTCGGATTGAGAAGTCTTGTATTGTTTAACAAGGCTTTGTTGGGCAAGTGGCTTTGGCGATTCGGAGTAGAGAGGGAGAGCTTTTGGAGAGAAATCATAGGGGCTAAATATGGCGTCATGGAGGGGCGTTGGTGTTCAGGTGAGAGGCGTAGCTCCTATAGGGCGAGTTTGTGGCGGTATATTCGGCGAGGATTGAATGACTTTCGGGACAAATTGACTTTTATTGTGGGGAATGGTAGCTCCATCAGTTTTTGGGATGATTGTTGGTGTGGTCATCAACCGCTCAAATTGAGTTTCCCTTCTTTATACTGAATTGCGTTGGAACCGTCTGTCATGGTGTATGATGTTTTAGAATCCCATAATGGGAGCTCCAGTTGGAACATTGCTTTTGGTCGGGGTTTGCAGGACTGGGAGTTGGAGGACTATGCACTGTTTTTGACATCCCTTTATGAGGTTCATATAAGGGTTGGAGAGGGTGACTGCAGTAGGTGAAAACTGACACGTGATGGTATCTTCTCAGTCTGCACCTATTTTAGATCCTTATTGGGTATTGAAGAGAGTTCGTTTCCTTGGAAGATGGTTTGGAAATGCAAATTGCCCCCTCGTGTGGCATTTTTACTTTGGACGGCGGTTAGAGGACAAATACTAACGGTGGACAATCTTCATACTAGGGGCTTCTATATTACCGAGTGGTGCTATATGTGTAAGAGGGATGGGGAGACGATTGACCACCTGTTTCTTCACTGTGAGATCGCTCGCCTACTGTGGAATGATATTTTGGCGTCACAAAACATGGATTGGGTATTGCCAAGGAGCCTGGAGGACCTGCTAAAGGCATGGAGGAGGAAGTTGCGAGATAAGGATAGTAAACTTGTTTGGGACCTTATTTCGGGGTGCATCATATGGTGCTTGTGGAGAGAAAGAAACAACTGTTGTTTCGAAGACCAATCACGGACCACAGCGCAGATTAGGAAATTGTTTTATCTGACATTGTATACTTGGTTTAATACTGCGGCTATTAGGCATACGGATGGGCTGTTTAATTTCATATCGTTTTTTTCTGAACTAAAATGATTGTACACCCCCCGTGTATTATGCATTGATTTATAAAATTCTAATTACCTTTCAAAAAAAAAAAAAACCTTAGTTATCCTTGTGTAAAAACTACTCAACTTTATACAAAAGGTGAAGCTTAATGACTATTGTTGTCTTTCAGATTCTGTCAGCACAAGTTCTTATCTGAAATCTGTACTTGAACGACCTGGCACAATTACCATGAATAATGCAGCCCTTTCTAACCAAAATAAATTGCCTTCCTATGGTGGAAAGTACATATCATTTACAAATAAACGGGGTGCAATACCTGTAACATGTGTGAAGGCCTCTGAAAGCACTGTGGCATCAAAATCAAGTGGTGAGTTGTTGATTCTCTGTGTTGATAAACTGGGATAAGAAATATCCGCCTTAATGGTCTTGCTTTTACTGTTGTTATGGAACTGTAAACAGAAGTTTAGCTTTTCTTATTATATTATGCAAATTCAGGTGATCCTAATGGAGCTATTTTGTCAGATAGTTATCAAAATGGATTTGTGGAGAAGAAACCGTTGCAGGCAACATTCCCCAAGGGTTTTGAGGTGTCTTTTTGGATATATATTTTCCATTTACCTTTTATCAGCCTGATGTGTGTGCTTTATTTATTTTTAGAGTGTGTTTGAGCTACATTATTTTGGAATAGTATATTGATGGAGAATGTGTGGTTGAAAAAGAAGGAAAAATCATTGATGTGATGAAAAATATTATTTTATTGAAGAATGTGTGGTTGAAAATGAGTAGAAGAATGAAAATGAAAATTTTAATGTAGATCAAAGATGGGCTTATTTTTATATTTTTGCATCATCTTTATAATCCTAAAAGAAGCAACTAGTCTCTTGATAATTTTTTCTCCAATCTCGAGCAGTGTTCTCCAAGTAGATATATATTTCAATTGTTGAAGACATTGCTCCTATAGACAAGGGCGGAGCCAGCCGTTTGAAGTTGGGGGTTCCAGAATTAAAGATATAGAGATGAAGGGATGGGAGGCCATAGGAATTTTTTTTTTCTTTTTTTGGATACCTTATTAACAAAAAAAAACTAAAAAACATATAAAAGAAAGTATCAATATTTAATTTATCAAAATCATACCTTATTACAAGTGTTCCTTCGAGTTCTCATACTTTGAAGATGGAAATGAAAAATGAAATTAGTAGGGTTTAATATTTTTATTCAATTTGATGACAAAATAGTAATGGTAAATAAAAAAAGAAAAAAAAATTTTAAAATAAAAAAAAGTCCCCCCAAGACCCCCCTAGCTCCGCCAGTGCCTATAGATATGGTTGAAATACTAGTATTTTCTTTTGAATCTCATAACTTGGATATCTAAGTATTAAACGAAAACGTTAAATGGGCATAAATTTTCTATCTGCCACGATTTTTGGAACAAAGTTCAGAAAATGATGTTTTGGTGTTTTAGACAATATGGTTTTGGAGTTGAAGTATGGAAGGGTTACAAATTTTCACTTGGAACTGGATAAAATTGCATCTCATATCAACAATCAAATCTTGGTCAAGGCAAGAATATAACATTGAAACTTCTAGGAATTTTATTCATTGAATTTGAAGTGTTTTGGAATACCACGAGGTAAAGCACAAAATTCACTCAAGTAGAGAATTTATGAAAGTTATTTTATACCCACAATATACTATTTTCCCTTAGTTCTGGTGTTTCTATGATAATCATATGAGGATGATTTTTTTATCTGTCAAAATAAGAATACGTTTATTTGAAAGTAGCCACACATATTTGCATTCCATGGTGATGTTGCATCAACTTTCATTATTGAGAAATTCATTAACTTTTTGGTATTATGGCTCCACAAAAATGTGTTTCTTTATTGATCTCTCTTTACCTAGTTGTCATTATGCCTGAATTTATGCATGCAAGAAAAAACGTTGGTTTGTGGAAATTTCATAGTTGTAAATACCCTTCCTTGCGTTCTAATTCTGAATGTCCTAGTACTAGTGATAAGGGTGACATATTCTTTTATTGTTCGTTGAAACATGACAAACACACTTGTTTGATATATGTCAGGCACTGCTCACAGAAGTCTGTGAGGAGACAAAAGTCGCAGAGCTGAAAGTTAAGGTGAATCTATTTCTCCGTCAAAACCTTAGCAATTTGTTTGCATTTATTGAATGTGTTTTGTTTGGTCATTCAGGAAATGTTGAACTTTAGAGCATACGCCAACAAGTAGATTTGAAATGTTTGAGGACAAACTAAGAGAGACGATTTAGGTAGTTGGGGCTTGTATTGTGCCAAACAAACTTGAGTGATAGAATTTAAGTTGAACATGATAGAAGTGGTAGAGATTGCCCAAACTTAACTTGGCCTGTTATGGTTGTGAAGGATTAAGTTGAATTGGATCTTCTAGTTGACACAGTGATAAACCACATTGAATGGTGAAAAATGTTTCACGTAACCAACCTCAAATTTATCGGGAACCTGCACTTAGTTGTCATTATGATTCTAATCTATAGAGCTTGTCTTACCTGCATTATAAAGAATCCAAATATTATGTTGATGAACTTGTTAGGAAGTAGAGAAAGAGGGATAAATTTTTTATCAGTGAACCATATATCTGGAAGACTTTTTAAAGGTTAGTCAAGTGAGTTTAATCATAAATGAAGCAACAAAACAGTGTGCATGAGTTGTCTAAAAATGTTTATTATCAACATATTGGTGAGCTACACTTCGTAATAATGCAGATGTCAATTCTCAGTGCCTTGCTATTATTGATTGTCGCCAAGTAGGTTCATCTGTATCACGGCTTTATTTGACGTATCAAAACAAGCATCAAAATTCTGTACATTAGCTTGTTTGGGGGTGGTCCACAAGAAATGACAAGGTTATGGTCATTGTTTCACATGGTGCTTGCTTCATATCATTAAATTACCCACATGTGAAGTCCAACTTGAGTTGTTAACCTTGATGTAATAATAGTTCTGAAATTGCAAGATAACATCACAAACACTTTCTGACCATCCCAATGTAATGTTTGGAAGTTCATGTTTTTGTGGATGTTTCTTTGTAACAGTTTGGAGGCTTTCAAATGCATGTGAAGAGGAATATTGCGACCGCACCAATTCCTGCACCAATTGTTTCACCCACATCTGCACCACCTGTTCCAACTAAACCAATGAATGAATCAGCTCCTGTTGCTTCTCTACCATCACCACCCAAGTCTTCTGCAGAAAAGATTAGTCCATTTACTAATGTTTCTTCGGATAAGGCAAAAAAGTTGGCAGCACTGGAGGCTTCTGGATCAAGTGGCTATGTTATAGTATCATCTCCACAGGTATGAATAGCATGTCCTCTTATTGCTATTTATATGTGATGAAATGCTTTTAGTATCTCTTTTGAAATTCCCTTTTTAGGTTGGTTCATTCCGAAGGGCCAAGACTTTGAAAGGAAAGAAGCAACCTCCTGCTTGTAAAGAGGTATTGCCTTACCAAGAGATTCTGCCTTCGCGTTTTTCTTCCTTTCTTGTTTTATTTTTTGGGTGGAGGCATATAACACTTCTTGGGCCACTTTTTTCCTTTATAGATTATAGAAGCCTGTTCCAATTACTGCATTCTTTATTTCAAACATTCAGCATGTCCAAGCACTCGAAACAGCCAATACTGAATGTTGGGAGCAATTGTCTCAGAAAATGATTTTTTGTTCAGGAATATTCAGGCTCTTTTTACTCTAGCTGCTTGTTTGAGCCCCATTTTCTTGCCAAAAATGCATTTTGTTATAGTGATTTGACGGAGGATGTGTGGTTAAAAATTAAGGAAAGTTTTGGATTTGCGTATAATATTATTTTATTGAAGAATGTGTGGTTGAAAATAAGAGAGAAAAATGAATTTTGAAATTAATGGGGACCAAACAAGTATTAGTTGTGAAAATTCGTAATATCTTCCAACACAACCTCCTGGCCCCCCAAAAGAAACACACACCATCTATTTTAGTTGATCATGATTCACCTCTGTACTTTCATCTTTCAGCAATAAGGTGGATGGTGTTTCTTTATGCATCAGTTTTCGTTGACTATTTAAACAATGGTGTCTTATGGTAGCATTGTAAATTGCTCACTGCTAAAATATAATATACCTCTTCATGGTATGGTACTCAAATTGGCGTAGTGATTTAAAGTACCTTTGCTTATGCACAGGGTGATGTTATCAAAGAGGGACAAATAGTAGGCTTTTTGGATCAGTTTGGCACAGAACTTCCAGTCAGAGTGAGTCTCTGTTTCAACTTTCAAGTTTCTTCTAATATAACTCTGCTTTCATTATGATCCGCTTATGATTTTTTTCTCCTTTCATCTTGGTCTGGAAATTGTATCTGAGCAGTCAGATGTGTCTGGAGAAGTCTTGAAGCTCCTTTATGACGATGGTGGTATGATGTCATCAATATTTATTTTTATGAATGTGCTATCATGTTAGATTTTCGGTATTCTGTTTTCATGAACCCCACTCTAGAAAAACTTGATAAGAACAGGATTCGACGCGTTATACTTCATAGTATATTTCCCTAAAAAGAAGAAAATACCGGTCAATACAAAAAAATAAACACCCTAATAAATTTTTTCCTTGCTTCATGTTTTTGATTCTACAATTATGAGTTTTCACAAAATTTCTTTTAATTAAGAAGATTATGTAGTTCTTCGAATTCTTAAAAAAAAAAAAAATTTATTGATTAAATTTTTATTATTCATGTGTTATTTAATCTTCAGAATTGATTGAAAATTATTGAGATTTACTTTTAAACGGGCTTGGCTAAGAGAAATGAGAATTATTTAATTTAGGAGACTCCGTCTACATATATGAATACCAGGATTGTAGGAGATTTACTGAACCACAATGCTTGTATCTATTAAATTAATTCAAGCTAGATTCATTTCCCGGTGTGTCAAATATATATTTCTTTTATTTCGATTGTTATCTGGCAAAAATCAGTCTACAAGGAAGAAATGTTAATCTTTAGACAAAACATTCTATAAATTTTAAAATTAAACGGTTAATCAAGGACCCACCTGCTGGGAAAAGTCATTTGCTACTTCATTAGACTCAGTGGTTCGAATTGTGTTGTTTGAAGAAATTGCTTCATGGTGCTTTTCAAACATGTTCTGATATTCATCTATTTCTATGGTAATGTCAGAAATCAGAATATACGCCAGTGAACAAATAATCTTGATTCAAAATTAGATGATGTTGGAACATATGAAATGCAATCACTATTGATCTTTATATTTTCTTTCTCAGTATTTGATTTGTTCTCCTCTTTTTTTCTCATTCCGTTTTAAGTTTAATGCATACAACTAATATCAGTTTGATTATATGTACATCATCTTAAACAGTATGTTTTAACTTTTCAATGGTTGGTAATATGTATGGTTTCAAATGTCAATTCTAGCACATCAAGCTACTTGTCCATAAAGTCTCTGATGTCTTCTGCCTTTCGTCTTGAATCCCATGTGATCTTATGAACTTTCGAGTCAGTTCACGCCTCTCTTCCCTGCTTGCTACAATTACAAATTGCGCGAGTTATTCATCTTAAGGAAGGGAAAGCCATGACTTGAATGAATTATATGCTCATTACTTATTTGTGTGAACTTTTTAAGTTTGCTGAATGTGTATGCTTATTGCTTAGATTGTACTTTATTTTTGCTTGCTTTGTACATTTACAGAAGCTGTTGGTTATGGAGATCCCCTGGTAGCTGTCTTGCCATCATTTCATGGTATCAAATAAATTAACCTGAAGCATTGGCTTTCATTAGAATTTATGGAGATTATTAAGCTTCCTTTTTTAATTCTCTTCATCTTATTGAGCTATTTCCCTGTAATTTGGGGGCCCTTTTGTAGCTGATTGGTGTGAACTTGTTATTGTTTGTCGGTTGATTTGGATTTAGAGGGAAATGATTTTGTATGGTAAAATAACTACCCCCACCCCCACCCCTCAACCCCCAATAATAATAAATAAATAAAAATTAAAATATCTTCAATATTTAAGGAACTAATAAATCCATACAAATTTTGATAGAAACCAATCTAACTAAGTTTTGACATTTGATATCTATGGACCTTTTTTTGGTAATAAATTAGATAAGATTGGAGAGAGTATCAGCTGCATGTGAAAATTTATAATTTGTTCCTCTTTTCATTCCGACTCATTTTTTTTTATATTTTACTAGTTGTATGCCTGTGCAATGCACGGGCTGTGGTATTTTTTCGGTAAAGTTAACTTATATAAAAATTTAACGAAAACTTAAAATAATTCTAAAACTTGAGTAACTATATATCTAACAAAATAATGAATTGTAAATTTCATAATGATGTAAGTAAGGTTGTGAGGGGAGATGAGGAGTGAGTGTACCTCCTCGAGTTTCGGGGTAACAGTCGACAAGGTATTCACGTTCAACTTGTCCGATTGAGTCGCGGGGGTTGAGGGGGCAGTGTCCCTCGTGGGGCTTGAGGGCAACGTCCTCGAAAAGATTTTTGATTTTCATGTATGTATGGAATTGAATATTTTCTAATATTTTGAATTAAATTATTAATAAGTGAAATTGTATTTATAATTTGTCTAAAATCTAAATAAATAGATTTTTTGGCAAAAGAAAAAATAAGAAATGAAAAAAAGGCGTAGGTGTGGAGACACGGAATAAATCTTGATTTTCATATATATATGAAATTGAATATTTTCTAATATTTTTGAATTAATTTATTAATAAGTGAAATTGTATTTATACTTTTTGTATAAAATGTAAATAAGTAGGTTTTTTCACAAAAAAAATAAGAAATGAAAAAAAATGCATAGATGCGAGACACGGAATAAAGTGATTTGAATGAAGTGTTTTTTGAATTTTGATTGGTGGAATTGTGTGATTTTGTGCTGTGAGCTTTAACTCGACATTTTATTTTTGCTCAATTTTTTTCTTCAATTGTAACTCTTGGATTTGAAAAGTAAATGGTGGTGCAAGTGTTAATTGCTGATTGGAAAAATTGATGAGTGTTTGCCATAACAATAATCAAGTTATAGGTTGTTAGCTTAAGAATTTGTGGTGATTTGATGAACTGAGATTTTTGATAGGGTTGTGCTGTCTGGGATTATCCTCTATGGAATATGTGTTTGATATTTTAGGAGATTTACTTGATATTAGACATTTACAAATGAAAGAGAGAAAAAAAAAACCAATGTGAAATTGTGAACGGTATGAACATGAGCTCCTCATCATCAGCTCTGCATTATGCGGAGTTGCTTTGGTTACTTCGCATAATGCGGAGTACTCTTTTCTGCTATTTCTAACATGGAAAAGAGAACAAGGTGTGCTACACATTGATGCTAACAGTACATCAAGAGGATCCTAAAACAGATATTAGTCTGAAAGACAAATGATAGTTAAGCAAGCAACTCACAGATGAATGATGCGCTATTTTCATTGTTTCCTTATATTAAGTCCAATGCAATTGAATAATAAGTTGGAAAGAATAAAAGGCACAACAAAAGTCATATATTATTAGAAAAAGATTATCAAAATTGTGATGTTGTTGAAACTTACATGGCGCAGAAACATACGGCTGGTAAAGATCAACTTATGAATGAACACATTATCAATATCATTTTATAACTGATTCCCCTAATTTATGAACGTTATCTTCTTAGCATCTTCTATATCGTTTGTTCTTTGAGAGGAGATGAATAAACTGCCCTTTTTCCTGATGTCTTACAATTTCGTGAACTTCAGACAGCTTTCCTGCATGTCATAAATAACTGACTAATCATGAGAAAATTTGGATTACAACCTTTTGATTCCATCTCAACATCAAGCGAGCCTCTTCAAACTTCTGAACCATACATAGCCCTCGGGTTATGGAATTATAAGTAAACACATTTGGTAATTGCCCCTTGCGGATCATCTCTATAAACATCTCCCAAACCTTATCAATCTCACCCAACACAACATAACCAGTTATCATGACAGTATAACAGACAACATCCGGTATGCACCCATGCTTTATCATTTCATTAAAGAAATACTGGCAGGCATCCATATTGCCAGCCCGACTGAGTCCGTCTATTAATGTGGTGAAGTGGAGAATGCTTGGATCAATACCACTTCATTCATGTGATTCGCAAGATTAATTGTTGCCACAGGCTTGCCCATTTTACCGAGAACGTGGAGTAGGAGTCTGAATGTATAAAAATCAGGGAAAAATCCACTCCTTCCCATTTCATCAAGTAATCTGTGAAACTGATTTAGCTTCCCCAACCTAAACTTTGCAGACATAATAATATTACAAGTTAACATGTCCGAGGAATAACCTTCTACTAATACCAAGCAGTCTGTGTCTCTGCATTATACAGAGACATCAAACCATGTCTCCGCAAGACAGAAACTAAAAAAAAAAATTATGTTCAGACACTTTTAAAAAAAAATTTATGCGTCAAGCCATGTCTCCGCACAGAAACAAAAAAAAAAATTATGCCCAAAAACTTTAAAAAAAAAATATTATGCGGGTCTCCACATCATTCGGAGACACCAAGCCATGTCTCCGCATAATTCAGTGGAGACACCAAGCATGAACATAAATTTTTTTTTTAAGTTTTCAACTCCGCATTATGCGGAGACACGGCTTGGTGGAAATGCGGAGGACACGGTGTCTCTGCATAATGTGGAGACAGAAACTAAGGACATAATTTTTTTTAAAGTTTCTGTCTCCACATTATGCGGAGACACAATTTTTTTTTTGAAGTTTCTGTCTCCGCATTATGCGGAGCAAATTTTTTTTTTTTTTTTTTTCCGCAGATTGTTTACATTCTTTTTTTACCCTAATACAGTTCTCAAAAAACAATTTTCTATTGTTTTTGGGACTATCCCCTACATTTTCTTTTTGCAATTAAAATATTAATTCATCCACAAAAGATAATTTCTATTGCACTTACAAACTTATATGATTACAAAAGTCATCTAGTGTCTCCGCATAATGCGGAGCTTGATATCTTCAATTTTGACTACCTCTCCCTTTTGTGCTTGCATGGGAACTTGTATGTTAGAAGGTTTTCAAGCAAGAATTTTTTTTTTAAAAAAAGAGCGAGAATAAGAGGTGAAGATTAAAAAAAAAAAAAAAAAAAAAATTCTTGCTCCGCATTATGTGGAGACACCAAGTACGAACATAATTTTTTTTTTTTTTTCAAGTTTTCGTCTCCGCATTATGCAGAGACACGACCTAGTGGAAATGCGGAGGACACGGTTTCTCCGCATAATGCGGAGACATCAAGCAAGGACATAATTGTTTTTAAAGTTTCTGTCTCCGCATTATGCGGAGACACGGCTTGGTGTCTCCACATTAAGCAGAGACAAATTTTTATTTTTTTTGAAGTTTCTGTCTTCGCATTATGCGGAGCAAATTTGTTTTTTTTCCGCAGATAGTTTACATTCTTTTTTTACCTCAATACAGTTCTCAAAAAACAATTTTCTATTGTTTTTGGGACTATCACCCACATTTTTTTTGTTGCAAATAAAATGTTAATTCATCCACAAAAGATAATTTCTATTGCACTTACAAACTTATATGATTACAAAGGTTACCTAGTGTCTCCACATAATGCGGAGTTTGATGTCTTCAATTTTGACTACGTCCCCTTTTTGTGCTTACATGGGAACATGTGTGTTAGAAGGTTTTCAAGCAAGAAAATTTAAAAAAAAAATTCATTGCTCCGCATTATGTGGAGACACCTAGCCATGTCTCCGCATAATGTGGAGACACCAAGTCATGTTTCCGCATAATGCGGAGACGAAACTTAAAAAAAAAATTATGTTGGAGACACCAAGCAGTCCGTGTGCGGAGACACCAAGCCATGTATCCACACGGAAACTAAAAAAAATTATATCCAGAAACTTAAAAAAAAAAAATTATGCGTGTCTCCGCATAATGCGGAGACAGAAACTTAAAAAAAAATTATGTCGAAAATACCAAGCAGTTCGTGTCTCTGCATAACCATGTCTTCGCAAGACAGAAACTAAAAAAAATTATGTCCAGGTATTTTTAAAAAATAATTGTGTGCCAAGCCATGTCTCCACACAGAAATTAAAAAAAAAATTATGGCCAAAAACTTTTTTTAAAAAAATATTATACGAAGACACCAAACAATGTCTTTGCATAATTCGGTGGAGACATCAAGCATGGACATATTTTTTTTTTAAAGTTTTCGTCTCCGCATTATACGGAGACACGGCTTGGTGGAAATGCGGAGACATCAAGCAAGGACATAATTTCTTTTTAAGTTCATGTCTCCACATTATAAAGAGACACAACTTGGTGTCTCCGCTTAACAATTTTTTTTTGAAGATTCTGTCTCCACATTATACGAAAACACGGCTTGGCGTCTCCGCATAATGCGGAGCTTGATGTCTTCAATTTTGACTACCTCTCCCTTTTGTGCTTGCATAGGAACCTGTGTGGTAGAAGGTTTTCAAGAAAGAAAAAAAAAAGAGAGAATAAAAGGTAAAGATTAAAAACAAAAAAGAAATTCCATGCTCCGCATTTTTTCCCCCATTTTGTTTACATTCTTTTTTTACCCCAATACAGTTCTCAAAAAACAATTATCTATTGTTTTTGGGACTATCAAACTCCTGCCCAAAAAAGATCAACCTTGTCTGAATCAAATTCCTCTTCTTTGCTTAATAATGAATAGAGCTGTAGGTTAAATGGTGCTTCTGACCTCCATTCATCACATTATGTCATAGAATAAGATTGTTATCTCTGCTCAAAAACTTTGAAAAGATAGGAACCGCTAAAATATTCCGAAGTCAAACTGCACTTACCACCTTAATTCAATAAAACAGCTTCAAATATGAATATAAAATGAAGAATGAAGGTAATATATCAAGATCTGAGCATCATGACATGTTCAAATGCAGTACAAAAGCAAGAAAGTGGGAATATCAACAAATGTTATCATCCTCAAAATGTAATAATATTTATGAAAAATAGAAAGCCGAATACTAACTATGAGAAAGTCAAGAATCCCAATTGAACAACTTAGATTTAACGAGGCTACATTTGTGAGCATTTGGAACCTCAAAATTCAAATTCAAAATAATTACTTTCTCGTTAAAAAATGACGTTTTCAGAATCTTAATTTGTGACCCCAAATCCGTGACAAAAAATATTGCATAAGTCAACTAAAAATGATGTTGAAAATCACCATCTATTTAAACATATCAGAAATCCAAGAGGCATATAAGAAATTGAACCAGAAAAATTTACTGTAAACTAAAACCAAAAGAATCAAAGCTTTCAATAAGAGATTATGTATGTAAGTCTACCAATACCATATATTCATGAGTGTATATGAGTTAAATTTAATCACTACATTTAATAGCAGATTTGTTTCTCAAGAGGAGCCAATATAAGGAAAAGAAGATACAAGCAGTTTGTTCTTTGAGAATAATGGATGTTAAATGGTTTGTGTAACAGAACAAGAACATTAATGGGAACACTATTTGTTATGTTTCCCTGCAAAATAATGTGGAGTTGTTCCGCATTATGCGTAAGTTCTTTTATGTCTTTATTTCTTTACTAGTTGGTGGTATAAAATTAAAATTACTAATTTTCAATAGCTGAAAAAAATTTAAAACATTGTTGTTTGTCAAAAAAAGCTCATTGATAATTTTATCTGTCATTTTGTCTTATATTCTAGCCATTAGTCAAACCTCGTTTTTCGCATGTTGATTTATATTTTTCAACAAAAAAAAAACATGAAATTAGAAAGATCACTGTATATTTCACTACAACATTAAAATTTAGAAAGAAGACAATAAAAATCTAGTCTTTTCCTTCCCCATTCAAGGTCGCACAAAAATGGAAAATTCAGCGCAACACCATTGATAGAATGCTATTTTTGAAAAATGTTAAACACGAAACACAGTGAAAAAAGTCGTTTAGATTTTGTATAAATATTTTTAATTTTAATTCAAACCCTATCACTTGTTAATTTTTTATATTATAAGGGTTAAAACTATAAATCAAGTTAATTTTTACTTGAAGCTCGCAACAAACGCGGAACTATTTCCTCTCCACATTATGCGGAGACACCAAGCCGATTATGCGGAGCAAATCAGTTTTTAATTTTTTCCTTTTTTTTTGTTTATGTTCTTCAATTTTTTTACATTTTTTTAACGGGCTAACACTAATTTATTTTAACCTAATATATAATTAGAAATGTGAAATTGAATATTTATTTTACAATTGATATATATGGGAAAAAAGATATTTTTCTCTAATACAATAACATGATTGCAAAATATCAATTAGTTAACAAAAAAATAAGAAATGAAAAAAAAGGCGCTGTGCGGAGACACAGAATAAATTTTGATTTTCATGTATGTATGAAGTTGAATATGTTCTAATGTTTTGGAATTAAATTATTAATAAGTGAAATTGTATTTATAGTTTGTGTAAAATGTAAATAAGTAGATTTTTTGGCAAAAAAATAAGAAATGAAAAAAGGTGCGGTGCTGAGACACGGAATAAATTTTGATTTTCATGTATGTATGGAGTTCAATATGTTCTAATGTTTTTGAATTAAATTATTAATAAGTAAAACTGTATTTATAGTTTGTGTAAAATGTAAATAAGTAGATTTTTTGGCCAAAAAAAAAGAAATAAAAAAGGCGCTGGAGTGGAAACACGGAAGAAATTTTGAATTTATTAAATGTATGTATGAAATGAGTTTTTATAAAATATAAATAATTAGAATTGTTGGCAAAAAAAAAAAAAAGAAATAAAAATAAGGCGCGGATGCGGAGACATGGAAGAAATTTTAAATTTATTATATGTATGTATGGAATGAGTTTTTGTAAAATGTAAATAAGTAGAATTTTTAACCAAAAAAAAGAAATAAAAAATGTGCGGGTGCGGAGACAGAATAAATTTTGAATTTATTATATGTATATGTATGGAATGAGTTTGTGTAAAATATAAATAAGTAGAATTTTTAGCAAAAAAAAGGAAATAAAAAAATGTGCGGGTACGAAGAGACGGAAGTAATTTTGAATTATGTAGAGACACCAAACCATGTCTCCGCAAGACAGAAATTAAAAAAAATTACGTCCAGAAACTTTAAAAAAAAAATTATGTGTCTCTACATAATTTGTAATAGTACAATAATTTCTAACATAAATATTCTATCACATTTCTAATTTTATATTACGTTGAAATATATTAGTGTTAGTACGTCAAAAAAAAATGTAAAAAAAAAAACCTAAGAATGTTAGGAAAAAAAATAATGACACAAAAGTTAGAGATCCGCATGTCCACAGAGGTCTAACTCTGCATAATGCGGAGCTGGTGCTCCGCATTTCTGCGCAGCACTAACTCCGCATAATGCGGAGCGCTGTTTTCTCTCTTTCATTCATTAAAAAGAAGGTAAAAAAAATATGAGTGCTATATTTTTAGGGAATTTTCTAGAGGAACATACATGCATGTCAACAAACAAATAATTATATATACAATAATCCCATAAGAAACTACTACTTCTCTAAGATCACATCGAATGGGTGAGGTAATTATTTCCTCCTAATTTTCATGAAGATTTGTAAATTCAAATTCATAAAAAAGACATTCAAAATTTTAAATCACAAGATTATAATGAATGAAATTGGATTGGTTTGAGAAGTTCAGGAAAGAAGAAAATATTTAAATATTTAAACTCGAATTTTATGAATTAATAACACAATACAGTAGTAGGTAAGAACAATGCAAAAGGAAGTCTATGGGATGTAGTATTCTCTAACATCAGAACTCAAATTGCTGAGAAGCTATATGCATTCTCAAAGTCCTTTTTGCTATCTTCAGTCAATGAATTGTAGACAACCAGCATACCCTGTCACAAAATACAACATAAAAAATGAATTAGGAGATACATCAAGCACAAAAAGTAGTGGAAATGATCAAATGAAGTACGCAATAACGGAAATATAATAAGTCTAGATAAAGTGGGACGAAAAACTTGTGCTACTAAAACTAACGTTTATTCATATGGTCCAAGAAATAATTCCTATTATTCATTCCACAATGTTGTAGGTAAGATCCTCACAAATACCATTTTGAGTGTACCTTCTGAACAATATTCTACAATACCATGTACAGCTATCATCATCGAGTGAAATAGAAATTAGTGATACAAAAAACTACTCTTACCTCTCTCTACAATAATATCCCTCTTGTACTCCTACTCCGAAGTATTGGCAAAAGTAAAAGGAGAACCAAGAGCAACACCTGTAGCCCTCTCATCAACATCCTACACATGAAGGCCAAAAATCACCAAATCTCATATATCAAGAGCCTCAAATGTGCACACATGCCCATCCTCACGCACACCCACACTCACAATTACCATATTCTTCCACAATCTTTTAGATGCACAAACCTGGTGGACAGCAAAACTCGAATTAATGTCAACACCATTGATTTCTTTCCCCAGCACATATAACCTTCTCACAGAGGATCCCATTCCCTTTGGATATACATCTATCATGTTGATGTGTTTTGGAAAGTCAATGCTCAATCACTGCAAATGGCCCCAAAGGAATTCATAGGAGAGTCCAAAGTATTTTATTTGGTTTCATGTGAAAGAACACTTTCTCATAATTATCAGACTACAATGCATGCCAAAATGATGAATGAGTTGTCCCATAAAATTAAAATGAACAAATATTGTGAACACTTTAATTAGTACTGAAATGGAAAAAAAATTTGAAAGCTGATAAAAGGATTAATAACAAAAAACAGAGACTCTCATCTGCTAGTTCCTGTAAGTAATCATTTTTCACACTAAATAAAAAATTCAAGCATTCATTTTTAAATACAGAAAGAGCCATGTGAAGAGGATGACACCAAAGCCCTCATGGCTAAATAAACAAAGCAATTTGATACCTGAACTGCATCAGATATGAAGAGCAGCACCAAATCACTACTAGAGAAACTGTTCCCCATGGTTCCATTTTCTTCTATAAGCCCAGTAGCACGAGCCTCAACAAATGTGTGAGAACCCTTTCTCAGGTACCATTCCTTGTATGACTCTCTTTAATATCAGTAGGAATTATCTGTCAGGTACCATTCCCAAATTCAATAACCAAATGCGTGCTCCATTTCAATCTTTACATGGAGATCCCTTAAAGTTCAATGATTCGGCATTTGCTTATATTTCGTATTTCACATACAGAACTCGAATCAAGACCCCTCTGCCATTATTTGGTGATGGTGATAGTTTTACAGTGTTCCATAATTTTGGTTTTAACAACCTTACAGGCATTTTGCAATCAGTGATCATTTCATCTGATAGATTGGGGAAGCAGACTGTTTATGCATTTTTTGATCCGCATATCATTATAGACCCCATAAAACCGATTGGCATCACAACCCACGCTACAACACAATAGTGATTTAGCGATAAGATATTTTACGACATACAAAAAGTTGCGACAATAAGTAATTTAGAGCGAAACGTTGTTAAAGTTTGTTGCCAAGATTGTGATGATTAAACAGAAAGATCAAAATCATCATCATCCTCAAATATACAAATGAAAAAAATAAATATGTTTATTCATGGCTCGTGCCAACAATCTAAAGCTCACAAGCATTAGTTTGTGTTCAATTCAATGTGTACTAAAAAAGCCTTATCATAATGTTTTAGAAAATAATACTTTTGACTCGTGTTATTAGAGAAAAAAAGTTGTACATTTCATCTTAGAAAATTCTTCATTTTCAACAAAAAAACTGAAAACATAACCAAGTTGCATCCAAACTTATAAGTATAAAATGTTCTACACAAGCGTAAGGTCAAATTTCAGTATGTCGAGAAAACACATTAAAGTCAATTAACAAAATCAATTGTAACATGACATTTTGTAATATTACCAAGGATTTATTCTTACAGCCATAAACATGATTAAAGATTCTACTAAATGGTACAATAAACTCGTTGAGTTCCCTAGTAGACTCATAGTATTTCACTACCATATAATGATGAAGTTTACATAAAGAGCAAAGTAGCAGCTAATGAAAGGGTAATGAGATTCCTGGTATTTCACCACCATTTGAGTATTCCATCATATGCAACAAACAAAAGAAAAAAACATAAGAATGAAACCGAGAAGATTGAAGGAAAATGGGATTCTGGATTTCTAAAATGAGGGAAAATGCATTGGGAAGATTCTTTAAAAAATGGAAATTGCATACCTTCGGAAAATACCTCATAATATTTCTTTACATACAACAAACAAAAGAAAAAAAAATGATAATTAGAAACAATACGTAAAGCATGACTGCTATTTAAAATAAAGATTCGAAAGTTGATTTATTTTAAGATGAAGATACAGTACGTAAGGTAGTATATACACAAGTAACATTTATATCATACACGGACTTACTGGTTCCTTGCTTAGGATTTGGTTTATCTGCTGAGGGCTTCAAGTAGGGAAGAGAAATTGGCATTTCCATAATATCATACTTAACTTGAATTTGTTTTTCAGAATCATTATCTGCAGAGGGATATCATCAAGGAAAAAATGTTGTACAATTAAAAGAAACATTTGGAAGTAAAATTAAAAGAAAGAAACCTGTTAAGATTTGAGGTTCCATCTTAAAAGGTCAACTTTATTAAGATGAGTAGCTCAAGATCTTTATTAATTGATCTGTATCAACATCATTTATCGATGTAATAAATATATATTTAATAAATACTAAAATGAATAAATAATGTCAGCAACTTGACCATCGGGTAAGGAAAAAATAGACATACATACGGTGACGTTGCGGGGGTCAAGGGGACAACCCCCCCTCGTGAGGGCTCGGGGGCAACGCTCTCTATAGGGATCGACCTGACCGGTCGGTCGCGGGGGTTGAGGGGGCAGCGCCCCCGAAAGGAATTTTGATTTTCATTTATGTATGAAATTGAATATTTTCTAATGTTTTTGAATTAAATTATTACTAAGTGATATTATATTTATAGTTATGTGTAAAATGTAAATAAGTAGTATGTTCGGCAAAAAAAATTTAAGAAATGGAAAAAAAATACAACAGTGCCCGTGCCTCTACACAATGTGGAGACACAGGGACGTCTCCACATAATGCGGAGAGAGCTTCACATTTTACGGAGATAGTGCTTCGTAGAAATGCGGAATTACTCCGCATTATGCGAAGTAAGCTCCGCATAATGCGGAGACACTAGGCGCCGGTGTCTCCGCATTATGCGGAGTTACTCCGCATGGTTTTGGATAAAAAACAGTGATGGATACCCTCAAATAGAGTGTTATTTAAGTTCCTCGACGTAGTAACTTTTTAGGATCAGTTTCCTCCTTAATCACACATGAGCAGCTCCGCATTATGTGTAGTTCTGTGAAACTTGAGCTCTGCATGGAGCTATGCAGAGTGTTCCTCCGCATAATACGAAGACAGCTCTGCATTTCTGCGGAGACACCAACTCTGAATTTTTTTTACCCAATAATTACAGTTGATTAATTTCAAGTTTCAATAAATATGAAGCAATAAGATATCAAGAATTTAATAAGCAAGAATAGACATGGTTAAAATCCAAAAGCAGAAGCCAAGGTAGGCATAAATAATTCAAAGAATTCTACATGAATAATCTGCTCACCTACTGACATATTCTCTAATATGAATCGAGTCTTTCACTTCTCAATTACACCATCTTTGTTTTCCTGTATCTTGCGTACAGTAAGTTGGTTATTTCATTGATTTCCTTAAAAACGACGAATTATAGCACAAAAAAAAAAAAAAAAAAACAATACGTAAACTTACCAGAGAGACTTCATGGAGCCACGGTGAAAATTGAGAGAGAAAGAGTGAGAAGTGAAATGATTTGAGAGGAAGAAAGGCAGTAGGAGAAAGATGAATTAAATGGCGGTTTAAAAAGACGTGTAGAAGATATTTAAAATATCAACTCAATAGTCAACAAAGAATGCTAGTTTACTGTAGTAAAATCAGATACAAACAGGGCAAGTGTGAAAACTCGTGTGACAAAAATGAATAATGAATTTCAGGATGGCTCCTTTAATAGAGGAGTGATAAAAACAATCATCGAAAGTAGATAATAGATTAATAATTTCATATATGATTTCGCACGTTCAATTATAGTCATGCTCATTTTGGTATACTTTTATCTCTAGTTAGATTTTTTTTTCATCTGTAATATGGGGCTAGCTTTCTCCAAATTTTCTAAGAGTCAATATGGATGCAGTCCATGGAGGGTGAGCTATGAGCACAATAATTGAAATCAACTCGACCCTCAATTTTAATTAATGTCAAAAGAGTCCACATATATTTTTACTTCACGAATCAAATACCACCCCTTTGTACAACAGTTAGCTCCCAAGGCAACTCACTTTGGTCACAAGTATAAAAGCAGGTTGACACGTTCAAATCTAGAATCATCGAACTTTAGTGTGAGTAAGTGTTTTTCATAGGCACGAATATTGGATGGTGCTTAATGATTGAGAGTGAATCTAGTTTGCGAAAACATGTTTAAGTTTTGCCGAGGAAGTTTGAATCTAGAAATTGATCACAATAAACTATTGTATCTTCTTTGATGACGCGTGTAGTTTTAAATAAAAAACTACTGTTTCTAGATTATGGCTATTTTTGCTTTATTTATTTAGAAAAGGTAAAATATTTTTGGATTATGCTACTTGTATATCAAGGTTGACACTTCAGTGAGGAGGCCCATCAATTTACACGAGGGGGTTGACATCTCTGTGTACAAATTGCATTTTTCAATTTTTTTTTAAGAGTCAATCAGTTGACTGCTAAAGAGCAAAGAACAGGTGCCGTTTTAGTAGGGGTCAATTTCGTCAATACAAAAAATATAAGGGCTCCTAAAAATTTGCGTCTTTTAACCCGTAAAATAATATAAGGACGAAAATTCCCGTAAAGAATACTCAATTGGACGTTGAATTGAAACGCGTCCAACCTTTTTCCTCTCTAAACAAATACGAATGGCCTCTACGCCGACGCTGCCGATCTCGACCTCCCAATCCGACACCACGGCGGCGCCGATCTCCACCCACGCCTTCCGATCCTTCCTCTCCCACCTCTCCTCGACCATCCGCCACGGCTTCTCCCAGCGCCGCCCCTGGTACGAACTCCTTGATCGCTCTGCCTTTGCCCGCCCTGACTCCTTATCCGAAGCCGCCTCCCGCATCCGCAAGAACTCATCCTACTTTCGCGTCAATTACATTTCTCTAATCGCCCTTTCACTCGCTTTATCCCTTCTCTCCCACCCGTTTTCGTTACTTGTCCTCTTAGCCCTTCTTGGTGCGTGGCTTTTCCTTTACCTATTCCGTCCTTCGGATCAGCCACTTGTTATCGCGGGACGCACATTTTCTCCTCGTGAGATTCTGGGGATTTTGGTGGTGTCTACTGTAGTTGTGGTGTTCCTTACAAGCGTTGGATCGCTGCTCATCTCAGCTTTGCTTGTTGGCTTGGCTGTTGTTTGTACACACGGTGCATTCCGCGTTCCCGAGGATTTGTTCCTGGACGATTCGGAGCCCGCTAATGCTGGGTTTCTTTCCTTCCTAGGTGGCGCAGCGTCTGCCGCGGCTGCAGCTGCACCATCCGTTGCCGCGCGTGTGTAATTGGATTCGATAAAATCCAGTCGGATGTAATGGGATCCGAGGACAAAGGTAATGGATTGGCTTCTTTTAATACTACTTGGTGGTTATTTGACTATTATTAGGAGGAATTGTAAGATTTCTTGGTAGAAGAATATATGTGGAACTGCGTCGTCATTAGGGGAAATTTAGCTGGAGATTTTTGTACCTAGATTGGATCTGTCACCTTCTATTTAAAATCTGTGTTTTCGATGCTTTGTTTAATCTTTTGTCACACGTTTCTTGTAGAATTAGATGTTTAGGCAGATATCAATTATTTAGCAGTCATTTTGTTCATTTATTATGTTTTAAGAATTGATTATTGTCTTATCATTTTTTATATCTATTTTTTCCCCTTAAATCTTTATTGCTATTTTCTCTATGTTTTGATTTACTTGAGTTCTTACAAGAATATACCCTATATATTAGCATACAAACTACAAAGTGTATAATGGATTTGTTGTGATTGGAGAAATCTGCAGTCTGCTCTACAAGATATTCTTCATTTAAACATTGAACAAATTTATCTGCGTGGACTTGGTGTGAAAGAAATGAACCACATGTAGTATATTTGCACCATTACCATCCATGTGAACTTTATTCATGGGATCAACTTCAGAATAGTAAAGACGCGATCTTTTTATCGGCCCAGGATTTTGCCCAGCCTCTTGCCTTGGATGGTTTTGCAGCTTATGCCTAGTATATTTTTTAGTTTTTACATCACCAAGTTGTCGAGAAAATTCTCTGCACTAGGACATAATTCTCTACCGTTTTTGAGATCAAGAATTATATGGATCGGACAAGGTTTGTTGAAAGTGTCCAAAGTTGTAGGAGTGAGCATGCTGGATTTTTATAATCAAGGAAGGAATCAAAGTAGTAGACCTATAGACGATTACAATGGAGGCCTAAGGTGAGTTTATGTTGCTGCATTATGCTGAGCATTATATCTTGATATGGTTGCATGTAGATGACTATCTATATGAGGACTATCTGCATAGAGCATATAATAATTTGTTGCAGAATGTGGCACATTGATGAGTAGTGAATTCATATTCTACTATGCAAGGTATTCTAACTAATGATATTTCATTTTTGCCGTCCTATGGTTCATCTACTCTTATACGAGATAGAGAGTACCAATTTTTAAGAGGGAAGTTAATTGTATATGCAAATATAATGAAAATGAAAATACTGAGGAAGATGGAGCTAGGAGCTTTTATATGCAAGAGAAAGCGGTAAGTAGCACAAAATCCCGCCTCCTGGGTAAAATCTAAGATGACAAATGACTAAAAAATCTATTATTGATGCCACAGCTTGCTGAGATTCCATGTTCAACCACCACATCGCCCCCTATTTATGAAAAACTATGCACGCGTTAGGTTAAAAATGATTGGGCTGTCGTGACGTGGCATGTTGAAAACTAAATTTAAATAAATAGACGAATGCTCTTTTTTACAACTTAAGCTGTTAGATGAAGTGGTTCTATACTTACGAGTGAATTCGGTGGACTTGATTTTCATGATATGTAGATTTTTAGTTTTCAAGATTGGCTTTTAGACCCAGTTTGATTTCATTAATTTTCCATGGCAACTTTTTGACTGTTTGATTGTCAGGAAAAAATTTTCCCCCCAACCCCCTCCCACGCACCAGTTTCCAGTCTTCTGGCCAATTTTTTTTGGTTTGGGCAATGGAACTAAATTTCATAATCAATTGTAAATTTTTATTTTTATTTTTTACATTAATGGACAATTCTTATGTAAAATGAAGTCAAATGAACACTAAACTTTAATGAAAAAATGATTTTTTTAGGAAAAAAAAATTTCGTTTATTTTTGAACTTTTTGGCCATGGAAACAAATTTTATACTTAATTTTAGTACGTAACTATGATCATAAATTTAATTAATAAAATATTTTTAATTATCTATTTAATTATAACCAGATTTTTGAAATTTTAAAGCATATTTCTTAAATTTGAATTTATATTTTAAACACCTTATATCTGTATTGTTCCCTTTTATTATTCAATGTATGGTTTTCGATGTATAGGCTGTAAAACATTGTTTTGGCCCATTTAACCCATGTTTGATTGATGGTCATTATTTTTGAGAAATTGAGTTTTGAATAGTAATTTTTTGGAGAATGCGTGATTAAAAAGTAGGAAAATTTTTTTGGTTTACATGCAAAATGTTTTATTGTGTAAATGTATGATTGAAGATGAGTTAGAGAATTAATAGTTGTCGAACAAGGGCTTAATTTCACCCTTGATATAAATTGCTCCATAAATAATAAAATGTTACATAATTGATTTAAAAATGCTATTTTAATTAATATAATTTTTTAATGTAGTGTATAAAACTATTTACTTATTATTTTTATTTCGGGTCAACCCCGGTTGAATCTCGGTTTGATCTTTTAACACTTCAACTTTTTCGGGTTCATGATCGAATTGATTTTTAAAACATTGATATAAGCCACAGGAAGAGCATTTGCAAGATATTTTCTAAATATTAAATACTTTTTATTTTAAAAAGGCGATGCTTGAAATTGAGCTCCAAGATAATCTCTATTTCAACTTTTTAAAATAAAGAATATGTTTGGCTCTCCAAATTTAGATAATCAAATTCGCTCTCTATTTTTAATGTACAATGATTTCATCTAATAAATCACATATTTTAATACTCTACTACTTAACCTTTTTAAATCACATTAAATTGATTGGTTAATTGACATATAGAAAACTATGTTAAATAAAATATGAAGATAAATCAATAAATGTTTATTGAGAAATGCAAAAGAAGTGCCATAAAGCGGAGCTTGTTGGAGTGTATAAAATTTTGACTCTCTAAATTTAAATATCTTCTCTATAATATATAATACGTTCTTTATAAGTAAAAAGTTTTTCGAAGATGCTTTAAGTACATTTTCCAAAGTTCTCCAATATTAACCTTCTCTGTTCCTTTAAACTTGGGTAATTTTTATGAAAAATAGTAAGATTAGACCGTGCCAAATGACCTTAATAGCTTGCAATCTTTATACGGGCCGTGTTATGTTGATGATACACTGGTTTGCCGTCAAACTTGTGGCATTGACAAAAGTAAATAGAAATTGTAAGCTAGTATTTTATATATGTTGATATGAGATTAGAATTAAATACACTTGGGATAAAGGGCTTCCCATCACCAAAATAGTTTAGTAAAAAACACGTTGAGAAATATGAAGTTACTATTTTACCCTTTTGAAATTGTTAAAAATTTGGTCAAAGTCAGTTTTTTTGTTCAACTAACGAAAACCATCAATATGTCTTTTCACCACGCAAACAATGAAAGATTTGGAATCGTGAATGTTATAAATTAAATGTTAGCATAAACGATGTAATTTAAAGATTTGAGACCGTGATTGCAATTATTTCTTTAAATTTAATTGTAAAAGCTTGAATTTTTTCATTGACAAGTATATAAGGCTGGCCTCCTCAAAATATGGGGAAAATGGGTTCTCTGCAATGGTGCTAAGGTGCCCCAATTAGTCCATACTCATTTTGACGTACACGAGTGCAGAATATTGAATTAAATTTAGGCAACATAGAATGTTTACGGGGATCATCCCAACTTTATTTTCCACTAAAACAAATAAATATGTACAAAGTAAATAAAAGGGATAACACAACCAGGGGCGGAGCTCAGTATGGTCCAGTGTGGGCTTGTCCAAGAAAGAGGCCCAAATCACGACCAAATATACTACCCAGCGTCCCAGCCCCAGCCCCAGCCCAATCCAAAAAATGTAAACCCCATTTCACTTCCCACCCATTTGCAATTTACTCTATTTCACTTCCCAAATCTGAAATCCCACCCGTCTTTTCCATTTGCAACCTCCGCACCGCCTCCGGCCCTCCGATCATCAATTGGAAAATCATTCACACCTCCACCTAAAGTATACAGCCCAATTTCATTTCCCAGCTCAGTCCATTTAATTGAAAAATCATTCACACCTGGCACCTCCACCCTCCATTTCGATTCATAGCGTCCTCCACCTTTCGTAGCTGCTTTGCCCCTACACAACCATTACTCACTGGCCACTTCGTCTCCGTCCCTGTGAATTCACAGCTATTTCACCACCTCTGCATGTGAAGTTCCGTAGGACGACAATCAGTAGCTGTTTCGGTTTGATTTGAGCCATAGAGTCTAAATTAGTCGTCCCTGGCTGCTTCGCCTTGGCTGGCGATTCTTGATACCGAATCGACGAACCCAGTCAGCTAATTATAGCAGCCAGCAAGATTAGCCATTAGGTGAATTCAATTTCTTTTGCGGCAGCTAGCAGGATTAGCCATTAGGTGAATTCAATTTAATTCCTTCCCAAATGTGCGAGTTTTCGGCCACGAAAAGGTATGGTCAAGACGTCACCTAAGTCATACGGCCCATGCCAATTTTCTCGATCAAAGTACTTAGTGTATACCTTTCCCATCGAAAGAACTCGACATCCTCGTCGATACCCACAAAATGAATCTACATTTCCCAACACATGTTAAATAGTTCCCGTAGTTTCCTCAACTTTGCCTTCGTTTGATGCTTGAGTGTTGGGTGATCAATGCAACTCGCTTCGCTGCATCTTTGCTCAAGTTTTCCAAAGGAACTCACCACGTTCTCAGTAGTTTTCAGAAAACTCCACGTCCCGAATTTTCATAGTTTCTGGAACACTCCACGTTCCAGCCTCACCCTCAGTTTGTTGATGCACTTGGTGCCTTTCCTATCGAATTCTTAAAATGCATCAACAAAGTCTACAACCCGTCATCTATAGTAGATTCACCCGAACTAATACCCATTCCTCGACACTTTGTCCTATTGTTCTTACAGCATCATTGCAGCCAGTTTTTCCCATTTTGGAAAGTCTCTCGCACGATGATGGACCTTGCAAATGAAACAGACATAAAAAAATTTCATCTCCATCAGAAAGTTTTTACCCTCTTTCTGCAAGTCATCGTTCTCATTTCTGCCTTCATTTTGCTTCCTAAATGAAGCATTGCCACCCAACCTTAGTTCGAACAAAGCATCAGCAATAGCAATGGTTGTATGTAGATCCTTTACGCCCTGTCGACACAATTCTACTTTCGCCCAAGTCTATTGTCCCACCATGAGGTAAAATACTTTTTTTTAAAGGAGGGCAGTATCTCCAGGATTTTATTAAATGCCCTCACTTGTGGCGGAGGAAAACTATAGTTACATGTGGAAACAATGAACGCATTAAATAAGGAAGTACTAGTTCCCTTACAATGAAAACAATAAATAAATGATGAATGCAAAATCGTAAAAGAGGAAATACTACTTCCCTTACAATAATTCCAACTATGAGAAGCGAAAAAAGGCAAATTACATTTATCTAAACGAATGCAACCAATTGTATGAATCGGGAAGCTATAGATTGATTCTAAGAAATCAGAATGACACCGAGCTCCAAGATGTGCTAAAGAGTCCATCGCTTGGTTTGCTTCTCAAAAAATATGTGATATGTCAATAGATATAACATGAGCAAGCTCCAAAATGTCTTCCCAAATTAGACGAACAGACCAGAGCATGTTAACATCATGATGAAACCAGTGGACCACCACAATAGAATTCGTTTATATAGAGATTCTATCAATGCCAAGGGCATAGCATATTTGGAGGCCTATCTTAAGAGCTGATACCTCCGCTAAAGTGTTAGTACCAACCCCAAGATAGTGATAGAATCTAAAAATTACATTCCCTTGCCAATCCCGAAGCAATCCACCACAACTAGACGGGCCTAGATTTCCAGCACTTGCCCTATCAATATTAAGTTTATAACAACCATGTTTAGGAGGGGACCATTTGACAAGAAATGGTGCTTTTACTCGAATTGGTATCAAAGGGATGTGAAGAACCTGGGAAAAATAGGAAGAATGAGACAATTTTTTTGGTTTAAGAAAACCATTCAATTCATGTAGCCAACTTTTTACCTTAGCATAGATTTTGTGCAAGTTTATGGGCTCATCTTTACATCTTGCAGAATTTCTAGCCATCCAAAGCTCCCAGGAGAGAAGTGGTGGAATAAGATTAGCCACAAGATGATCTTGCGTGTGCCCTCCAAAATGGGCATTCCAAAAAAGCATGGTAGACCGCCAAGATATATTATTAGGGATTCGAATTCTAAATTTTTTTCCCAAAATATTGCCATGCTCGAGAAGCAATAGAGCTCGATGCGAAAACATGATCTATTGTTTCAGCATGACCATGTGAACATCATTGACACTTGGAGATAACAGGAACTCCACAGCGCCAAACCATTTCATCCCCCAAGACCACATTATGCCAAAGGCGCCAACAAAAAATTGAGATTTTTAAAGGCATGGTAGGGTTCCAAATGATCTTATAAGGTAGAGAGGAAGATCTAGTATTTCTGAGAAGGGACCAAGCTGAACTTGTGAAAAATATGTCATTGCTGCAAGGGCACCATATTAATTCATTTATACCATTGCGAAGCGTAACTTGTGAACATTTTATTTCCTCCACTAAAGGGAAGCCATCCAAATAAAAAGTTTTTCCAGATTCCATTTGCCATTTAAAACAACATCATAAAGTCTTAGATTTTGGTTGTTTATGGTCCAACCGAGTGAGTCCAAAGTACCCGAAACTCTCCAATTGTCATTCCAAAATAGAACACTACCATCTCGTATCAGCCATCTGCTGTGCTCTAAAATGAATGGAAAATGATGAGAAATGTGCCTCCAAAGTGATGAGTCTTTAATATTTGTAGAAATGTGGGCGAGGTGAAGGTGATGACTGAGATACTTTTGGCAAATAAAATTAGCCCAGAGTGAGTGCGATGTAATTATTCTCCATGCCATTTTGCACTGGAGTGACTGGATCACATCAAAAAGACTATGAATACCCAGACATCCTTCCACTTGTGGAAAACAAATGTTTTTCCAAGAAATCCAATGACGTTTAGTGCCTTTTTCTATTTCACCAAAAAAAAAAAAAACAAATTTAGCAAAAGGGCATGAATTTCTTTAACTTTAATGGGGAGGGGGGTATGACCACAGAAAATAACTAGATGGGTATGGAACTTAGTACTGACTTGATTAGAGTAAGTTTCCCACCTATGGATAGGTGCTTACCTTTCCATCCCGCTAATTTCTTCCTGATTTTATCAAGCATGGGAGTGAACATGGAAGAGACTGGTTTACCGTTATGAAGGGGAGATCCAAGATAAGTGAATGTGAGTGAATTTTCTTTGAGGCCAGTAGTAGATGCAATGATGCATTTTCTAGAAGCGGCAACACGTTTATGGACTATGAAAGAACTCTTACCCACATTAATAAGCTGCCTAGAAACAGCTTCATAATGTCGAAGAAATTCCATCAAGTTATTAAGGCTACGACGAGTGCCGTTAGTAAATACCAAGAAGTCATCTGCATAAAGGAGGTGTGATATGGGGGTACAAGAAGATGGAACTTGATAAGGAGTAGTGCTACCATCCTCCAGAAGTTTTTTAAGGTCCATACTAGGTGGCTCTTCACTGAGTATGAATAAAAGTAGTGATAATGGGTCACCTTGCCTGAGTCCACGAGATGGAGTGAAGAAACCAGCGAGGGTACCATTAATTTTAACTGAAAATCGTGGTGAAGTGATAGCATTCTTAATAAGAGATATCTAGGGATCTGCAAATCCAAATGCTCGCAACACTTCTAACAAGTAGTTCCAAGAGACCCTATCGAAAGCCTTAGCCATGTCTACTTTCATAATCACATTGGAACCTCGGGAACACTTATTTAGATTATGAACTAACTCTTGAGCCAGTGCCACATTTTCAGATATCATCCTACCGGTAACAAAACCACCATGATTCATAGAAATTAATTTCGGAAGAATTAAAATCAAGCGGTTGGCTAATTGGTCTATAATCTTGAAAGGTTTTGGGGTCTTGTGTTTTCGGCACCAAAGCAATGATAGAGGCCCCCAAAGCATCATTAATTTTTTTTTCCCTTAAATAATTTGCGAACCGCCTTAACAACATCTTCAGCTACTACAGGCCAAACATGTATAAAAATAGATGAAGTAAAGCCATCGGTGCCCGGGGCAGAGTCTTCAGGTATAGCCTTAACTGTAGTAAGAATTTCTGCTTCAGAGACTTCCTTCAAAAGTAAGTCATTATCAGAATCGGTCACTAATTTTAGAATAAGAGATGTCATATCCCAATAATCAGCAGTAGTAGTATCCTCTGCTGTGAGATGGTTTTAAAAAAAATCAAGGGCGGCGCCCCGCATATCTTTTTGGTTAGTTAAGACACCAGTCTCTGTAGTGATGCTATGAAGAATAGCTTTCGATCTCTTTTGTCTAGCAGTAGCATGAAAGAAAACAATGTTTTTATCCCCACAGGACAACCAATTAACCCATGACTGCTGCTTCTTATAAATTTCCTCTTGCAGTAAGAGTCTATCTAAATCACACTTTAAAGTAGTGAGATTAGCATCCAAAGTTGGATCAGATTGAACGTTGTTCTCTAGGATAAGAATTTTATCACGAATGTCGTTGATTTTTTGAAAAATATTCCCAAAGACAACTTTGTTCCATAGTTTAAGATCAATTTCTTCAACTTATAAGAAATTCGAGCTAAACCAAAAAGAGGGCAAAGTTTAGTCCAGGATTCAGTTGCCATAGGAATCAAGGCTGAATGTCGAAGCCACATTTTTTATAATTGAAAGCTAGTAGGACCCCTGTTATTATCGTCATCTGTGCGAATAGGTAGGGGAGAGTGGTAAGAATGATTATGCTCAAGATGTACAACCATAGAGTCAGGGAAAGTAACCATCCAATTATGATTTACAAGAGCCATGTCGAGTCGTTCCCATAATAATATGTCATTTCTATTACGATGCCATGTAAATCTAGAGCCTGTGAAGGGGACATCATACAATGAGTTCGTATCAATAAATTGCACAAAGTCATGCTTGGCAGCACGCATAACCAGGCCACCTCCCAATTTCCTATCGCTTTTCACTATATTAAAATCCTCTACCAACATAACAGGTAGATTGGTAGCTAATATAGGGGCAAGTGAAGGCCAAAGAGTTCTCTGCATTAAATAATCACACTTAGCATATACCACCACTAACACAATAGTAACACCCTTCCAATCCAAAGTGATAGCTAAAAATTGATTAGTAGCTCTTAGCACGTTAAAGTTATGATGACCAGGTAAACACAGCCACACTTTTCCTCCTTCACTTTCATTAGAAAAGACTTGAGTGAGACCAAACATTTTGCAAAATGAGGAGCTTGCTCAAAAGGTACCATAGGTTCAAGAATGGCCAGAAAAGCAATGTTGTAGTTACGAAAAATAAATTTAAGATGGCGGGTTGTAGATGCATTACCAACCCCCATAGCATTCCAAACTAGGAATGTACTCATCAATAAAGAGTTACCGAGAGGGATCTCTGGCCAGAAGGTCCGATATAAGACCAAGCTTCCTATTGCGTCTATTATTGGCTCTTATGTCAGGAGTATCCGAATCAGAATGGTAAACATTATCTCTTTTAGTACAAACATTTTTATCATCACCATTGCGCCATGGAGCCTCCAAGTTTAAAGTACTAACTAATGCATCAAATGAGTTACCTATAGGAATTTCATCAGTTTCGTGAGTGGGGATCATGGTTTGAGGTGAAGTCAGAGACCTCTTATTTACTGTAGTAAATTCCCCTTCTAGTTCTATTGTTTTGGCCTCAACGCTTGAAACCTTATGGAAGTTCCTATTTCCTTTGCCATTATCTCCTACATCATTAATCTCAACTTGATTATGCTCTTTAACAAATGTGTCATCCTCTATAGGAGACGTACTTTTCAATCCCTCATTATTCACCACAAGTCTCTCACTGTTTTTTTTCAATATTGACATCTTTTTCATTTTCAATCCCAGCTAACAGATTTGGTTCATTCTTCCTTTGCATTGAAATCTCTTGACCATTTGAATAGACGGAACATGGAACCTTCAATTAAATGTGAATTAAGCGCCCAGGTTTTTGAGAAGTCCTCAGCATCTTGGAGCTTAATCAGGACGTGACGCCTATCAATAAAGCTGACTATTGGAACGGCATATAACCCCCATTTGGTACTGATATGGTGGCGAATCACATCCATTTGAGGGCAAGACTTAGAGAACTTGGCAATAAGGGTGTATTGTAGCGGCGCTTCAGATCGCTACAACTCGAGAGGGGAAAACACCATCGCTTGTTTTCCTTCCTTCCATTGTGGCTATCTTAATGAAACGACGACATCCATCATAGGTATAGATGCTAGGTTATACCGTATAAGGGTAGAGGAAATCGCATCCGCATATGTGGTTTGATTGGTGGGAGTGGGGATCTGAGGATTCGTGATGGGTGGTGTATTATCCTTCCAATGGCCAGGAGGTTCAGCCATGGAGATGATAAACCGCACCAAGGGAGGCAGCGGCGGTGATTTTAGGGTTGAAGCTAGGCGAGGAAGAAAAAAGATAGGTTCAGGGGCTTGTGCAATTAGGTAAAAGATGTTCTTAATGTCCAACATCAAAGAATTGAAATCCTTCGCGTACATTTGTACTGTGTCTGTTTGCCTTAAGTTTCGCACTGTTTCCTATGTAATCTACAATGTATTGCAGGGAAACAGTTTTCGGCCTACCCATGACTATCTTCCTACAACCGAGTTCTCCATTCTAATCTCATATTTCTTGACAGATACATGCTCGTGACGCCCTCCTAATCTTTTTTGTAAACAAGTGCAACCTTGAAATAATACACCATGTCCTAAAGAAAATTACTAGTTCATTGGCACTCCGGGTATCGTTAAATGATCTTGACTTGGACACTCTGATTTTCGAAGTCACCACAGAGTCTTTAAGAGCAGTAGTGTCCTATTTTAGCAACACAAATTTGCCTTCCAACAGTCCCAGACGTGCAATAACACTTTCAGTCAAGGCCATGACGTTCCCAGCATGGACAAGATTTTTTTATTCGTTACAACCATGAAATATTTGAAAACCAGCTTCATTTCGGCTAGATTCTACCTCGTTTCCTCTACTTAACCCACCAAACTGACAGCATCATCTGACATCCGTGCACCCACGAAATCCTCAAGCATCCCAACCTGATCTTTTAGATTTTGACTTGCAGCCATCTCACAATTTTCCCAACAACTTTCAGAAACGTACTTGTCAATGAAATGGCCAATGGTCCTATACAGACCACTTGTCAATGCCCTATTGGGTAAAAAAAAAGAAGAAGAAAATTTTAGAGAAAGTAATAGCTATAAAAGACACCAAATTAAGGATGTGATTGTGCAAGGGTTAGTTTCTTTATAAATATTTTTTATAAAGAACTTGTAGAGGGTAGATTCTACAATTGAGAAAATCGAATCAGTCAGTCCACTAGCAATCTTACGAAAAAGTAAAACGAGGAAGAACAATCACAAAAGATCTTAAAAGGACAATGGTGTGGTGCTGGCCGAAGACCCACATACTCTCAAGTAAGTAAAGATTGTTAATAATTATACGAATGCAAGGTGAAAAGAAAGAAGACGTAACTTAGAGTAGAGTATTTTTTATATACCTGAACGTAAGATTGACCACAAATTATGGCAGTGAGATAATCGTCTAGGCAGGATTGGTGAGGACTCTATTAGATTTTATGATTGGTTGGAGCTGAACTCGATAAGATCTATTCGATTGAGATACCCAAACTTTTTGCAGATAACTTCTACTTGATCTATTCAAATCATAGCATGATTGATCTTGAAAATAAATTATCAGGGATTTCGAATTGATACGTGGGTCTTGGACCGTGTATTTGACCTAATCAACATAACGAATAGGGCCAAAGAAGGCACATTTGTTAAGTGGACTGTTTGTGGGCTTTATTTTTTAGACTTAGGCCGTTTGGGCTAGCGGAACAATTTTCACCACTACAATTTGTTCCCCACTCTTTTATTAGAGTTCTACTCAATATATATATATAATCGATCTGTCTATGTCGTATGGTATGTCTTGCGTAGAGCATAGTTAGTCGATAAATATGCCCACTAAAAAAGAATTTTTTTGATCCATCTAGATCATACAACATGCCTCATATAGAGTATTTGTTCACAGATAAATATGTTCACACAAAAGGGAAAATTACCAATCCGTCTAAACCATGCGACATGTCTTGTAGAGAGTATTAGTCGGCCGATAAATATATTCACTCAAAGAAAAAAATAACGCTCTATCTAGACTATGCGACAAGTCTTGTAAAGAGTATTAGTCAGCGATAAAATATGTTCACTCAAAAGGAAAAATTACCGATTCATCTAGACCGTATGATATGTATCACATAGAGTATTAGTCGACTGATAAATATGTCTATCCGAAGGGTTGAGTTCACGCATTTGGTTGATGATTTTGAACAAATTTGTGAATTCATTTATTTAACCCATATTGCATGCCAATTCTCACAACTTAAAGTTTCATCATTCATTTCTAAAGTGACATGTGTAGACTTCAAAGAGCCTTAAAGATAGCGAGCTTCTCTCCTCCATGCTTCAAGTTCTTACCTTATTCTTGAGTGTTCTTCAAACATTTTTTCAAGTTCTATGATGGTTGCATTGATTTTGATTCGACATTTCTAGAGCTTGATCCATCATAGAGTGGATTACTAGTGAATAATTTCTTTTATGAAAAATGGATTGGAGTGGTTATTGTGATGTTCCGTACAAAATTCTGACCAAACCTTTGTTGATTGGAAACGAAAGTAGGTCTAGAAATCTAGATGAAAACTCCTTGCTAGACAATTAT
Organism: Fraxinus excelsior; assembly: GCA_019097785.1. Classification (NCBI taxonomy): domain Eukaryota; kingdom Viridiplantae; phylum Streptophyta; class Magnoliopsida; order Lamiales; family Oleaceae; genus Fraxinus; species Fraxinus excelsior. The sequence continues at coordinate 27,241,677 of CM032629.1, forward strand.
ACCAGTTTGGATTGTTTTCACGGGCTAACACTAGCAGGGTTTGTCAGTGATCTGAGGATTTGCTCATATTATATGACCGATCCATAAAGTGTAGGTATTAATAGTGATATGATCGATCTAGGTTGGGAAGGTGGCTATTCTAGACATAGGTTTTATGAATAGAGCCGTCCGAGCGCTAGTGATATCTTGTTTACTAGGAACATACCGAGTAGTCTAACGGAGAATGACTTGATAAGAATTCAGGATGCCTATGGTATTCCAACATCTGTTTAACTTCATTTACCATGCTACACAAAAGAGTTTCATGGAATGTCCCAAGCTGGATGTTTTTCTATGAGTTGCCATTTAAAATTGGCTTTCAATTTTCGATTCCTCACATGGTTGGGATGGTGCTAAATATTTTGATATTGTACCCAATCAACTCATGCCTAACTCTTGCCAATTTCTCTTGGCTCTCCAAGTTCTGATTGTGTGGCACAATATCTCATTTGACATGCCAGAGCTACAACATGTTACTTTACAAGGGAACATGACAATGAGAAAAGTCGATTTTCCTTAAAATGTAAGAAAAAATACCTATCAATTAATAGTTGGACTTTGCTCGAAAAATAAAGGTTTGCAATGGTCTTATTTCCTCACGTCAGGAGATTTGATTCAACGGGGAAATTACTCTTTCCCTTCAACATGGTCACATGGTAAGTTTTGTAGATCACTTACTTTCAATGTGTTTTACTGATTCAAGGTTCCTATTTCATTTTTTTGCAGGTCATTACATCAACACACAGCCCGTCAAAGGCTTGTTTATGAAAAAGAAAATTCAAATATCTTAGCGATACCAAAGTATCAAATGGATTGTCAGTTCCTTCTATCTTCAGAGGTTCTTTCTTCTAGTGGCTTGTAGGATCATACTTCCGCAGAATCGTGAGGTATTCCTTCCGATTTTCCAAGATATACAATCCCTATTATATTGGCAAAGAGAGGTATGAAAATTCTTTGTAGTGATCCTTCTTTGATCGGCCCACTTAACTAGGCTTAATGTTAGATTGCAGATCGAATCATGTCAAGAGTGGTAGGATCTTCTCTTGATGCTTTGGAAAGGGAAAAGGTGAAAGAGAAGCCTATGAAGTTTTCTCATCTTACAACACTAGCTGACACTCTAGTCCCATTTGATGATTTCTTGAGCCAGACCGAACCACCTGATGCTTTCTTTCCCTTGATCAGCAAATGTGATCATCTGAGTCATTGTCGACAGATGATGATTCAATTGTGCTTATATTTCCCATCGATTCATTTGCTTCTCTAATCCAGGGGTGGTGGTGCTTGGCGAAGGTCTATTAGTTCTTGAAGATCGGATGCGCTATGAGCACTTGGTCCAGTAAAGGCAGTTGAGAACATGATGGCTCAAATTTCCTATGTGTATTATTTTTTGTGTACTTTATTATGGATAACCCAATCGGTTGACACGAACTTACCTGACACTCTAGCCCCATTTGATGATTTCTTGAGCCAGACCGAACCACCTGATGTTCTCTTCTCCTTGATTAGCAAATGTGATCATCTGAGCTATGGTCGACAGATAATGATTCAATTGTGCTTATCTTTCCTATCGATTCATTTGCTTCTCTAATCCAGGGGTGGTGGCACTTGGAGATGGTCTATTAGTTCCTGAAGATCGGAAGCGCTATGAGTACTTGGTCCAGTAAAGGCAGCTCAGAACATGATGGCTCAGATTTCCTATGTATATTATTTCTTGTGTACTTTATTATGTATAACCCAAATGAACTTATCTTGTTGATTCTAGGGTATGTAAGGCACCATTTTTTTGAAAAAATGGATAACCCAAACGAACGTTATTATGGATAACCTAAATGAACTTTATTATGGATAACCCAAACGAACTTATCTTGTTGATTCTAGGGTATGTAAGGCACCATTTTTTAGAAAAAATGAAGTTATTAGACATGCCAGAAAGGTGCGCTCATTGCAGGGCGCACATACTTCTTTAAGTGAAGAAGTCGAAAGTTTAAGGGCTAGGAAGAAATATACTAACTTGTTGCTAAAAAGGCGATAGAGGAGCTAGCCGAGACGGTTCATGAGAGCTTGTGTTGGAGAAGGAGCTTGGATACTTGAAAAAATTCTTATGGGGCTCATATTTATTCTCTAGAGGATCGTCTAGAGAATTGCCAACTAAAAGTTGAAATAGCCATCAGAGCCTTTCTTATGAATTATTATAAGAAAAGTAAACATGTTAGTTGGGATGGGAACAATGCGATTGCCGATTATGATGAACTGTGCTAGATACTTGGTATCCCGAATATGGTAGAAAAGTAGCCTGAAGTCGGGGCTGAATCCGACAAGGGAGTCGAGAATGTCGATGATGGGCAAGCATAAATCCCTTTGGTAGCCCATTTTTCAAGTGTGCTTCTCGGCTGGCATTTTCTTTCGGACTTAGGTATTAGTATTTGTACGAGCGTATTTGAACTTATGTCTTTCTAAATTATGTAATGTGTAGACTTATTGGGGTTGTGTGCTAGACTAGCCAAAAACTTAATGAAATATCGAACTTTAGAATTTCATTCGAAGTACAATGAAATCATGCAAAAATTTATGATCATAATATTTAAATAGAAATCGGACATACTTCCCAATTTAAAACATAAAACATACGCATAAATGTATTTTTACAAAGGATTTGATTACTCCAATACATCCGATTTGGTAGGTAATGTTATTGGTTAAATTGAAGGCTATCCCAGTTTGAAGGCAGCTAATCTTCGTTAGGATTGATATGATGGTAATGGTATGACCAAACTTGTCTAGACAGCTTGAAGGCAACCATGTGGTCTTCTTCATCCAGATGGCTTGATGGAATCTACGTGGCCATGTTTATCGACCGGCTTCTAGATTTCAAATAATTTTTGGTGTCTGTATGGGATCTTCCACTCCTACGTTCTAGAATTTCCAAGTCCCTATTGATGAGGAAAGTTTTGATTTTTGATGAGTAATACGTTTTTCTACTTGGCGATTCTCTTAAGAGCAAAGACAAGTTAGGGTCATCGAAGACATTTCTGTTATCGGTTCTCCAATGCTTAAGTTAGTGTTGATCTTGATGGTGGTAAAAAATTTAAAAGGAAAATCACAAAACCAGTAAGGAAATAATGATGATATCTTGTGATGGAAGGGTGGCATGCTTGGTTCAGTTTCGTTTGATCCTCTCGAAAATTTTTAATTGATTCTTTGGAAAGCAGAGAAAGGTTAGGACCGCCAATGGCATTTTTGCCATCGGCTCTCTGATGCTTAAGTCAGTAAGAAATGAAAAGAGTTTTAGAAGTCTTAGAAATAATATTTATGAAGATGGATGGTGTTCCAACTATTGTTGATATCTCTAACGTTCAAGGTGCATAGCTTGTAGGCTCCTTGTTTAATTGCCTTCATTATTGGGTATGGTCCTTCCCAATTTGCGGCAAGCTTTCATGCACCGGCTTCTTTGGTGTTTTGAAATACTTTTCGTAGCACCCACTAGCCTTCTTTGAAGGTTCTTGTTCTTACTGTCGGTTGAAGTGTTGGGCATTTTTTTGTTGATATGTAGCTGTATGAACTAATGCTCTTTCAACTTGATTTGACTCATCAAATTTCCATTCATACCGAAAAGTTGGAGTGTTTACTTTTACAGGAATGACAGTTTCTATGTTGTAAGCTAATAAGAATGGAGTTTTGCCGGTTGATGTTCGAATGATGGTACGATAGGAACAAATGTATCCAGGTAGCTCGTTTGCCCATTTTCCCTTAAGTTTAGATAGTCTTTTATTTAACGTTTTTATGATAGTCTTGTTGGAAGATTCAGCTTGACCGTTGGCTTGGGGATACTTGGGGTGGAAAAGTTCAGATTGGTATTCCACTTTTTGTAGAAATTTTGAAACTAGTGCTTATGAATTGTGACCCATTTTTGCTGACTATTTATTTTGGAACTCCAAGATAAATTTGTTAACTTCACGATCACGTACTTATGAGAGTACCTTGGATTCAATTCACTTCGTGAAATAGTCCGTAACTGCTAGCATGAAGACCCATTATCTTGGAGCAGTTGGAAGTTTTTCGACAATGTCCATCCCCCATTTCATGAAAGGTTAGGGTGAAAGAATAAGGTTTAGCAGTTCTGGCGGAAGGTACAAGACATTGGCGAATCATTAACACCGGTTACACTTTTTGACATGATTAAAAGTATCAGCCTGCATTGTTTGCCAATAGTACCTAGTGGTAAGTGCACGGTCCGCTAAGCTTTGGGCTCCTAAGTGATTGCCATATTCTCTTTTGTGAAGTTCGGCTAGGACATATTCGACTTCAACGTAGCCGATGCATGGAGATAGGGTCCAAAGAAAGGTCTTTTGTACAGTTTACCATCTATAATACAAAATTTGTCAGCCTTAACTTTGGTTCGTCGAGCTTCATTCTTGTCTAGTGGCAATTCATCGTTTTCAAAGTATTTAATAATCGGCATCATCCAAGATTGTTCTTTAATTGAATGAAAACTTTTGGTTTTGGCTGGCTTTCGAATTGCTGGCCATTGCAAGTAGGCCACCGGGATGACCTTGCTTTGTTTCGTATTCATAGCTGCTCCAAGGCTGGCTAGCGTATCTGCTTGGACGTTTTCGGTCTATGGAAGTTGAGTGATTTAGAACTCATCAAACTTTCTACAGAGCTATTTGACTAACTTTAGGTAAGACTTTACCTCTATGTTTTTTGCCAGAAAAGTACCTTGGATCTGGTTTACAACGAGCTAAGAATCACTACTAACATTTATTCGAGTGACACCTATTTCCTTTGCCAAGATAAGCCCAGTAATTAGTGTTTTATATTCTGCCCATTGTTAGTTGCTCTAAATTCACACCTGATCGCATGTTCTATATGCTCTCCTTCTAATGACGTTAAGATAATGTCGAGGTCTGTACCATTGATGTTGCTTGACCTGTCCACATGGAGTATCCATGAGCCTATCAATGGTCCGTCCATCAAGCAAAGAAGTTCCGTTTGGGCTAAGACATAAGAGTTAGGAGTGAAATCAACGATGAAATCTACAAGTACCTGAAATTTTATGGTAGTACGGGGTGCAAAGGAAATATCATATTCATTTAATTCAATGACCCATTTGGTTAGTTGTTCGAATAACTCAGGTTTGTGGAGTATCTACTTCAGTAGGAAAGATGTTACGAAAACTACTGAATGGTTGTTGAAGTAAGGCCATAGCTTTCAAGACGCGTTAACAAGTGACATAACTAATTTTTTAATTTGGCAATAGCGAGTCTCTGCATCTAGTAATGTCTTGCTGACATAGTAAATGGGGAGTTGCTTTCCTTCTTCACGAACCAAAACAACACTGATAGCCGTCTTCGATACACTAAGTACATGCAGAGTTGTTTTCCATCTTTTGGTTTTGACAAAAGAAGAGGTGAAGTTAAGTATTGTTTGAGTTGCTGAAGTGCTTCTTTACATGCCTGAGTCCATTCGAAAGTCTTGTTTTTCCTCAATATGTTATAGAATTTCTGGAATTTCTCAAAAGATCGAGAGATGAACATGTTAAGTGCTGCAAGTCTTCCAATAAATCTGAACTTTGTTAATGCAAGTTGGAGATGTAATGTTAATGATTGATTGGATTTGATTCAGGTTTACCTCGATTCCCCGCTGAGTTACTAAGTGACCTAGTAACTTGCCAGAGGATACTCTGAATGAACACTTGAACAAATTGAGTTTCATGTTTTACTTCTTTAAAGCTTTGAAGGATTGCTTCAGGTGATTTATGTGTTGCTCTGCAATCAAGGATTTCATCAACATGTGGTTTATATAGACTTCCATGGATTTTTCGAGTTAATTAGCAAACATATGATTCACTAGCCGTTGATATGTTGCTCTAGCATTTTTTACTCCAAACGGCATGACATTAGCGAGCTAATCTAGGTAATAGACTTCATATATGGAGCCAACTTCTATAAGTTTTGCACCTCTTCATTGATAATGCAGTTTCATTCGGGAGCGAATCTTCTTTGCTTTTGTTTGATCAAAATGTATTGGGGATCGGCATCCAATTTGTGTGTCATTATATCCTTGCCCCCACTTGAGTTTTGTGTTCTAGAAAGTCGGGTTAAATCTGTACTTCATCTAGCTTTTTTACATCCGGATGGTCTGGGATTACGGGCTAAAATTATTGTAATTGCTATAAAAGATATTGGTAAGAGCGGAGTGAATTCTAGTAGCAATCTCTAGAATCCCTTTGGTCACCATGAATCTTCCTTATTCCCCATTTGGTAGGAAAATAGAGTACTTGATGAAATGTCAACGGTAGAGCCTTCATTTCATGGATTCTGTGTCTCTCCTAAGATAACATTATATGTTATGAGATATCCATTACAAGGAATCGGGTGTGGAGGTTAACCCCTTAGACATAAATAGGTAGCACGATCTTACCCAAAGTATTCTTTTGTTTACCACTGAAATCGATTAGCACCGTCGTCCAACGAGTAATGTTTATTCTAGAATCTCCATAGCGTTAATTGTTTCCAAAAAAAAATATGTTTGCAGTGCTACCATTATCTATCAAGATGCGCTTGGTCAAGCAATTGGCGATGTTAAAATATGTGACCAAAGTGTTATGGTGTGGATTGAGTAGTTGCGTAGCCTCAGAGGTCGTGAAGCTAATGATTTGTGGTGAGTCTGAGTCCCTTACTTGGTTTAGACTCGGGCAAAGATGAGTTACTTGACACGCATATCTTCACGCTGCTACCATTTTTATCTCGCTAACTTATGATCCATCGGTGATGAAGTTAATAGTTATATCATGTGTTGGTGCTACCGCTGGACCAGAGCCTTGCTTACCATGTGGTTGTTGTCATCATCTGGCAACATTCTCTTTTCCTTTTACAATCAGCAGGTCTGTAAGATGTCTTCGCTTCAACAGCTCTTCCACTTCCAATCTTAAGGCAATGCAATCATCGGTTTGGTGGCCGTGGTCTTTGTAAAACTCACACCATTTAGTCATGTCATGTTGGTCACTAGAGCTTCTCATCTCATCAAATGGTCTGGGTAGCTCTCTGCGCTTGGTGTCCCTCCTATCTGGACGAAAATAAGTACTTGCAACTTAACCCTTTTTTATTGTTGTGGGTTGTCTTTAGAGGATGGTGTCTAGTGAAATTGAAGTTAGCATCATTATCTTCCCATTTAATCTCTGCCTAGGCTTTAGCCAAGACGTGCTCCATTGTACTGTACGGATATTTGGTCAATTTCTTATACAAATTAGTGTCTAGAGGAACCCCTTTCAAAAAGTAGAAAAAATAGTTTGTTAGTTGTAGCTAGGAATGGAAACTTTCTCCCGGTTGAATCGTTCGACAAATTCATGAAGTTATTTGCTTCTCCTTTGCACTATATGATAAAGATCACCGGACCGCTTCTTAAGTTTTCCTATTCAACCAAAGTATCAGTTAGTTGTGCAAACGACGATATAGGATTATTGGGAAGGTTTTTATACCACTGTAGGGCCGACCCCACAAGACTAGAAGCTACTTGTAAGCTGGATAATGTAAGCTGAAAGCTAATAATCCACCATATACTAAATAATCACATCAAAATATACCCCATATAGTCATTTGCAGATGATCTGAAAACTATATTCATATGTACATAAACTGCCGATCAACACTTCTGTACACGACCGTAGCCCCTTAGTACACGTAGTGGAAATAACATAATCGTCTTTATACATGGCTGTAGCCCCTCAGTGCATAATAGATACCTTACACACGACCGTAGCCCTTCAATGGATAAGAGTTACCTTTACACGTGGCTGTAGCCCCTTAGTGTATAAAGTGGAAATGACATAATTATCTTTATATACAGATGTAGCCTTTTCAGTACATAATAGGTACCCTTACACACGGTCATAGCCCCTCAGTGGATAAGAGTTACCTTTACACACGATTGTAGCCCCTCAGTGTATATGAGTCAAATACACGACTTTAGTACACAGCTGTAACCACTCAGTGCACTAGAGTAAGATAACTACATCGGGTATTTTCTGATGGTTTCAAAATAATCACGCTCATTTACTAATTTCACGAAAATAAGACATTTCGTGTAACTAATATGCTTCTCTAAAAATTAGAAATAATCTCAACATTCATATTAAGTAAACATGATTATAAGTTTATAATTTTAAAATCTTATTTTTGGAAAAGTAAGTCCTCCACTCACAGAAACAAGCTACATACTATGACGTTCGGTTAGCTTTTCCAATCTTTTCGTCACCACCTGAAATATCATACAAGATAACCAATTTAACCATTATACCAGAACTAAATTTCTCAATACTAGAATAAATTTTTCCAAATTTTTCTTTAATCAATTGGAGCTAATTTACTTTCTAGTCCCTTTACTAGTAACGAATTCATCAACATAACCTTTATCCAAACATAACAATAATTATCCCATCTCAATCTAGTGAAAACTAGTAATCATACTTCCACAAATTAAATTTACATCTTGTTCCATAAATTCATACTTCCAAGTAAGTATTTCATCTTCATCATCATTTCCCACCAAATATCCTTACTTAAGAATCCAATTAAAATTTTAGGGTTCGCCAAAATGGTATAGCTTACCTTAATCCAACTACAAATTTCTCAATCAAATAACTCGTGCAAGAAATTATTCTCCACTTAGCCCCCATTTGACACCCATTAATTTCTCATTCTCATTCTTTATTTCAACCACACATTCTCTAAATAAAATAATATTACACAAAAAAAATAAAAAATTCATCACTTTTCTACCACACATCTCACATCAATCACTATTCCAAAATTTCTGTTCTTCTCAAAATGGGTTTCAAATAGGGCTTAATCTGAAAGTTAAACCAACCAATTAAACCCTAATAACTTTAGTATGAAAATTTCCTCTACTCTTAAAGAAAATAAAGAGAAGGGAAAATAAATGGCAAGCTTGAACTACCTCAAATCCCTTCATCTTCATCTTCTTCTGTTTCTTTCCTTCTTTCTTTTCCCCTTTTCCTTCCTTTTTTTTCCACCGTTTCAGCCCTCGTTCCCGGTCTCGGCTTCAATTTCTACCTTCTAGCTGCGTGAATTGTGTAGAAAATGAGAAATGGGGTTTCAATTGCTAAATTATTGGGGGCACTAACCCTTAATTTCAAAGGAAGCCCTCCAACCTTCATATAAGACCATATTAAATCCTAACATTTTAATACTTGAAAAGTGAACTCCCAACTTAAAATTGTATCCATTTTAAACTCTCATATATTATTCATTGCAAAATAAACCCCAAGAAAATAATTTGTTTCCTATAGGTCCTTATTTGACTAAGCCATTGACAATTCAATGTTTGACTTTTGACTAAAAAAATGAGTTGTAACAATTTGCCCACGACTTGGAGAATCCTATCCCTTTCTTAAGCCAAAGTGTGAAACCCTTCTTCTTCTCGGTACATTTTATATATTATCGCTAGTAACCTTATTACTCGAGGTTGGTCTATACACCAACAAGTTGAGGTAACAATGAAAGCACAAATTAAGTGGTTGGAATATATTTATTTTCAAATTCGGGGATGACACTAATTATGATGATGATCAGGTGAGTGGTGGGATGCAAACCCCATTGATGTTGTGAGGTAAGCCACAAGAACATGAGATGCTCCAAATATTTCCAATGCTTACACCATCAATGATCAACCTAATGATCTTTACAACTGCTCTAAAAAAGGTATGATTTGACATTTATTCTCCAATTCAAAATCATGAAAATAAATATTTTCTCTTCCTAATTAGTCTTGAATTAGTCGCTTTTGGACAAAAGACAAACAAATTGACTATAATGTTTGATCCTATTCTGATGTAGATACAGTAGTAGTTTCAGTGAATTCTGGTGAAACAAATCTCCTCTGAATCATCAACTCTACACTCAATCAACAATGTTTCTTTAAAATAGCCAACCACTAGCTCACGGTTGTTGGTGCCGATGCTTCTTATCTCGAACCCTACTCCACCTCAGTTTTCATGCTGGGTCCAGGCCAGACGATCGATTAAAGAGCTCAAATAGTGTTGCATGGAACAAGTATCTTCACAGTTGAGAACCACCCAATTCATCTCCATGGATATGACTTCTATATCCTCGCTGAAGGATTTGGAAATTTCAACCCACAAAGTGATACAACCAAATTCAATCTCGTTGATCCACCACAACGAAATATAGCTAGTATACCTGTTGGTGGATGGAGTGTGATTAGATTTGTTGTAGACAATCCAGGTGAGAACTTACATAAATAATCATACTCATATTCATTTTTTTAATATGTCATTTTTCTCATATTTGTTAAATTGATGTGTTAAATAGGAGTGTGGTTAAATAGGAGGGTTTGGCAATGACTTTTTGTGTGGAAAATGGAGTGGGAGAATTGTAAATGTTAAAGCCACCTCATGTGGATCTTCCCCTCTCTTAGTAGCATCGATAAGAAGATTCACATAGAGATTTTTTATTTTCCCGAATTCGGGATAAGCTTTTATTTTTTGTTATTGTATTTGTTTAATTTCTTGGTTATATTTGATTAATTTACAAAGATTGTGTAACATTTAGTACCGTAGCACAATTTATGGTTGGTCCGGACACGTTATTTGATTGTACTTGTAGTGTTTTCTAGAGCCATTAAAAGGAATTTTTTGAATTTCATTTCTTTTGGGATTACAACAATATTTGCATCTCACGACTATGATTATTTAAAAATCTTTCTCTTTGAATCTCGAGTATCAAAAAAACGATAAAGAGGAATTCCTGCATTATACATCCAGTTTATATTAGCGTTTGTAATATTATAAATAATTAGAAATAAACTTAAGATAGGGATCTAAAGACCCAACTTTTAACTAAGATTACAATTTAAAGAACTCACAAAAGAAGACTCAACCAATTAGGTCTTGACAAAACGCAACTTTTAGATTTGGGAACAACCTTCAGAATATAGTACCAGCAATCCAAGAAAATACACTCACAACGACTACTAAACCTTGAAACCCTAGTATACATAGAGTTAGTGTGGTATGGGCTATATTAATGAAAACCATTGTCACCATTGACTTGAGAATGAAAATCGTAGGTATTATGGAAAATTTTATTTTTGAATGTTTGCGGCATGAAGACCGAAGAAGAAGAAGAGGAATTTGACTTTAATATATGTTGCGTGGATTGATTCATAACGTTTTATGAAATTAGGATAATTATTGGTACTTGGTAATGGACAATTGATCATTTCACTCATTTTTGTTTTATAATTGTATTAGTTATATTTTAATTTTTAGGTTAAGATTATAACTTTGCTAGGTTTTTGATGTAAGTGACAAGTCTGTGAATAAAATTGACTAGATTTATTGTGTTGTAAAAGTCAGGGTTAATTACCTCAACGGTCACGGAACTTTACCGAAAGTTTTCACCAAGTCACCGAACTTTAAAAACTACGTGGTTAGTCACTGAACTTTTGAAAAATCACCCCATTGGTCACTGAACTTTAAAAATCACCCCATTAGTCACTGAACTTTGAAAGAGATTTCTACGGGATCATTGAACTTTGCAAAAAGTTTCCCAGATAGTCACTAGGTTCAGTGACCATCTGGAAAATATTTTGTAAAGTTTAGTGATCAATGAGGTGATTTTTAAAGTTCAGTGACCAATGAGGTGATTTTTCGAAAGTTCAGTGACTAACCACGTAGTTTTTAAAGTTCAGTGACCTAGTGGAAACTTTGGCCAAAGTTCAGTGACTATTAGGATAATTAACCCTAAAAGTCAAGGAGTAAGTTACAATTATTATAAATTGAGTTGTATTAAGTCTAGGGTTCGAGAATTAAAAAGACGGCTTTGCGATTTTGTTAGACTGTCGCCATGACTTGGCTCGAGCGGTAGAAACAGAAACATTGTCGCTAGCCTCTCGACAGGACTTTGCTCAAGCGACACATTGTCTCTCACTTGTTGCCCAACTTTCGCTCGAGCGATAAGGTTATCTAGAGAATTTTAATTCACGTTTTGAGGCTTTTTATCCGACTCATTCATTCCTTAACCTACAATATAAATACCAGCACGCCTCTACACGATTTTTTAAGGTTGAATATTGGGAGAAGACATACTACTTCTTATCTAGGTATAATTGATTTGAACCTCATAATTTCAATTGGTATTAGAGCTATATTTCAATTCCTAACTCTTAAAGTAATGTAGATAAGTCAGTCTCTATCTGTATCTCCATTTTTTTTACGGAAACAACTATGCTTATTGGAAAGTTTGAATGAGAGCATTTCTTAAAGTGTTGGACGAGTGTATTTGGATCAGTGTTCTAAATGGTTGGACTGTACCTTCATCTACTGTTGTTGGTGTTGTTACACCTACTGATATTTCTCTTTGGACCAAAGATTGCAACGGGAATAGTAAAGGGCTTCATGCTCTATTTATGGTCGTGTCTGTAGAAGAGTTTAAGATAGTGTCGAAATGTGTAGTTACTAAAGAGGTTTGAGATATCTTAGAGACCACACACGAGGGTACCAAAACTGTGAAGAACTCCAAACTGCAAATGTTAACCTCTGATTCGAAGAAATTAGAATGAAGGACGATGAATCATTCGATGAATTCTATGCGAAGCTTAATGATATTGTAAACTAGAGTCTCAACCTAGGTGAGAAGATCTACAAGTCTAAGATAGTTTGAAAAGTCCTTAAATCCTTACTTAAAAGGTTTAGACCTAAAATTGCTGCTATTGAAGAAAGTAAGGACTTAAATCAAGTTAAGATAAAAGAACTCGTAGGTTCTCTCCAAACATATAAACTCACCATTTCTCAAACAAAGAAGCTTAAATCCATAGCCATGAACACCATTAGAGAAAAAGAGAGTGAGTCTACTAAAGATGAGACCCATAGGGACGACGAAATAGCTTATTTCGTGAAAAAATTCTAGAAGGTGATGAGAAATAGGAGAAAACCTCACGATAAGAAAAAATATGTCCCTAGTAGATTCTCAAAAGATAAGCATGAGAAAATAACCTTAGGAATTCTAGTAAGAAAACCCAGTCAGTTAGATGAGTGTCAGGGTTTTGGTCACTACAAGAATGTATGTCCTAATTTGAAAAAGAATTTGAAAAAAATGAAAAAGTAAGGCATTAGTAATAACTTTGAGTGATGATGAATCAGATTCGAGTGTTCAGAGTGATACATCTGGTGATGAGGATAAATGAAATTTTATGGCTTTCACGTCTATAGCTAAGAATAAATCTGATAAGGAGAATGAAACAGTATAGAATGATGAATATAGTGAGAATTTTGAGGATGACTCTGAGGATGGAATTGATATTCATGAGTCTTATCGACAGTTATTTGAGGAACGTATTAAAATCAAGAAGGTCAATAAAGCTATATTAAAAAAGGTTAATGAACTTGAGAGAGAGAAAAAAAATCTTAGGTAACCTTCGCTATTTTGCCAAAAATTTGGGTGAGTTGAACCTTATTAATGAGAATTTAGAAGTCAAAGTTAAATCCTTAACAAGTGATCTAGAAAAGTCTAATACTCAATTTCATTCATTTATGAGTGGTATTCAGAAACTAGATAATATGTTAGGAATGAACAAGCCTAGTGGAAAAAGGCATGGCCTAGGATACATTTAAAATGGTAATACACATGCTAGTACTTCCAAGACCACGTTCGTCCTAGCCACAAACAAGATTATGAATACTGCTGATCCTAAACCCAAGGGCAAGAATGTCTTAGGATTGAGACTTATTAGATAACATAGGATCAATCGTTCTATAAATCGGCAACAACCTCCGAGTAGATTTGAACCTAGTTTATTCCCACATGTCACCACTGTGGCTCACTGGGGCACACAAGACCTAGGTGTCGTAAACTTGCAACTAGAAGTAAAGTTCAGGATATCTCGAGCAAGGTTAATTTCCTCACAAATTAGGTTAGCCATTTAACTGAGATGATGACTCAGGTAGCTAGAATCACTTCTACTTCTAAGAAGGTTTGGGTTAAGAAAAATGATATTTCTAGGTCTGATGATAAGTTGAGTTGTTATGTTGCCCACATTGCACTTAAGTTTAAAATAACTCTGTGTTGTATCTTGATAGTGCATGTTCTAGACATATGTACAACACTAAAGCCTTGTCCTCCACTCTCACTAATTGGAGTGGCGGTATGGTTATTCTTGGGGATGGGGCTATTGCACCTATTCCAGAAAAATGTATCGTTAATATATCTGGACTACCTTTTATCTCATATGTACTTTATGTAAAAGGTTTCCAGTCAAATTTGCTAAACATTAGTCAAATATGTGACACTAATTTTGAGGTTATTTTGTTCAGAAAAGGTGTACTTTGTATGATTCTACTTGTAACGTTGTTTTTGAAGGTGTAAGAACTTCTGATAATTGTTATAGAATCCTTCCTAATTCCAAATATGTGTGTAGCAGTGCCAAGATTGATGTGATGAAATTGTGCCATCAACGACTTGGGCATATGAATTATAAGAGCTTGTCTAAACTTGCTACGAATGAACTTGTTAATGGTTTACCTAAACTTAATAATAATGATTCCACTTTGTGTGGACTGAGTCAACAAGGTAAACATATTCGAGTAAGTCATAAACAAATTTCTAAAATTTTGACAAACAAACCACTATAATTACTCTATATGGATTTAATGGGACCATCTAGGACAGAGAGTCTTAGTGATGAGCGATATATTGTGGTTGTGGTTCTCTAGATACACATGGATTGAGCTATTAAGAGAAAAATCTGAGGTATTTGGTGTTGTCTCATCTTTGTGCAAAAGATTTAAAAATGAGAAAGACTTCACAATATCTAGAATTCGGAGTGATCATGGAAAAGAGTTTGAAAACTCTAATTTTGAGAACTTCTGCTAGGAGAAGGAAATCCTGCATGAGTTTTTCTTGCCGATCACTCCACAACAAAACAGAGTTGTTGAAATGAAAAAGCGTATGCTTCAAGAAATGACTAGATCCATATTTCATGGTAAGGGACTTACTTTGCATTTCTGGGGTGAAGCCATCAACACTGTGTGTCACATAGTGAACTGAGTTTATTTTAGACCTAAATCTGATAAAATACCATATGAGATCTGGAATGGTAAAAGACCTACTGTCAAGTACTTTCACGTGTTTGGCAGCCAGTGCTATATTCTTAAAGATAGGGAGAATTTGGGCAAGTTTGATTCCAAGAGTGATGAAGGAATTTTCCTAGGATACTCTAGAAATAGCCAAGCCTATCGAGTATACAATTCTTGTACACGGGTTGTGATGGAGTCTATCAATGTGGTGGTAGATGATGCTCATAATAAGGGAAATTGGAGGAAATTGGAAAGAGTCAGATCACTTGAGTGTAGATCCCGTCATGGTTACTAAACTTAAAGAAACTTTAATTCTCGATCCCTCACACACTCCTAATAGTTTAAATACATCCATTGAGGAGTTCTCACCTTAAGATAGAACTAAACCTCTAAAGGAACCTTCGTCTAGAGTTAAGTCTAATCATCTTACGGTAAATATTATTGGGGATTTAGATGAAGGGATGAGACTTCGTAAAAAAGGTTTTAAACAACTTGACATTTGCTAGTTATGTATCACATATTGAGCCTAGAAAGTCGAAGATGCCCTTAGTGATGAATGTTGGGTAAATGCGATGCATGAGGAGCTAAATCAGTTTGTGAGAAACTATGTATGATATTTAGTTCCTAGGCCTGATAATATCAATGTTATAGATACTAAGTAGGTATTTAAGAATTAAAGTGATGATCAAGGTACCAGAACTCAAAACAAGGCTAGGTTAGTTGCTAAAGGATATACTCAGGTTGAAGGAATTGACTTTGATAAAACATTTGTCCTGGTAGCTCGCCTTAAATCCATTAGAATTCTTTAGGCTATTGCCAGCACTTTAGGATTTAAATTATATCGAGTGGATGTCAAGAGTGCTTTCTTGAATGGAATTATTCTGAAAGAAGTCTATGTCGAACAACCTAAAGGATTTATTGATCCTAAGTTTCCACATTATGTTTATAAATTGAACAAAGCCTTATATTGCCTTAAACAAGCTCATAGAGCTTCGTATGATAGACTAACTGCATATCTTATGGAACATGGTTTTTCTAGAGGTGGTGTAGATATAGCTTTATTCATTAGACATATTGAGGAAACAATAACCATAGCTCAAATTTACGTCGATGACGTCATTTTTGGTTCTCATGTAGATTCTCTTGCTCGTAAATTCGTTGAATGTATGAAGTAAGAATTTGAGATGAGTATGATTGGAGAATTAAATTGCTTTCTTTGTCTCCAAGTTAAACAAACTCATGATGGGTTATTCATATCTCAATCGAAGTACACTAAATACCTTATCAAACGTTTTAGACTAGACATCAAGAAACACACTAGAACCCCTATGTGCACTAGTGTCAAGTTAGGTCATAATCCTACGAGTAAAAGTGTTGATCAGACACTGTATATGAGTATGATATGTAGTTTACTTTAATTCACTACAAGTAGACCTGAAAAAATCTTTAGTGTTAGGGTGTGTGAGCGTTTTCAGGCGGATCCCAAGGAATCTCATCTAGCGCCATACGACGTATCATTAGATATATCAATGGAACCTTATATTTTGGAATCATGTACTCTCAGGACTTTAATATTGACCTTGTTGGCTATTTTGATGCCAATTGTACTGGAAATGTTGAGACAGAAAAAGTACTTCTTGAGGATGTTTTTATGTTGGTGCTAATCTTGTAACTTGGATGAGTAAGAAACAAAATTCTATCTCATTATCTACGATAGAGACCGAATATATAGTTGTAGGAAGTTGATGCACTCAATTATTTTGGATGAAGCAGATGTTCGGTGATTATAGAATTGACAAGGGGACTATGACCGTGTATTGTGATAATACTAAAATCCTGTTCAACACTCTCGAACCAAACATTGGCATACGATATTATTTTATTCGAGAGCTTGTAGAGACCCGTGTTGTAACTCTTGAGCACATTTATATAGAAAACCAATTAGCAGATCTATTCGCCAAACTATTAGACGATCTGCGATTTGAATCTCTTAGGACAGTTATTGGTGTTTGTGTACCTCTTTGATTAGGTACGTTGGTGCATGCTTGTCCTTTAGCATTGTGTGACATTGATCTATGCGTGCATCATATTCATTTATTTGTTTTTTAGGTAGAAAACTCATGTATTTTTTTATTTATTTATATACTGTTACTATTTTTTGTGTTTTGTTTTGTTTTTGAAGTTGCTTTATGAGCTTGGTGCATTTATGCTTTAAAATGTAAAAAAAATAAAAATAAAAATTTATGAACATTTGAAAATAAAAAAGCTGGAAAGTGTTATTTTACAGCATAATATACAATAAACTTGATTTTGTGTGTTGTGATCAAGCTTGTGTTTAATCGATAAGCTGTAACGTACTTTTCATTACTGACTTAAATTATTTATGGAGTACTTAATATATGTGTTTTCATGTATCATTGGCATTGTACACATAATGATATTGTTAGTAGAACACTACCGCGTATGTGAGATTTGGGATGAAAATCACTTGTTAGTACGATGACTTTGAATATGAATTGACCTTATTTATTAGATATAAGCTCAAGTTTGCTCCTGGTAGTAAAAAGATCAATATCTTATGTTCTTTTTTGGTTCTTTTTTAGACCCTATTTGACTCGAGCAACTAAGTTTGTGAGATTTCTCATAACCTATTGCCTATGATCAACTGACTTAAATTAACTGGCTTAAAACTCGCTATAGGGGTCATTTCAGTCGTT